>OY723389.1:40612803-41201574 GCA_963210295.1 Ophion ellenae
CAAAATGGTGTAGTAATTAGCTGACCATTGAAGCCCACTTGCCATTGCAGTCTCGAATTGGCGAGAAAGATGGTGTGCGTAATTCTTGTCTGAAACGTAAAAACCCAAATTATTTTGAATTGACATATATTTTCATTATCGATAAACAAAAAAAAAAGAAAGAAAACCGTGAAATCATATTAACTTTCGCGCTCGAACAAAAAAAGTGACGACTTTTACTATTTTTTTCTTTATTCGTGCAACAACAACAGTTTAAAATAACTTTTTATCAATGTTTCTAGTTCTTTCAGGATAGTTTTTAATACTCTAGAGAATGAACTTTAGGCTGGATCGATAGGTCGAATAGTTTTTTTGCTATCACGCCCGCCAATTTTGAAAGGCCCAAACAAACGAGATTTCGAGAAAACGCGCTTTAACGTTCTCGATCTGGAGAATATTAATTATTGGTAACCGGGCCCGCTCTAGCCAAGCGTTCGCACACCTGCTCGACGCTTACCTGTTCTCGGATCTGTATTTTCGAAAATACTTCGAGTTTATTTCTACAACTTTAGGAACATATTCTCCAATAGTTAAACCATGGATTTAAGGATTAAAAAAAAAACAATTTTTTAACTCTCTAAACCTGACGACTGCCTTAAACGAATTCAAATTCGTTTAAATCGTGTACAAACTTATCGATTTTAGAAATAATCGACTGATCAATCTCAGGTGCAGGACTTCTTCGATTTTCGAATTTAGAAAAATTCAAGGAACGAAACGATGGAAAATAAATTTAAAACATCAAAAAAAGAAAATCGCTCATCCTGGTATACCGACCACTTCATACATTCAATCGACCGATCCTCCAACGATCGCGTATCGTGTCAGTCACCTCGCAATAAAGTTTCGAGAACGAGTGTCTTACGTTCGAGAGATTTTCTCGCTGATCCGACGGAAGATTGATGCGTGCTTCATGGGCCGTAAACTACGAACGACACGCACGACGGAGTTGCATTATAAAATCTGTATGAAACCTCGTGCACATATATATATATATATATATATATATATATATATATATATATATATATATACAAACACATGTACGCATGTATAGAATCGACGATTTTACGACAAAAAGCCTGCGGAACCTGCCAGGGCTAGGGTATAAAATTTTTATATTCTTACGTACATAGCCGTATGATATGGGAAGCCGTAACTCGACTAAATTTCTCGATAGAATCAACACCGCATTTACAATACGATAAGAATAATGAAAAAAAATTATATGTATATCTTTTTTTTAATTCAACTTATTCAACGACCATCTAGATTGAAAATAGACTCTCAGGAATGAGACTCGTAGGGCTGTTAATCTAAGTCGTTCATTAAGATAAGACAAAAAACAAATTAACAACCGACCTAACGACGTTGGGATCAGCGTGGAGATTTTTCCATTAAACGTGTTCTTTGATACGGGTATTCCTTTTCGAATATACCTGCATAACTGGACTGCCGTAATGTTTTTCTTTCGTGTCCATGCTAATGAGAAAGTGTACAATTTTCACGCGATATTAGAACTGCGCGTGCTTCTACATTTCTGTATGTGAATTACGATGAGTGAAAAAGCCGCGAACCGAGAGTATTAAGATCGCCGTTAGCATTGCGAATTAAAAATAATATGGCTCGGTGAAAAAAAGAAATGGCACTCATTTACGTGGGGTGTTGCTTTCTTGTTATGTGTATTGACGTAATTATGGGCTCAAATGGACTTAAAAGGAACTTGAGGACTTGTGGTTATAAAACGCATGCTAAACCGGTATACGTATATGTACAGGGTGTCGCGTAACTGAATGCGTTCCCGGAAATGGGGAGTCGGGGGTGAAATTCTGAGTCGATTGATGTAAGCATGTGTGGGTCTCAGATCAACCCCTGAATTATTATTGATTTTTAAAGGCGGAGCAATCAGGTGCGTCCGCCTTTAAAAATTAATAATAATTCAGGGGATGATCTGAGACCCACACATGCTTATATCAATCGACTCAGATTTTCACCCGCGACCCCCCATTTAAGGGAACGCATTCACTTCTGGGACACCCTGTATATGTGTATATATATATATATATATATATATTTATGAAAAGGGAAGGTATGAGGAATAGAGCGGAATAAGGATGACATTGAAGTTTGCATCGCTGAAATGCAACGACTTTTTTGTCAATTTTCAATATCTTTATTTTTATTACTATCGAAAATCTTCTTTTGGAAAATTGTAGTCCTAAATCTCTACTAAGAATATGTAAAAACATTCAAGTGATTTTCATAGCCTAAATCAGCAAAAAAAATGAGTATTGCAGATGCTTTCATTTTTGTTGCATGTCAACGATGCAACTTCACCGTCATGGATAAGATAGGGACGTAAAACGGGAAAAGACCCCATACAGATAAAACAGTGGAAAATTAATGAAAGGAATATAAATATTTGTATGTATATATATATATATATATATATATATATATATATATATATATATATGTATGTATATAGTTATAAGCAGATTTGTTTCGAGGACGGTCCGAACCTTTTTTCTCGCGTGTCGCTGATTTTTGTTTTACGCCTGTCGTCAATGGGTTATACCTAGTTGTAACAGTTGAAATAAGCTCATTTTTGGGCTTTTTTTAAGCAAATCGTGATGATAAATTTGTACGAAAATTAGATATCCGAAAAAGTATCATCTGAAGAATACTGTGTAATTTTTTGTGTAAAAATATCTAATTATAATAGATTTGCTGCCGATGTCCGGGAAGTACCTCTGGGAAACGTTTTTTTGCGGTGAGCCATGTCCTTCTGATACAAGTTATATAATATTTAAAAAATCGAACAGATTTCGTTAGTATATTAATTTCTCGTATCATTGATCGAAGGAATTTCCGAAATATTAAATTGAAATAAATTGCGCGTGGTCAAAGCCAGTCTTAATTTTTGCGAAAAAAATCAGCATTTTTCGTTAATCGAAAGTGTGCATCCGAAAAAAAATCCATCGATCAATATCTATATTTTGACTATATTTTTGCATCTAGAAAAAGCCCTAAAAATTCAGTGAGCTCGATGCGGTAGTCTTTGACATATTTATCTCACCGACTTTGGAAACGTACTTTTGAGAAAAAAAGCGTTTAAGGCCGGAAACCAGTTTAGATGATTGAAAAAAACCGATTTTTTTAAATTCCATAAATTGTTAATGAAACGATTCAAGAATATATTTCCAAAGTAGTATAAATAATTCATTACTGCCTTGAATTGTTTTTTTCAAACGCGTCTTTCTCGAAACGAGTTTTTTCAAATTGTGTACACTTTAGCTCAAAAAATGTCTCGCCGATACTTTTATCAAATGATAATGAGTTTTTTTTAAATATAATTACGCCCTATTGAACCTAAATTTGGGGTAATGTCATTGTTAAAAGTATATTTTTTACAGCAAAAATGGTTATAAAATAATGGCAAAAATAATACCCTTTTGTTTTAACACCTCTACAAAAAGTAATTTTTAATTTTTTACTTCGAGTCTGGTTCATATAGAAGGAAAACATGTTTTCAAAGTAATCTCCAAACCCCATTGATTTGCGATTAAAACTGTGGCATCCAGAGTGTCTACAAACGACAAAATCCGATGGCGACCTTTTAAGGGCGCCAGGTTATATGTCCCATATATTCAGAGGAAATGCTTCCAAAAAATTAAAATATTTGTTTGAAAATATGTATAAAATATTCCCAAAGTTTGAATAAATTTTATTGATTCATTCCTTGTCAAAAAAAATAATGATCACTAAAAAAAACGTACTCCTAAACTGGTTTCCCGCCTTAAAGTTTCGAGCGACGCTCCAACGGGCGTCAACATAACAGCCGATAAATCTGTCAATTTTGATCTGATCACCTAGAACTTTTCGGGGAACATTTATAAGACAATGTACTGTCAAAATAAGTTGGTTTTGAAAAAAGTGATTTTCCGACTTTTACGACTAGGCATAATGCCTTAGCAACGCCCTCCGACGATATTGCAGCAAAATTAATCCGTGTATCGATCGATTACCCGATCCGGGGTCCGCGGCCTTAAAGCGCCTGAACGCCCAAGGAGGTGAGCGAGATCGAGCCAGGAGAGCTCGGACTGCACGAATCAAACGGCGCCAAGAATACCATTGAGAAACGCGTGGGCGTTGTTCCAGCGATTCTCGTATAAAGACATCGAATAATGCATAATAATTTCCCGATTCGGTATTTGACGCCCACAGGGGCCAAATACGAAACAAATCCGTGCTTCGTCATGATCTCGGCGGTTCCCCATTTTTGAATGCCAGCGCTTACCTGATGGAAGAACCCTTGCTCCTAGAAGAAATCTTGCTCCGGCCACAAAAAAGACCTGATTGGGCATCCTTTTTTTATGGCCTCGACCAGGATTTTTTATAAAGCCTCGATGAGTTTTAAAACGGAATTCCTGACTTCGGCCTGATGAGGGTAAATAATCAAGCCCTGATCAGGGTAAAAAATCAAGGCCTGACTTGTAGTTTGAAAAGAGAAGTTCGCTGTTGCTTCGGAAACCACCATCTATCCACATTCTTCATTGCACTGCCAAAAAAATATTGAATTTCAATAGAATCTATTTAAATCAAATAGAGTATTTTTCCTTGTCCCACGGCCTACTACGATCCCATTTATTTTAAATATCTTTTTCAGAATATAAAATATAAAAAAGAATATTTCATAAATCCAAAATAAAATGAAATACTTCATTTAGAGTTCTACCACAATGATTTTATATAATAATTCGTCATTGCCTGGCCTTCTGAAATGTTCTTTGTCGAAGAAAATTTTTCGCCACCTCCACATGAAATCGAACCTACAACCTACCTATCCTATAGCTATGCACGCTGCCCCTACGCTACCGAGTGTTTTTAGTAACCGAGCTGCAGATATGACATGAGAGACCACATGAATTTCCATAATTATTTTTTGTATCACATAAACTGTATCAATTAGTTAATATCATTGTGACAATTAGAGAGTTTTATCGAATATTACGCTACAGATTTTTCGAACATAACCTAGACACCTATACATCTATACACTAGGCAAAAGAATTAAAGGATATTGAAAAAGTCCGCCAATTTTAGGGTCCTTTTCAAATAGCTGTAACTCCTCGAAAAATGGTCGTACAGCAAAATAAAAAAATTAAATTTAAGGTGTGAATCTCTAGTTTTGAGATCCTGAGCTCAAAAATTTGTCGCATCAGCCAATTTTTAGTAGCCATCAAAAAACCAAAGTAAAAAAAAATTCAAAATGTTTGCTCATCTTTCACAGTCTGCACGGATTTTAATAATTTTTTTTTTGAATAATCGGATTGAAAGGATCGTCCAGCTGGATTCTTCTCCTTTAATTTGAGCGGTGGGAGAGCTCTGTACGATTTTTTCTCGCTGAGTTATCGATGTTCAAAGCAAAAATAACACTTTTGACTTTGATTACTCGGAGACTAATGGTCGCACAGAAAAAAACCAGAGGGTTTTGGAAACTGAAGGGTTTTGGGTTTTGGAGGGTTTTGGACATTCTCTATAAGATGCTTTTATCATTTTTTTATCAAGATTTTCTTTTATGCGGGAAAATGGATTCAAAAACACGTGAAAAATGGCTTCTTTATGTGTGTGTGTTCCACACAGACAAAGACAAGTTCCAGACAATTTCTAAAATATCAGAAGGTAATTTGATTGATTTGAAAGGGCTGATACGGTGGTGAAAAATTCATTTTTGTCAAGGTAATAGTTTTTGCGTCTCAAGGTCATCAATACTTTTTTTCAAATGGGAACATGTTTTTTTTTTAATCAAGACGTCGTTGCTGTTATTCAGACGAATCCAAGAACCTATGATATCATGACCTTGAAATTATTTTTCACCAAAATACACTGTAATTAATGTAATTGAATTTTTTGTGCAGAACATGTATTGCAACAAATGTTCGAAGTGCTAGCCATTAACCTCGACACATTTTTGAAGACGTCGGATGAATGATTCTCTCGACCTTCGAGTAGTTTCTGCTGTGATAGCGGCGCCGGTTGTCCAACGGATACAATAATGTCAATGGTCGAAGATGTTTCTGATGTTTGTAAACACACGTTTATTTTGGTGAAAAATCATTTCAAGGTCATGATATCATAGGTCGCTGAATTCGTCTGAACATCAGCCACGTCTTAATAAAAAAAAACATGTTCCCATTTGAAAAACCATTTCTGACATTAAGAACGCAAAAACTACGACATTGACAAAAATGAATTTTTCATCACTGTATCAGCCCTTCGAAATCAATGAAATTACCTCCTGACATTTTTTTCGTCACTCTAAAGGCAACGGAGATATTTGGGGTGGTCACGTTAAATGGTCCAGCCTGTATATAATTCCTCTCTCTCCCCTCTCTACCCCATTCCTCGTCGATGTGTGTATCGCAATAAAGGCAGATCATTAATTCAAGCAAATGAAAAAATGTTTGTCTCCACGAGAATTCCATATAATTTCAATTTGAACAAACCAAATAGATACATTCAGTAGATTCAGCTAAATTGTCTTTTGTACAGATGAAACGGAATCACAGATATATTAGGAATAAACAAAAGATCAGGAATAATAAAAAATGTATGCATAGAGTGGACAATATGTCTCGACATTTTGACGACGACATACAGTTCGTCTGGCGTTTGATAAGAGGTTAGGCGTGTGAAAGGCGCCAAACCGTATGTGGGTCCAGTTACTTGATGATTGCGCGAACTTAGCGGGATCCGGCGACCTGACGTAAGCCGTAGATCAAGTTGCCTGATCACCGCCTGATATTAGCCGGTTCAGGCAACTGGAGGTACATCCGGTTGCCTGACTATTTCCTGAACCCTGCCGGATCAAGCAAATCACGGCACACCGTAAGTAACGTCTCCGTACTACAGCGTGATCAGGCCCGGATGAAACGTCAGGCCAGCCTGACAATATTTCCACTCGGGTGCAAGAAGTCGTATGTCCAACACTTTGCTTCCGAATGCCCGTGTGCTCACGTACACGGCTGCGAAAACCACGTGAATTCGATTGCATAATCCCGCGATCTTAATCTTAGAGTGTGGTTCGAGGCAGAACGCGAACGCGTGAGTTCGAGCACGCGGTCTGACCGGGAACCCACATATCTAGTAGAGCGTGAAGCATCGCGAGCCTAAATATCATTGTCGTGCCAACCACGCACGGCACATGCCCCCCTCTCGCACCTTCGCTCGGTACCTCGCCTTGGACTGTACGCAGCGCAATATCGTGTGATGCAGAAGCTAGTTCTCCCAGTAACCCAATTCGCTGTGATAACGAGATAAATACCCCATGGGTGGAAGATGCTCTCAGCTTGGTCGACTTTAGGAAGATGGCTCGGACCGATATTGGCGGACGAAAGGTCCGAAGGGGGTCAAGGGCGTGCCGGACCATGCTGTAGGAAAAAGTAGGGCACCGTGACTTGGTAGGAACGCAGTTGTAACACCCAATTGAAACTTAAGGTAGAGCGCGCGCTCTTGATTTCTATAGATTTTGTTCAATTTTTAACCGGACATTGTTCATATCATTAAGTACGTTTGAGTGGAATTCCAGAACAGTCGACTATTTAGATTGGGAGATAATGGATTTTTAAATCGCAACTTTTAACACTGCAGGGTCTGCAGAGACCGACAGTCAGGTCACATAATTCGTCGTACCATTTTATTGTGTTGATCAAATTAAAAAAAAAAATTATGTATAGATAGCAAACTAGTTAGGGAAAGAGTGAAAAATGCTTGGATTGCCGTTACTATTCAGTTTTGGTAAAAACGTTCAGTAAAGACAGAATAATAATCCGTAAAAAATATTTGTCCCCTATAATAAGAAGACATATGGCAACACCGCAGAACAGTATTGTTCAATATTTCAAGAAAAAAAAATTATCCTGTTCCTATAGATGAAACCTTTTATCATGAAAAAAAATTTGCGTTATAACTATTAATATTTTATATTGTATGTGTTATCTTCATTAACAAACAAAAGTGTTGGGTAATTTATAACTAATGAAAAACTTTGTTCGATTAAAAATTACTTTTGAATACATATTTGTGTTGCAGGGTTGGATTAAATGTGCCATGCGATGCGGTGTTGCCATATGTCTTCTTATTAAAAAGGATAAATATTTTTTACGGACAATTATTCTGTCTAATTTTCAATGCAGACCCTGCAGTTGTAAAAGTTGCAATTAAAAAAACTTATATCTCCCAATCTAAATAGTCGGCTGTTCTAAAC
Source organism: Ophion ellenae (assembly GCA_963210295.1). NCBI lineage: Eukaryota > Metazoa > Arthropoda > Insecta > Hymenoptera > Ichneumonidae > Ophion > Ophion ellenae. The sequence continues at coordinate 40,621,112 of OY723389.1, forward strand.
TTTCACTCAAACATACATGATGATATCCCGAGTCGAAATTTTTAGCCTCCTCTGAACCCTCGCAGGACCCATTTCTTTTGTAATACATAAGCCGCTAGCCTCCGTTGAACCGACGAAACCTCATTTGTCGAGTTCAGTGCCATGAAGAGACCTCCTCTTGGTCCAGGGTAGCCTCGGCTAGACCTCCCAAACCTTCTCTCGACCCCCAGTTTTAGGGAAACGGGCAGAGCACAGGCCTCCTTAACCTGCTTTCAACCTTAAACTCTTGCCTCGACCCCACCTAACCTGCTTTCGGCCCAAATTCGATATCTCGCCCATCATCATTGCATTGTGGCCTGATCAGTAACCCGTTCGATGACGAAAATAAGACGAAATTAATAAAAATACATCGTCCCCTTATCAAATTATTAGTGCAATATTAATATGCGAAAACAATCAAATTTGCTCAATATCGATTTATTATTATTTTATAGGCAATTCGTAAAAGAATGCTTGTATATACAGTCTTACTCTAATTCTATCGGATTAATGGGCGTTTTCCTGTGAGAAAAAATCTCGCAGGAAAATTCTTAAAAAATGCCAGTCTATCCAGTATAAGCTTACGCGACGTTTTTCGTCCTTGACATTTCTTCTTAAGCCCTCTAGTTCTTGAGTTACATTGCATTATCTAGAATTAGTCTTTTTTAGCAAAAAATGAAATAACATTGCGAAAAAAATCGTACAAAACTTTATAAAAAACGCAAATGGAGTTCCTGCTACCCCGTTCAAGTTTATCATGGACAAACGGAACAAACTTTTTTTTTCATAAGTCATGCGCCCAATTCTCGATGGTCGAAAAAAACCCGAAAATCAGTCACATATAAAAGTGCGTACCGGGTCGAAAAGAAAATTATAAAAAAATATTTCAGAAAAGCAATATAAAGCTGAATTTATTCCCGTCAAAACGCCGTTCGGTAAATTTGGTTATCTTTTTTTTTACGAAGCTGTGTAACTTTTAGTGCAGCAAGAAATATCGACTGGTGTATCCAAACTTTTAAGCGACGGTATATATTATATAATACTATATATATATATATATATATATATATTATATTCGAAATATGTAGTTGCATTAATATATTCAAATATACACTACCAGTCAAAAGTATTCGGACACTTCAGATAACTGCAAAACTTAACATCACTTTGGATCATTGCAAACTTATGGTAGAATAATAATTATTTTACGAAGATACTATAAAGCTCTGTATAATTACTTAATTATATAGATCTTTATAGTATCTTCGTGAAATAATAAATGAAATGAATTATATTACTGTAACATTATTTGGCAATTATCCAGCGCTCAAAAGTTTTGCGATCATGTGGAGTGTCCGAAAACTTTTGGCTGGCAGTGTAGATCTAAATTACATATAATGTTGATATCTATATGGAACGTTAGGGTGTTAATTATAGTCTATTTCATGTTCCAAAGGATTGAAATTGTCGGTTTAGAATTCAACCTCATTCGATTTTTTTCTTTATTTTTTCTTTTTGTTTTTGTTCATTTTGTTTTTTTTTGTTAATTCAATAATGAGTTGATAAATGGCGACGGCCGATTACCGTCGATTTTAAATGAAATGTTTGATTTTTCTTTGTTTTCATTTTTAGCACGTCGAAAATTTAAAAAACATTTCCACGTGTATGCATGAAGCATATTTTTATTTTTTTCCGCTAAATATGATATTAACTAACCGCGTCTATTTGATTCTTTTTTATGTGAATTAACTAGATTTTTCATAGAACCACATTTTCCCCATTGCATTCCATTATTAAAATTATTGATTTCAAAAATGTTTATTTATAGAAAATCAATCTATTTAATATCGTCCAATAACTACATATTTTATTTGATCCTAATAAATCTGTGATTCGGTTTCATCAGTTCAACATTTTCATCTGTTCAAAAAAACAATTTAGTTAAGTTCACTGAATGGATCTAGTTATTTTTTTTAAATTTACCTTAAATAGAATTTTCGTAGAGTTAACTATTCTTTTATTTGATTGAACTAACGGTCCATCTTTATTGCAACACTCATATCAAAGGGGCGGGGGGTAGAGAAGGTGGAGAGAGAGGATTTATATATATATATATATATATATATATATATATGTGCGTGCGTGCGTGCGTGCGTGCGTGTGTGTGTGTGTGTGTGTGTGTGTGTGTGTGTGTGCGTGCGTGCGTGTGTGTGTGTGTGTGTGTGTGTGTGTGTGTGTGTGTGTGTGTGTGTGTGTGTGTGTTTGAAAAATCTATAGCATGTTATTCGATGAAACTCTCTAATTATCACAATCATATTAACTAATTGATATAGCTTATGTGATACAACAAATAGTTAGAGGTATTTATTTGGCCTCTTATGCCATATCAGCGACCAAAATGTTATAAGCACTCGGTAGCATAGGGGCAGCGGAGCGTAGCTAGGAGTAGGTAGGCTAGGTTCAAGTCGCATATAGGGCAAATATTTTCTTCGAAAAAAATCATGTCTATAGGCCAGGGAATGACGAATTACGATAAAAATCCTTGTGGTAAAGCTCTCAATTAAGGAGTTCATTTTATTTTCGATTTATGAAATATTTTATGCATATAGTACACTTAGCTTTACAGTGTACATTGTAAGCAAATAAAGATTAATTTGAATCTCATCTTTATTAATATACATAAATATCTTCGAAAGAAATATGATCGTAGTAGGCTGTGAGACAAGGAAAAAACCTATTTTACTTAAATAGATTCTATATAAATTAATTTTTTTGTTTAGCAGTGTACAGTAGGCCGAAAGGGGGGGCAGTAGGTTCTGCGGGAGCGCTCGAAGTAGGCCGACCTGAGGTTCCGTAGGTTCAATTGTGAGCCTCACTGACCTCCTTTGAGTCAAAAAGTCTACTTTCTGCCATGCCGGAGGTTCATCGGAGGCTCTAACGCATGGTACTTTCAAACATTGTACCCTCCTTTAGATACCCAATAATCCGCTCACGCCGATTTCTGCTCGCCTTCATTTTGTGGGTTGAACGCGACTCGAAAATTTCGACTCGGGATGAACAATGTCTGGTAAAAAAAACTGAAGACAATCTATAGAAATCAAGAGCGCGCGCTCGTTCTACTTTAAGGGCATGTACAAGGCCAACATAACCTCACAAATTTTCCAACCCAACGTTCTCATGGATGGTTAAATTTTTTAGAAAAAAAAAACAAAGCACTTGGTTCTGGAGAATTCCCTGACGCAGAGCTTGATGTTTTTTTTTGCTCTAAATATTACTCATCTCTGAGAAATCTCTGTTCGAAAATTTCTGCTATCTCCCTCGCACTCATACGTCACGTGGCAATATTCTACTTCGCCTTAAGGTGGGATATACATTTACAACGACAAAAAAATCGATTTCTGTTTTTTTCTTCTTCAAATGATAGAATTATATATATAAAATATATATAGTAGAAGGTAGCAATATTATGAATAATTCCCCAAAGTATCAAAGCGAAATACGAAAAACTTCAAACGTCACAGCCCACAACACTGTGCCCCACCGCTCGGTTCGGAGCGGATGTAAACTCCAAACGCGTTTTTCTCAAAAGAGCTTCTTCATTGAGTTGAAACATGGTAGAAATATTGATCATACTGCTACGTTCTACTGGACGAGAATTGGTTTTGAAAAATTAGCAACAAACTACTTTTTCAATCAAAATTTTACAGAAATTATGCGTTGAATGTTGATTTTTTTTTGTAAATGCGTGCCATTCTGTTGAATTTGCATTTTCTTCATTTTAATTACTGCCGGATAAAAACTATACATGTTCTAAGTGAACAAAATTTTTAATTTTTTGAAAATCAAAGTCTACAGGAAGCTAGACTGCACGCCGATTCCCAACTTCCGCGGAAACCTTGCAGCCACAGCTCTGCCATTGTGATGATAAATGAATTCCAAAAAATTATTTTGTATATTTAAACATACTATTAAAGTATACCTGCAATTTGATAAATGGAAAATAATGGTTTCTTCTTTTTAAAAATCCCTCAAAATTGCTTAATTTATTCCCGTCTAAATGTATATCCGCCTTAAAGCCGTCGTCTAGTGTGATCGGTCGAAAAAAATTATTTTCTTCATTGCGTTTTCTGAAAGTATAATTTATGGCTAAATTATAAGGGTACTCGGTAGCCCCACGAGGGTAAAGGCTGCTGGTCATTGAAGAAATGAAAGGACGGTGATTTTGATTTTTTTTTAGGGAACAGATTCCTTCACCATTTTTGAGACTTAGGGTATGTTTCGTTACTTCTTTTGGCTATTATATAGTACTTTTTCATTTTTATCAATCTTTAAAAATAGCACAGGTATGGCACGGTCTTCTGAACGGGTTGCGTCGGATTTTGTCAGGCGGTGTGACACGTAGAGTTGGCAGGATTAATCTGAAAAATACCAACGAAGATTTTTCTTTCTTTAACACTCATAGGCAGAATATGAACCTAGAAAAAGTGAGAAATATTGAAAAATAAATGAAATGGTACACTTTGAAACAAAAACATTTTGAATTGTCCGAAAAAGAATAGCCATATTTTGCAAAAAAAAATACTTATGTAAAATACTTAAAAAAATACTGATGTAAAATACTTAAAAAAATACTTATGTAAAAATGTAAATTGACGGGCATGTTTTAGACAATAAGGTTAGAAAGATTTATACCAAAGTGCCATACCTCAACCATTTTTAGACATAAATTTGAAAAATACCGTGTAATAGCCAAAAGTAGTAATAAAACATTCTCTAAGTCTCAAAAATAGTAAAGAAATCTTTCCTTAAAAAAAAAATCATGAAAATCAGCAAATTTTTTCCTCGCCTAAAGGTATCTGCCCCCTTAACATCCAAACGCGGAAGGGTGGCTATACAGGTGGTCATGACCTCAACTCATCAATGACAACGTTAATCAAGTGGTTCTGAGCCATCTCATAAAAAAGGACATCCCTTCAAACCAATTGTCAGGATTTTTATCTTTCCGGGCATTGAGCGGTGCCCTTGGCATTCATCCACAGTCATTCGTGAAATCCCTCGTCCGTCACTTCCGTAATTTCGCGGTGATACGACAAACCCGCCACGGAAAATAATGAAGAAGGAAAGACTGCCTTCGGGTTGAGCTGGCTGACCCGTCAAGAGAAATCTGCCTGTGGCAATGGAACGGATCATATGTTTGAATGGCGCGTCATCATGCTGTAATGACTGTTGTTGCTTCTCTATCAATGCCTGGCCCTTCAATTGCACGTGGCTCGCAGCTACCTACTAGCCCCCTATATGAAATTATCGGGCCTTCTGACCTTCCTACTATGACCTATTATGAAAATCACGACAGTTACCGGAGAACCGCAAAAACGAAGAGCCAATGGGAGATCACTGTGGATCTTACGTTGGTCCTTTATGATACGCAACGTAAGGGATAACACCACTCTAGCGACAGAAAATAAGGCCTAACTTTGACAATTTATTTTGGGAGTATTAAAAAAGAAATAGAATTTCTTTTGAGGAGGTCTATTTTAAAAAAGTATAAAAAGTATTTTAAAAAAATTATTATAATTTTCATATAAAATGGCGGCGACAGAGCCCATCTTGAAAAACGTGTTTTTTACACATAGCTTCACGAGGACGGTTTCCTCGTAAAGTATAAGACCTGGAACAAAAACTAAAAACAATATCATCTAAATATTATTAGCTATGGGACTACGTAGGGATTTTTTAAATCAAATTTTGAAAAATTGGCGCGCTTTGAAAGAAATGAATCGAATTCTTGCCCAAAAAAAAGCAATAAATTTTTAATAAAAAAAAAGTTTACATTTAATCAAAAAACGGCTACGTACTCCCATAGTGAATGTAATTATGAAGCTACTATCAAAATTTCAAATCGATCCATGCAAAGGTGTTCGAGTGATCCGTCCTCCCGGTTTGAAAAAAGTGGTTTCGAGAAAAACGCGTTTAAAGTTGTACGAGGCGCCTGAAAGAAGTCCCAGGCCCTGCGGCAAAATCGATAAATAATCGTTTAAAAAAAAATTCGCTACAGGACCAAGTGCATATTGTTTTTATGACCCCAAAGTATTTTTTACGGCGTTACGCCACAGTAACGGGTATAAAATCATGTGCGAATTTAACAATTTTCTTTCGTATGAAAGAGTGATTCACTCATAAAATTAATTACACATCTATTTAGTGTGAATATCAAGCTGTTAGAAATTTTATTTTTTTTCGTCGTACAAAATCGCCGACTACTCGAAACTTCGCGAAACCGCTTTTTTCCAATCGGCGTGACAAATAACGTCAACAATTTTCACTCGATTTACTTCAAATTTGAAAGTTATGTTCCTAATTGCATTTCGCAGACAAGTACGTACGGAATTTCTGATTAATTGAAAACTTTTCATTTTATGAGCAGTTATAACGAAATTTTTCACTGAAAATTCATATCTTAAGTGCAAATACCTACAACTTTTGAATAAAACAATATTTCGTAAATTCCGTACGTACTTCTCTACGTATTCTAATGTAGATTCACGAGAATTTTTGTTTTTTGTTCTAGGTAAAAAATTGTGGATGCTGAATGTCACGCCACGGAGCGTCTAAAAAAGATAACAAAAGAAAATATTAGTAGTCGGCCATTTTTTACATCGAAAAAAAAAATATATATATATATGTATATTTTCTAACAGCTTGATATTCATACTAAATAGATGTGTAATTAATTTTATGAGTGAATCACTTTTTCATACGAAAAAAAAATGGTTAAATTCGCACATGATTTTATATCCGTTACTGTGGCATAAGACCTTAATTATCGTAAAATCAAAACGCCGAACTCTGCCCACGAAAAATACGAATAGTGTAGTATAAAAAAATTATTCATCTGGAAGTCATAACATTTAAACTACAAGCCGACAATGTTTCGTGAATCTCTGGACAAAATTCAGAATTTTACGACGACATGTTAATTCTTGTAAAAAAGAATGAGGTCATTTCTCAAAGAGGCCACTTCGAGTCAGTAAAAAATGAACCGGTTCGATGCATATAAAAAAGTCGAATTTCCGAATGGGCTGGAAATAGGAAATGGAAATGGGCGTAAATACAAAATTAAATACTTTTAACGTTTTTTGTTCATGAAAAAATTGTTAATGAAAAATTTCGGCTTCCCCCGACTGAATATCATCATTTATAACCCAATTAATGAGAAAATAGTTAAAAAAATATTTTTCACTCATTTTTCGGAAAAATCACTAAAGTAAATGACTACCAAAAATTGCTAAATTCGCACATGACTTTATACCCGTTACTGTGGCTTAACGCCTTAAGCAAAAAAAAAACGATTTTTTCAAATCCTAGATTAAGACTTAAGGGGTGTTATCCCTCAAGTCACCTTTTACATTTTACTCATTTTTGCAATCATCGGAGGACCCAGCACACTTGGCAACCAAAAGATCGAAAATGAATCAACAGATGGGCCCGCGCAGTGATGAAATTGTTCGGATACACATGGAATTTTGGGGAATCCTGACCACTTCAAGCACAGTCTAATCGCTGTTATCAATGTGGAACTTGTCCTCAATGCCGCCAAAACCAAATGATAAGTCTTGGCCTTGTGAAAAATCGTAGCTTTAAGATTCACGTAACACTTCAAGATTTCGTAGATTGCATTTTTTGTATGTCACACGACGTTTTACGAATACCTTTCGTGTGTCGTGCAACTGCGTACAAAAATAATATCGGAATGTAGAGGTATAAAAATAGTCTTGGACTTTCCTGACGAAATCTTACGACCGGCTGACTAGTTCAGATGTCGAGCCACTCAATGCTCGGGAACCAACAAGGATTAGCTACCGTGTTTATCGCAATCGGTGATGCATTTTTTTTTTTTTTCGTTCGCACGAAAAAACGTTCCGTTGAGTAATAAGTACACGAATCGAAAGTCAATGAAAACACACCCGTTGGCATTCTTTTGATTAAATTGTACCGAGTTTTGTTGGCATTTGCAGCATTGGAAAATGCCATACAGGACGTATCCTAAACAGGGTTGTTACCTCAATTATTACTGTAATCGAAAAGTGTATCAACATCCGCGACGAGTACGAAACACCATATATTACAATCAAGCTGTTCATTACACGTTCTTGGGGTAATGGTCACGTCCTCCATGCGACGCCGTCCATCAGGGATATGCTCCTGTTCGGGTATGGGATTAGGTACCGAAAGCCTCGTACATGAGTGACATAAAATGCACATGTGTTCGGCAAACCCAGAGCTGCGAATCGGCGTAAACAGGACGTACTTTTTTTTTATGGGGGAACGAGAGAGACGGAAAGAGAGAGAGAGTCTCAGCCATGCATGGAGAACGAGCGAATATATCTGGCCAGTATGATTTTTATTCAATTAATGTCTACATGCGTGTGCGCGTGATGGACGGTCGCCATAGACCAGTCGCGCATACGCAGGGTGTCCCAAATTCAAATGTCAAACCTTCAGGCATTTCCAAAGCGATCGAACGATACGCCTGGGAACATTTTGAAATTTCAATTGGATATTGACTTTTCCATTAAAAATAATAACCTCGCCTAGACAACCAATTACGATTTGGTTATAGGGAAAATAAAAATGAAGGGAATGTCAAATGTCTTTTGATTCGGGATCTTGGTATGATCGTCAACATTTATCGATTTACATAGAGTTACGGAGACACTCGGTGTACTTTTATTGCGAGGACAAAATTGATCAAATGTCAAAAATGACCAATGCTCTTTTTTGATTATGTCGTCGGTCACATCACGCTTTCTCGATACGACAGGCTGCGATTTTACCTGCCCTCAATTGTGTGCCAGACGCAGGTAAACTCGTTCTCGTCACGGGCGAAGCTCCCGACGGACTGGACTTTCTCAAAGGTTTACCATACGTCACTAAAAAAAATGTTGCCGGCTATGCCTGTCAATTTTAGTGAGGTTGTATTTTACTTGCAGTCGGTTTTGTCGGATAAAGCAACAATGAGTGTAAGCTGAAGGATACCATTTGGAAGTAGGGGGAAGTCCTGTTACGCCCGTAATATCTCGGCAAGTTGCAGCGCGTTCGATTTAAGGGGGGAACCTCCTCCAGACAACGGGTTTTTCAAGATTTTTTTTACAAAAAATTGAGAGTGTTTATTGCAATAAATCAAATTACATAATAATACTGACGTTCATATGAATACAAAAAAAAAATTTCACGAGTGAAGAAAAACAAAATGGCGGCGCTAGTGGTGCTCGAACTTGGCCCCTAGAGTTTGCGCCGTGGAACGCCCCGGTCCTTGTAGTTAACTAAAATCAACGAAACCATTTTTTTCATCGAAATAAGTCATTCCGCTTTGCATGAACCTAAATTTAGCAAAAAAAATGAAAATTTGAGGGCAAAAAGAAAAAAAAAACACTTTCTTAAATGAACAAATCGTTAAAAACTATATTTATTAAAACAATTCATACGAAATTTAAGGTTTATGCAAAGGCGGATAAGTTAAAGAATATCTGTACAAAATTTCAAGTTGATTGGTTCATTACTTTTTGAGTTACATTCAACGGCATGGAAAAAAACGTTTCGAGAAAAACTCGATTGAAGTTTTCGTTCTTGAAAAGTAGAGTTTAGAGTGATTTATAATTAGCCAAGCTTAATCTGCGATGCCAGGGCTATGAAGCAAGCCTTCTTCTAGGAAATCACTAATCTGGACTGCATTTTCCTCTTTTTGTGTGAACTGTTTGTGTGAAAAAAAAAACGATGGTTACACTGGCCGAATTTTTCTTTACAATCGTTGGAAGTGTCCCCTATTATTCAAAAAGGAAACTAGCAAACTTGTTTGGCTAAGAAATTAAAGGGTGGAGGCCGCAAAGGGCGCGTGCTCGTTTACCTACTCTCGGTACTTTTGGAGGGCATCACTTCGGTGACTTCCTAGGGACCTTCAGGACTTTCGGTTGGGCTTCAAACTTTGGAAATATATTCTTCAGGCACTAAATGAATTTTTAAAGCAATAAAAAAATTGATATCTGGAGAAGGTTCCCCCCTTAAGGGATCATCACAGTGTGGCAGTCCGAAAAATAGCCGATTTTCGCGTTTTTTTTTAGGCGGATAGGATAAACTAATCGGTCTAATTTTTTTTTTACAAATTGAAGCACCGATAAAGAATACAAAATGATTTTTTTTTAATTTCTTGATTTATTGTTTAACACTGTTTTCATTTGCGAAAAATTGTGTGGAAAAAAATGGTGCCCCATGGTGGCCAAGATTGCGGCCGCAAATTTTATCTGAAACAAAAATCTCAAAATCATTATCAATCTGTAGGAAATGCTATGTTCCTACGGAGGTTTTTTTTTAGTAAAATTTGGAAAAAAAATGGCGGCGGTTTGAACAAAAAGTGTCAAATTTAGACTTTTTTCGACAGTTTTTTCGTTTAAAAAAATAGAAAGATTTCCAAACAAACAAAAAGCTTCCATAGCAACATAAGGAATGACGTGAAGAATATTCTGTTAGCATTCCAAACGGATAGCTTGAAAACTCTTCCTTTGAGAGTGGCCACCGTTTTGAAAAACACCATTCCGAAAAAAACGCGTTTAAAGTTCGGAGTGCGAGACTCACGCTCCAATCACTTTTTCTGAGACAGGCTGTAGCGACCGGGATAATTCGAAGTTCGATCTAAAAATTGGACAGAACGTTTATAACCGTGTATAGTACCGGATAATGCAAAAAAATCGATTTTTCGAAAATTTAACACTGTTATGATCCCTTAAGTACAGGTGAAAATTATGATGGGGGGGGGGGGGGGGGCTTGTCGAAGTGGCAACGAAGTTTCAGCGGATAAATTAAGGGGTTACCCCCACTTGCGATTTTGAAAAAATCGATTTTTTTATTGCATTTTTTTGAAGTATAAGTATCTGAGAATATGTCCTGAAAATTACAAGTCGATCCGAACAAAATTGACTGAGATATGAGCGTTGAAAGAGAAGAATCCGCGTTGAAAGAGCGTTGAAAGAGAAACTTTAAACGCGTTTTTCTCAAAATGGCATTTCTGAAGTCGGTGACCAAGATTACTCGAACACTAATGAACCGATCTTCTTGAAATTTTGCAGGCTTATTTAATACATAAAAATGTAGTCTTTAATCGTTCGATTTTTTTTTTCGAAAAAAAATGGCCGTTTTATGCCCAAAAAACGGCCGTTTTTTTTTCGTTAAAATCGAACCATTAACTTTGACTGTCCGCCATTTTGTGAAAAATGAATATTTTTTAAAATCCTTCGATTAAAGACTAGTTTATACTTATATTTGACTAAATCCATCCGCATTTTTTTTCAGATGATCCACTTCGCCGCAATGTTGGTCACCGCAAACCGTGTATATAAAAACATCATTTCATTGACGGCCATTTGCCACTAAACAATGTAATATTTTTTAATAAAAAAATTACTGAAAGTTCTTCAAGATGTGTTCTTTAAGATGGTATATTTATCGATTAAAAATGTTTTGTAGTTTTCTTTAAAAAAATTCATGAAAAAGGCCTTTTTTGCGCTACAAGTAGGGGTAACGCCTTAAAGGATTTTTCCATTAAATGTTCTTTCGCGAGGTACCTGGAATTTGCAGTTTTCCCCACATATCCCGCGCTTCTGCTGATATCACGTCGATTTCGGGAAGGATATCTCAATGCTGTACGAGAGCTTATCGATATCGCTCGTACATTGCATCTAATCTACAGAAATAATGCGATCGATACTGAAAACGAGGAAATTCCACAAGCCATTAAGACGAATCAATATCACTCGATCGATAAGCACGGCAATACCTAAATCCAGTTTATCTTACTGATAAAAAATTAATAACTGTCGTATTTTTGCTTAAAGCCGGAGCCTGAAATAGAAGGTCCGAATTTTTTTTTTTTAATTGCTTCAATCGATAGATAAACTATCCAAGAATATATTTACAAAGTTACAGAGGCAAATTGTACACATTTTCGAAGATACAAGGCTAAAAGCAGAGAAGCGATTGATATTTGATATTGTTTTTTTTGCTCCTATTGAAAACGTTGAAGCGCGTTTTCTCCAGTTTTCATTTTCACGATTTCTCCAAATTGGCGGTCGTCATAGCAAAAAAACTAAACGACCTATTGAATCAAAGCAAAGTTTATTTTCTTCCGTATGAAAATCTCTTCTAAGTGAATAAAAAAAGTCGTTGAAGAAGTCTTTGAAAATAATTTTTATAGTACGTTAAAGTGTTTTTTTAAATACATGTTATATTTTTAATATGAGAAAAGTTATAATTTCACGATTTTTTTAGCTTTCTCTTAATTCATTCAGCAAAAAATGTATGACAATTGAAAATTTTATTGATTTTTTTTGTTCCAGTCAAGAATTAGGAGCTGAATCTTTTCCGCCGATTGGGGACTGTAGTGCCAAGACGCACATAGAATAGGCTGATAAATCTGCAGTCATTTATTGATTCATGTTGAAACATTTTTTTTAATTTCAAATATTCATAGAAAGATAGTTCAATGTTAACGGGGCTCACTTGTCTTTTTTTCCTTTCACAAAAAATCCCGAAAAAACGGTTTTTTGGACCTGCTAATTTAGGCTGCCGTCTTAACGCGTTATGCCTAGTTATAACAATGGAGAACAGCTGATTTTGGTTTTTTAAAATTATAAAACATCCTAACGATAAATTTCTACAAAAATTAGATATTAGAAAAAGTATCAGCTGTACAACACTCTGTAATTTTGTGTAAAAATGTTCAATTATGATCGATTTACAGCTGATGTCTGAAAAGCACCTCTCGAAAACGCCTTTTGCGGTGACCAATGCCCTTCTAAACCGGGTTATCTAATATAAACAATTCAAACAAATTTTATTAGTATGTTAGTTTATCATATGAATCATCGAAGGAATTTCCGAAACATCAAATTTAAAAAAAAATAACAGACGTTTGAAGTGAACCTTGATTTTTTCGAAAAAAATGGGCATTTTTCGTTCATCAAATTAAAAGTCTACACGGAAAGAAATCCTTCGATCAAATATTACATTTATGCATCTAGCAAAAGCCCTAAATATTTCCGAAAGATCGATGCAGTAGTTTTTGAGATATTTTGCTCGCCGACTTTGAAAACGTACTTGCCAGAAAAAAGCGTTTTCAGTTTCAAACGACGCTTCGAGCGTTCCGCCGGGCGTCACCATGACAGCCAAAAAATTGGTAACTTCGATCCGATGACCTTGAAATTGTCGGGGGTAAGATAATATACTGCTAGAATTATATATTATATATTTTTATTATTGTATATTTTGGTGATGTATTGGTTTTTATTATTGTATATTTTCGTAATATATTGGTTTTGAAACGAATGATTCTTCGACTTTTGTAACTATTCATAACCCCTTAAAAAATCATTCTTACTGGCGCCATGACGAGGGTTCCCTTTCGTTATTATTTTCACTACTAACCCATCGAGGCCCTTGCACGGAGGTGAATGCGAAGGCTCACCAAATGTCAATGGGAATGGAAGTACGTAAGTACATATGAATTTTTATCGTCCAATATCTTTCGAGAGATTTTCGATCGAAAATATTGGAAATTCCCAATCTTTCTAAATATAATTTTTACACTCATTACATTCGACGCAATTGTGGAACTATCTACGTGTTAATGAAAAAAAAAACCCATGATAATGATCGCGTACGTTCCCTATAAACGACCTGTTCGAAAATAACGTCTGAAACGTCAGTAATGTCATTGCCCAGAGAAAAGATCCGACATCCACTCAATTAACGATCTTGATACACGAACGATAACGGAATTACGATAAAAGAGTTCGCGAGTTAAAAAAGTCAGCCATTCGATAACGCGCGCTAGTAGCGCGCTGACAGTGAAACCGTTAATCCATCTGACAGCTCGACACAATGCGGTGTGCAGTTTTAATCCAGTTCTTTATCGCAACGTGCTCGTCGGTCGGGATTTTGTGTCTGGCGGACCCTGGTAAAATAATCATTTCATCGAAAACATATACACGAATGAAAAAACCTCCAAGAAAGTTTGCTCGAGCAAAGTGTGGGGAAAAAACAATTTTTTTTTAAATTGTAGAACTCGACGGCAGAAGTAACAAGTCGGCGGAAAGTTTAGAATTCTTGAGATTGGAAGGACGCATAGTGAATGGAACAAAAGCGAACCTGGGACAATTTCCACATCAGGTGAGCTGCCCAACCCATATTCGCTTGACTAAATAATAATTCCTTGGTCTTGAAGTATCCAAACTTTTATCGATACGTGTCAAGGTGTCGTTGAGAAGGGCTACCTCGAATGAGCACTTCTGCGGAGGCAGCGTGATCTCAGACAAATGGATACTTTCTGCATCTCACTGCATGTACAAGTGAGTAGACACCCTCTGAGAAATCGATCTCGGTTTTATTCTCATACGGGTCCAACTCTCCAAAATGTGCAGAAACGGTCAGCTGATTTGGCCCTGGACGGTGACAGTAGTGGCTGGCCAAAGATTACTCTATCCCGATCATCCTGCCGGCCAAAGACGCGAAGTTGAAGCGATCATACTCCATCCTGATTTCAACTATTGGACACTTGCCAACGATGTTGCTTTGTTGAAGGTAGACTTCGTTGCTTAACGGGAGGTTACCGTCGAAAGGCATGAATCATGCATGAACTTCGGGAATTTGTTTAAAATATAAAATCCATACTTTTGGAAATGGGTTTCAACGTATTTTATTATTCCATCGATGCAGAGTAAATTCCAACTTTACTTATGAAAAATTTATTTTAAATAAGCTCTCATTTAAGGGGCCAGTCCACTTTGGAGCCACGAAAAAAGGATATTTTCGCGATTTTTTTTTTGAGGATTTTATAAAAGATATGAATATAAAAAGTTGTTGGACTTGACAAATGAAGTCTTGAAATACATTTTTTTTAATTTTATTCATTTTTATTCATTTTTAAGTAAAAACACTATAGTTTAACGTAACGCCTCAAAAATAGATGGGCTAGGTAGCTCCATCACAACTTGGCAACGGCTTGTCCGAAACAAAAATATCAAAGTCCATTAGATTCAGTATGACACCAGCTACAAAATGACCCTCGGATATAAAGTTTTATCAAAAAATAAAAAAATGGCAGATGAAAAACGAAAAAAGTTTTAAAAAACGCGTTTTTTCGCAGTTTTTCGCAAAAAAAGAGTAAGAATCCAAATTTTAAACTCATCGAGGGTCATCTTGTTGCGAATCACGTTTACAATATGTGGTTCAAATTTCAAGAGACTTGGTTTATTAGTTTTAGAGATACGATGGAGCTAGATTTTGAAAACATTGTTTCGAGAAAAACGCGTTTGAAGTTTATACGATGGGTTGGCCGAGCGCGCTATACGCTCAGGTAGACGAAATGAGGTCCTGACGTTCAGGTAAAAAAAAATACTTAGAAAGCTCGGATTTTCAGAAAATTTTGACACAATATTTCTGAATGTATGTTTTTTCGAAAACAGTTTTTAAAAAATCGATTTTTTGACATTTTCAAAGTAGACTGGCCCCTTAATGAACTAAAAAGTAGAAAGACTTTTTTTTTACCAAGTCCCCTATATGTGACTATAAATAAAAGCTTGGGGCGATCGACTTTTTAAATGTTTAATACATTTGATCAATGCAGTTTCATTAACCGTATTTAATTTGGCACAATAGTAATTAGAGAAATGTTTATCACACGTTTATACCCAGTTTCAGGATTTCTATTTAAGAAATCTAACGTTCTTTTACAGTAAATTAAACACAGTTGATTTTTCAACGGATTTGTGTGAATTAAAGATTATATGTCTAAATTTTAAGCGCCCCAAGCTTTCATTTATAGTCACATATAGGTGACTTGGTAAAAAAATTATTCTCTACTTTTTAGTACATTATATTTAAGGGGCTATACCAGTGTGAACGCTGAAAAGTTGAGTGATTTTCGAGAATTTTTTGGGAGAAAAGTACTCAATTAAATATTTCGAAAAATTAAGAATATATTTGGCTATATTTGACCTATATTACATAATTTTTTCATAGAAAAATATTGAGATCCAAGCTACTTATGTGCTGCCTTTGGAGGCGCCAACAAAAGTTCCTCCATTGCTGACATGATTCCGGCCGATTAAGTAGCTGAAACCGAAAAAGGAAAAAATGTTATTAAACTGGAAGGTATTTCCTGTGCAATGACGTAGGATTTTCGAAAAATATCAAAATCTAACAAAATGGCGTAGGTATGAAAAAAGTCTGTTTTCGTGCCTATAAAAATGGTCGTTTTTTTTTCATTGTAGAGTAAATATATTCAAGAGTACTCAGTTCAAATTTCAAGTCAATCGGATAATTGCTCTTTGAGTTACAATGTCAGAAACTGTGAAAAATCTCATTTCGAAAAAAACGCGTTTAAATATTTAACTATCGATTTTTGAAATATAAAATAATATTGATATAAATGATATAAATGATAATGATATTCTTGAAAGTATAAACTGTCGAAAAAGGCAAAAAATCGATTTTTTTGAAGTGTCACACTGGTATAGCCCCTTAATGTACTAAAAAGTAGAGAATAATGTTTTTAATAAGTCACCGATATGTTACCATGTCACCTATAGGAGCTTGTTTTTAAAAATATTTTTTCACATATATATCATTTTCTCCTTTTTAGTCTCGAAACCATTTTACTTGTTAGTTGTTACTAGTAGTTTACTAGTTTACGAGTTTGTACGTTAGGAACATGAAATGCTTGTAAAAAATAACAGGTCACCTATAGAAGCTTGTTTTTTAAATATTTTTTCACATATAAATTATTTTCTACTTTGTAGTCTTAAAATGATTTTACTAGTTAGTTGTTACTAGTAGTTTACTAGTTTACGAGTTCGCACGTTAGGAACACGGAACGCTTGTAAAAAAAGAACAAAGACTGTAATTGGGATTGATCTTACGACTAATTGCTGCACATAAACTTTTCACATACAAACACAGTCGGCTACGAATTTGTTTGTATTTGTTAGTGAGATTTTATATGAATGATTAGATATCGCTAATTTTGCATGGAAAATTGAAAATTTGATGAATATTTTTGTTAAGTTGAATCATGCATTGTCGTTTTGAAGTAGGTGAAATATCACTTTTCCGTTTTAAATCTTACAGAAAGTCAAGTTAAATGAAAGCTTGTAAAAAAGTCCAAAATGGCGGCTGCAGCTCCCGCCAAATGCAGCCATGCACGACGTGTTTTGGTCTGCGCGGGGCGCTCCCCAGCCTCGCCAGTTGATTTGAAACAAAAACGGGTTAAAAATTATTAAACTAGACTAAATTTGAGAGCATTATCGTTTTTTTGTTTTCTGAAAAACGCCTGGATAACAAGATGACAGACTTTTGAAAAAAAAAACTTAATTTTCTGCCCGTTTTTTTCTTCAACGGACGAAAACAATATTTCTGAATCACTTTTTGACAAAAATCTCTTCCTAATGGCCCCGCAAATTGAATTTCCTTTCAATTACCCAGAGATTCATGTGAATCGGTTCATCGGTTGAAGCTGTGGAGCGCCCTGCACGCTGAAAAATGCTGTTTCCAGAAAAACGCATTGAAAGCTTAACGTTATGAAAAATCGTATTTAATGTTTGTTTCTGACATCCCGAACAAATAAACCCACGTGTTCAAAACACTGTTATGGGGTATCCCTCTCTGGAAGCCCAATTTGAAGGGTCAAAATGATGATTTTTTTTCTAGTAACACATTGGTTGGAATGAATTTATTTTGTCCCGGCATGTTGTACACATGCTTGTGCTTACAATGTATTTTTTTCGGAAATTTTTTTTTCAAAGTTTTCGTGATGCTGTAGTCGATGTTGCAATCCTTCATCGGCGAGGCCCGAAACGGCGAGATCTCTACCAGGCTCAAATATAATCTTAAGGGAGACTTTGTCCTTGGAGTGCCATATTTCAGGTGTTGACATTTTATTTTTTTTAAAGGAAACGAGTAAAGCTTTTTGAGTGCGGTTTTTTGCTTGCTTTTATTCATGATATACAGAACGTTAAAAAAAAAAAAATTTGGAAAAAAAAACCAAAATGGCGGCCGTTGCAGCTCCGCGAAAACAGGTCCTCAAATCGCGGGAGGTAAACGGCTGACATCACCCCTCTTTGTTGATCTGAAACACAAATTCAAAGCATATTATCAATCTGTGACCCTTTGGTCATGGAATGACGGATGGGTTTTTCGTTTAGTACAAATTTCGGAAAATGGCGGCAATAAAAAAAAATCGATTTTTCGCGTTTTTTTCGCATAAAAAGTTAAATAATAAATGCAAAAATGTATCTATCAAAAAAACGGTCCGTCATTCCGTGGAGACATATTTTCTGAGTATGCTCTCCAAATTTCAGGTCGATATGTTAATTACAGCGGTCAGGAGAATGTCAGCCATTTTTAAAAACGTCTTTTCGAGAAAAACGCGTTTAAAGTTTTGTAATGTGTTCACACAAATGTGTTTATAATTACCGCTAATCGGCAATGCCTGGTCCATAGAGGCATCCCTCCTCTTCTTCTAGCTGCTCATGTTGAGCCGCTAACATCTACCGCTGCATTTCGAGGACAAAGTCTCCCTTAAACGAGAACAAACGATTTTTTCTTCAAATATATCTAACTGGCTATGGGTTCACGATCCACTTTCGGAAATTTTGAAAAATACGAAAAATGACAGCTTCTCCAAAGAAAACCTCAATTTTATCTTGAAAAACAGCATTCTGAAGTCATTGTTATTGACAAATGGTTTATCCAATTGAAAAATGCTATCGTAAACTTAAAATGACTACTGTTTGAACGCTAACTGTGCAAATTCAAGTCAATAGTGTGAAAGTTACTCAAGATATCAATCCCGCCGTGTCTAGATATGTCGTTTCGAGATAATCGCGTTCAAACTAGACGGATCGCGGTAAACCCGACGCACACTGTTCCATTAAAATAGGTGTAACTTCGTCAATTTTTCGAATTTTAGGGTCCGGTTGGTCTTAAAATATTCTCGAAAGTTCACACTATAACAATATGCACAAAAACGATTTTTTGAAGTTTCGAGAGAGGGATACCCCTTAAGGATACAAATTATGTAAAAAAAATGAATTTTTCATCGTCATAAAAGGTAATCTGTCCTTAAGGGATAACACCACTGTAGCGGCAGAAAATGAGGCGCAACTTTGGAAATTGATTTTGGGAGTATGAAAAAAGGAATAGCATTGCTGAGAGAGTTTATTTAATACATATTAAAGTATTTAAAAAAAATTGTTAATTTTCATACAAAATGGCGGCGACAGAGCCCGCCTTGAAAAACGTGTTTTTTTACAAATAGGTTCACGGAAGGACGGTTTTCTCGTAACGTATAAGACCTTGAGCAACAACCAAAACAAAATATAATCTATATATCATTAGCTATGGGACTACGTAGGGACATTTTTTATCAAATTTTGAAAAAATTAATCAATTTTTTGCCAAAAAAATAAGCAGTAAATTGCTTATAAAAAAAAGTTAACATGTGATAAAAAAAAACGGCTACGTACTCCCATAGAGAATATAATTGTCAAGTTCCTATCAAAATTACAAATCGATCCATGCAAAGGTGTTCGAGTAATCCGTCCTCCCAATTTGATAAAAGTGGTTTCGAGAAAAACGCGTTTAAATTTGTACGAGGCGTCTGAAAGAAATCCGAGGTGCTGTGGCGAAATAGATAATTGAAACTTAACAAAAAACGTTCGCTACAGGACCACCAATTGCCTATTGTTTTTATGACCCCAAAGTATTTTTAAGCCAGAAAACGATTTTTCCAAAATCCTTGAGTGGTGTTATCCCTTAAGAATACAGTCTGCACAAGGAACCTACAAAGTTGATTCCAAAAAGCGTTACCTTTGAACGATTCCCCCGAAAGCGTATCATTCTATAAGCAGATTTGTTTTTAATGTACAGCTGAAGACACCCTTAACATTGAACGGAATAGCCGTTAAAGCAGTGAAACTGCAGACTGGCACTGTCCCACCTGGAACAATCTGCCAAGTGTCCGGTTGGGGAGCCTTGAAAGAGGTGAGCTACACATGCACCAATGTGATCCTTGTTCCCTCTTAACGCTGTAATCCTGCAGCATACTTTACCCAATCGCCACACGATTTTTTATTTTTATTTTTAGAACGGGTCCGCGTCGAATAACTTGATGTTCGTTTCTTTGCCAATTATAAATCCTCCACGTTGCAAGCAGCTTTTGATCAACGTGACGCATCTGCCACCCGGAATGTTTTGCGCCGGTTACGAGGAAGGTCTCAGGGACGCCTGTCAGGTGAGTCCGGTTTTATTGTATCTTGCTAATCTTATCTAAAGTGCACAATCGCGTTGCTCATTCCATATTGCTCCCCAGGGGGATTCGGGAGGTCCTATGATGTGCCGAAACTTTTTGTCCGGTGTCGTGTCTGGCGGTGAAGGTTGCGCCCGCCCCGAATTGCCAGGAGTGTATTCCAACGTTGCGTATTACCGGCCTTGGATAGAGGCCCGTATGAAAAACTATACTGCAGCTCCGGACAAACGAGACGACTGGACAACAATCTTCTTTGCGGAACTTTTCCGCTCGAACAGTTCGTCCAATGTTTCTTCGCACCTCTCCTTCTGCTCACTCGCTATAGGCTACACGTTACTAACTTATCTCGGCCTATCACCTTGTCGTGGCTTATAAGCTAATGCCATTTTTGTAAATAAACTATTTAGCGAAATTTGTAACGAACAAGCGGAATTTGAATCATTCAGTGGTAAAACATTGATCCTGAAAAATTAAGTTGCTTACTGCATCAAAACTCATCACCAATTATCACCTGAGCAAAGTACCGACAGTAGGTCACAAAACAGTAATCCTTTTTAGCCGCAAGTCAATTTTACTGGTAACGGAAGAAGGCCAAGATCTCGTCAAGAATCATCACCCATTGATGATTCATCGGTCCCTGTCAATTACTTTCCCTGAATGTTGCCGGAGGAATCCCAAGTGTCAAAATAGGCCTGCACTCGGAAGAATTGCGTTCGCATTCCATTCTACAGTCGAATGGAACGTACCGACCGAAGGTTAGGAAGGAATTCCACAGCCAGTTCTGCTGTATCACCCAATAGTAAAAGCGGCTAGCATCGTCTGCTGGCAAGGTAGAGAGCTGATGCTCAATGTCCGGTTGGTACGTGTTCTCATGGTATGTTACCGAGTAGCATTCTACAGAGTAGAGACCAATGACGAGGAAAATTATTCACCTAACATTTGATCATCTCGCTCTCTGATCGCACTTTGGCCATCATTTTTCCTTTTATCACTGATCAGACCTTCTTCCCTCATTTGATTCTACCGACGAACTATGTCCGGATCGTAAAGATCCGACGAGATGTTCCAATAGCCTGGTAGATGGCCCTTCTCTCTGCGCGGCGCCCTCAATTACGTCTCTACAGTCAAATGCGCCTTACTCGCTATCAGGAATGGATGAGCTGTAGAAGGTGTCAAGGGAACATTTCCAGATGTTTCCTACATGAGGGCCTGAAGCATTCTAAGCAGGGCACATCAGATTACAGTGATAGTGATGCTCCAGGTCAACGTTATAGAAACCGGATGCACATCCTGACAACCCTGGTTATTACAATAGACATTGCTTATCAGTTTCTCAACGCTTCTACCAACGGAAGATTCAACCTCATCCAATGAAGGAACCAGCAGCAGTAAGCAATCAAACGGCTGAATCAAATTGGCCGAAGCTGCGTTCACCCAAATGTAGAATGCTACAGCGACAATGATCGGACGTTGGTAGAAACATTTTTTTCACCGCTCGAACGCAAATCTCGTAAAGTCACCGGGTGACGGACGAGCGACATTGGGCTGGACCGAAGGGTGGATTCCAGCAGAGGGCCTATATGTATATATGGGCTCCCGAATTTGAAGGGTGCGCTCTGGTCGTCAACACACAACGATGCAAACGGATCGGAGGTCCGTACCCACCCAGCCGCACACACGTGTACGCACACGAATGCCAACGCAGGACAAAAGGGCCGTGGGCGATGCGGAGTCGCGTTACTCTACTTTACGGGCACTCCGCCAATGAGGATTATGTTGCACGCTTTTATTGCAGCTTTTATTGAGAGAGGAGAGAGGGCTTGTAACGGACGGGTGGTGGATCTCGCCAGGCGAGAAGGGTGGGCTTCGTTTTAGAGTCGTGCCCGTTGCGTATACGCCCTCAAATCCCTATGGATCCTTCGTATATGTCAGCCTCGTTGTAACGTTCTCAATGCTGTTCACCCAAGGAAAAATCTCTTCAACAAATTGCTGCTCATCTTGCCATTCCTATTCAATGAGGATCGTTTTTCGATGTTGTACCTGCGCCAAATAGTTTTATTCGCTGATAATGAATGATGGTCATTGCGGAACGAATGGAAACACACGGTACTTTCAATCAACAAATGTTGACAAGAGGATCCTCCGAATTTGAATGCTCCTGGGGATTTTCCTAATGACGGAACGGTAACTAAAAGTCCGTGGGTACTATGTGGCATATTTGTAGACAATTAAAAGAAAACATGGAAAGTATTAGTGCTTAAGCGGATTATCAACAGATTATGTGATAACTAGGAAGTACAAAATGCCTTTCTCGACCCTACGGTTATCTGCTGCGACATGTATATTGTCTAATGAGGAAAGTCCAATAGGGTAGACTTGCCTAAATCGTCGCCACCGTTGCTTCATGGTGGAGGCGGTTCTGGGAACTAGGGTGACCCGAAACGAAAATTGTACTTTTAGCATAATGATGAAACTTTCGTGTGAGCGGATACTTTTTAGAAATGTGAAAAATGATCAAAACGGCGAGGTGTAGAAAAAAGTTTGATTTGCGATAAAAATCGACTTCAACCGTTTGTTACTAAAAAATGGATGAATATATCAGAAAAATATCCGGTCGTAGGATAAAAAGTGTTATAAACTCTGCTCTATCCGAATCTGAAGTGAATTCGACGACTAGATGTTGGAAACAGGGTAAAAAAGGGAAAATCGCAGCAGGGCGGTTGGCCGCAGCGCAGTAGGTACTGACCCTGCACAAAAATCGTCATAAGTCGGTCACTTTTTGGAATTTTTATAAAATCTTTGTTGCAAATTGAAGTTAAGACCCTAAGCTATAAGACAATGCTATAAGAAATCGTATTTATCAAATTTCAAGCTCCCGCAGATCCCTTGACTAAAAAAATATTCCTAAATAGTTTTTTTTTCATCATTCATTCAGTTTTTTTTTCAACATCCATCCATCCATATATTCATCCAACCGTCCGTCTGTCCATCCATCCATCCATCTATCCATCCAGCCATCCATCTTCCATTCATCCATCCATGCATCCATCCATCTGTCCATCCATCCATCTATCTATCTATCCATCCATCTACCCATCAATCCATCTATCAATCCATCCATCTATCGATCCATTCACCCAATGTATGCATTCATCGATCCATCCATCGATCCATCCATCCATCCGTCCATCCGTCCCTCCGTCCGTCCGTCCGTCCGTCCGTCCGTCCATCCATCCATCCATCCATCCATCCATCCATCCATCCATCCATCCATCCATCCATCCATCCATCCATCCATCCATCCATCCATCCATCCATCCATCCATCCATCCATCCATCCATCCATCCATCCATCCATCCATCCATCCATCCATCCATCCATCCATCCATCCATCCATCCATCCATCCATCCATCCATCCATCCATCCATCCATCCATCCATCCATCCATCCATCCATCCATCCATCCATCCATCCATCCATCCATCCATCCATCCATCCATCCATCCATCCATCCATCCATCCATCCATCCATCCATCCATCCATCCATCCATCCATCCATCCATCCATCCATCCATCCATCCATCCATCCATCCATCCATCCATCCATCCATCCATCCATCCATCCATCCATCCATCCATCCATCCATCCATCCATCCATCCATCCATCCATCCATCCATCCATCCATCCATCCATCCATCCATCCATCCATCCATCCATCCATCCATCCATCCATCCATCCATCCATCCATCCATCCATCCATCCATCCATCCATCCATCCATCCATCCATCCATCCATCCATCCATCCATCCATCCATCCATCCATCCATCCATCCATCCATCCATCCATCCATCCATCCATCCATCCATCCATCCATCCATCCATCCATCCATCCATCCATCCATCCATCCATCCATCCATCCATCCATCCATCCATCCATCCATCCATCCATCCATCCATCCATCCATCCATCCATCCATCCATCCATCCATCCATCCATCCATCCATCCATCCATCCATCCATCCATCCATCCATCCATCCATCCATCCATCCATCCATCCATCCATCCATCCATCCATCCATCCATCCATCCATCCATCCATCCATCCATCCATCCATCCATCCATCCATCCATCCATCCATCCATCCATCCATCCATCCATCCATCCATCCATCCATCCATCCATCCATCCATCCATCCATCCATCCATCCATCCATCCATCCATCCATCCATCCATCCATCCATCCATCCATCCATCCATCCATCCATCCATCCATCCATCCATCCATCCATCCATCCATCCATCCATCCATCCATCCATCCATCCATCCATCCATCCATCCATCCATCCATCCATCCATCCATCCATCCATCCATCCATCCATCCATCCATCCATCCATCCATCCATCCATCCATCCATCCATCCATCCATCCATCCATCCATCCATCCATCCATCCATCCATCCATCCATCCATCCATCCATCCATCCATCCATCCATCCATCCATCCATCCATCCATCCATCCATCCATCCATCCATCCATCCATCCATCCATCCATCCATCCATCCATCCATCCATCCATCCATCCATCCATCCATCCATCCATCCATCCATCCATCCATCCATCCATCCATCCATCCATCCATCCATCCATCCATCCATCCATCCATCCATCCATCCATCCATCCATCCATCCATCCATCCATCCATCCATCCATCCATCCATCCATCCATCCATCCATCCATCCATCCATCCATCCATCCATCCATCCATCCATCCATCCATCCATCCATCCATCCATCCATCCATCCATCCATCCATCCATCCATCCATCCATCCATCCATCCATCCATCCATCCATCCATCCATCCATCCATCCATCCATCCATCCATCCATCCATCCATCCATCCATCCATCCATCCATCCATCCATCCATCCATCCATCCATCCATCCATCCATCCATCCATCCATCCATCCATCCATCCATCCATCCATCCATCCATCCATCCATCCATCCATCCATCCATCCATCCATCCATCCATCCATCCATCCATCCATCCATCCATCCATCCATCCATCCATCCATCCATCCATCCATCCATCCATCCATCCATCCATCCATCCATCCATTACAATTTTTAACCGCAGATGTACACTACATGCCATTCGACATTTTTCAACCAATCACAGGCATTTAGCATGTTACAGCTCCCCCCATTCTGCTCAAACACAGCGGCAGTGTAGTGGGGGTAGCGTTAGTTTCGTGTGGCATCCAGCTAACTCTATACCCAGCCAACCTCAACAAACATGTACATTTTTAAAAGAATTTTCAAAGATAACAAAAACTACATTAGCTAATACCACTAATTGTTTTTCCTCACAATTCAAGGCACAAATAACAACAAAAGAGCACAGGGCAGAGGGTTTAGGCGACTCGACCCTATACCGTGAGTCCACTATTAGCAAAGAACCCGGATCAGACGATAGGCCGGTTCTATCTCCCTCAACAAATTAGTTGAGCGTATTATCCTGCTATCAACCTTAATCAAATAGCTCGGACACTCGATTCGCCCCCTCAACATATTATCCTCACGAATCGAGTCGAAGCGAAACGATCTTTCCACGTTCGCATTCGTACCGCCCGGGTATGACAGCCGGAATTTTGCCTCTCTTCATACCGCGTAGTCTTTGTACCGTTGCCAAAACCATGGAGGTTCCGCCATCCCCGATCGCTGCAACCCTTCTCGTACTCGAGTGTCGGATTAGATTTGGCCCGCGTCTCAGTTGCCGTGCCGTGTCCACTTCATAATGAGCAGGGTAGTCCCCCGGCTTGCCCATCCGGTCGATCGGCCGCGTCCAGCGCCCGTATATACGCCAATTTCTGTTATACGTGTGTAAGCTCGGCCACGATCTGGAGCCTCGAACGTACGAGCAAGCCCGACAGTGCCCCGGAGGCAACGCCGACCAAAGGACGAACAAACAGCTTGGTCATCACAGGCGCTTGAAGCTTCGTCTTTTTGTATCTCGTTCTCTGTCTACTTTTTTTTAGACCTCTGAAGTTTTGCCCTATATATATTTCTATATCTACCTGTCTATGTATTGTATATACAGGGTGTATTGTTGTGAATGGATAATCCTGCAAATGGCGATAGGCCAGATCATGTTCTACTATATGCTGGAATTTCCGTTTAGTAAAAGTTCCACTGTTTTCGAGATTTTGGGCTTTATGTTTTATTTTGAGAAAAATAATCTGCTTTTGGTTTTTCGCATGCCATTCCTACAAGGTATATATATGGACAATAACTAAGCAACTTTTTGAAGTAATCGGCACGATATGCGAAGTATATTTTTTCTGACACCGCAGGCTATCAAAGTCAGATGTTCGGATTGGTTTGTATGAAAATTCTGCAAAAGATCGTTATTCATAAAGTTTCTTTTACATTTAAGGTTAAAAAGAAGACTTTTCTAGATGCAAATAAATAATCAAGAGTATTTTTTTAACTTTTGAAAAAAAAATTATTTTTTAATTTATAATTAGTGGCTGAACGACACTTGCTTAAAAGAACGTTTGCCGACATTCTTTCCGACGATCTGCAACATTAGAGTTAAGAAGTTTTCGATACCTAGGAACCACACGCTCTATGTGAACCTAAAAAATCAGAAGCAGAGTGAAAATTCGAAAAATCGTACGTGTTTGAATTTTTTTTCTATTTTTAACGAAATTTTCACTATCGTATTTGTTGATTAAAAAAAGTAGTTTTTTAAAATAATTTCTAAGAACCATTAGGTACGCGTAGACGGTAATTATGTTATCTCAAAGGATGCCAAATTTTGAAATGATCGGTGTGATAGTTTTTGAGTTATCTTCAACGGGGTCTACGAAAACGTGGTTTTGGAGAAATCGCGTTTGAAGTGTCAAAACTCAACATTTTGTGAGTAAATGACCTACTGATTAATCCGCGATTCCGGACCATAAAGTAGTTATTCACCTTCCTCGTGTTCATTTACGGCCATAAGCGCTTTTTTATTATATAAAGGGATCTCCCCCTTAACGTTACAGAAATAGAGCAAATATATCTTACACGTTGGATTTTATTAATTATATGTTTCTGGGTTGAAGTTCATTCGAAGTCCTGTCATGTTATGTGGTTGAACTCGTTTAGATAACGGATATAATCTCTTTACATATATATCGTCAAAATAATAAAATATTTTAGTGTTCTATCTCAATATTTAATTAGGCACCAGCGATTTGATTTTTTCGAGTATTCATTAGTTCGATAGAATGAATAATTCTTGAACGAACGTAATATTCGAACTTTTCGATATATAGTTCATCGGCACCCCACAATGACGGATTTAGCAAAGTCAAGTCATTTTCTAAATGACTTGACTTTGACTCGAGGGATCACTTGGATCAATGAAATGTCACCCTCAATTTCATTGATGAAGTCACTTGGATAAATGGAGTAGTTCATTCGCAGGTGGCTAATTAAATATTGAGATAGAACATTAAAATATTTGATATATATATAAGAAAAAATTCCACTCTATGGCTCCCCATAGCCCTTGTACGGTTTCAGTACCCATCGTTCAATATTAGAACGAATATACGAGTGAGCCAACAAAATTCCAGAAAAAAGCATGTCGCGAGATGGAACGGACGCTGGTCCTATCCCCTCGAGAGATTAATAATGTCCTTTTCCTCTCTCCCTTTTTCTCTTTGCCAACTCGGCATTACCTCCCGAATTTTTGTCCCATCTATCTGCTTTTGCCCAAATGCTATGCGATTCACGTACACGAATAGAATACGAGAACGTCAATTCGCAACAATATTGCGTTTTATCAATTCTTCACGTTGATAGTAAAAGTCGTCTTTTAAGCTGAATCATCGCAACACGTAGTGGATCCCCGTCATCGATAATTCGTCATATATGTCCCGTGTCCAATCAAATAACAATCGGATTCTCACATATTTACATCGTTGTAAATAATCTACTTGGAAATGTACGCAGTAAAATCCGCATGGAAAGTCATGTTCAATCCACGCGGAAACTTTGCTTATTATTCAGCACGCATTAATTATAGATCAGGTTGGCCGATTTGTGTGAAGAAAAAAATAAAATGGCATTGTGCCGCTGGTGAGCCATCGTTATTGTTGCAATAGCTTGTGCTTTATCGCAAGCCCCAGTAATAACCCTTATCTCCGGCAAACCTCATTACGCATAGGGCAGGAGGAACACCATCGAGTTTAAAGCTGAGCTTTGCATTTAACTCGATAATATATATATTAGTTATTAGAATCACATTCATTGATACAAAATTAATTAATAATAACTATAATTAAAGCAATAAACAGTGGAAGAAAATGTAGTCTGAAGAAACAATTTAGTGTTGGGTTATTAACTGAGAATCCCCCTCATACACATTTTACTGTTATTTGCCCAATATACAGAATTGTAGAAATTAAATTTGTAATTACTGTGGCCTCTCAAAAAGATATTAGGTGGAAGTTCATGGCGAAAAAGTTCGTAGCGTTTTTCTCAATATATCTATTCGGAAAAACGCCACGAACTTTTTCCTTCACCTAATATATATCCCCAAGGTAAAACAAAGACTATAAATGTAGTTGCTATTGTTAAAATAAAAATTATTGTTCCTATAAATCAAACAAATTAATTTATATGAGGAGCCGGTTATATATATATATATATATATATATATATATATATATGTGTGTGTGTATATATATATATATTAGGGTGGCACAATTTTCAGCTTTATTTATTTATTTTTTCTCACTATTTAATTAGCTTCTTTGAAGATTTTCTTTTTCTCAAGCCTCCCAGAAATTCAAATTTTCATTAAAAAATCGATTTTTTTTTCGTCCACTTCTCACGCCTGAATTTTACGCTACATAATTTTTTTATTAACCTCGCGAAAGCTCTACCCAGCCAATGAATATTTAGTGGTCGCTTGAGAGCTTCGAAATTTGCAATTTCCGCAGTTTTTTTGAACCTCCTCACTCATAAATTTCACGCATTGTAAACTTTTAAAAATGATTTTTTCTTTAACAACAGATTTTTCAAATTTACTTTACACTTCTAACCCACGAATTAAAATCTTTGAAACAATAAAATTATTGTTCGCTTCATTCGTAAAACTGAAATGGCAGCTGTTTTTCGCGCATCGTAAAGCGTCCCACACTTTGGTCTCGTCAATCAACCTGCGGACCAATCGTAGCTGTAGTCTGTGCCGAGCGACACCATAATACATATTATCATAATAAATTATTCAGAAAATGTATGCTACAATGAATTAGAGTACATGCTGGAATGATTTTTTGGCGGAAATTCTGAATTTCGAAAAAATCAAGTGACCACTAAATATTCATTGGCCGGCTAGAGCTTGCGCGACGTAAGTTTTATAATTATAAAGCGTAAAGTTCGTGGGTAAGAAGTGGACGAAAAAAAAATCGATTTTTTAATGCAAAAGTTGATTTTTTGGGAGGCCTGAGCGAGCTCTAAATATTAATTGACCGCTCGCAGCTACCGCGACCCTTTTTTTTCTATCAAGAAGATAATTGGATGGTGAGAATAAAGAAAAAATAGAGCCTAAAATTGTGCCACCCTGATATATATAACCGACTGGTGGATGGGTGGTCGGAATTCAGTTCCATTCCAGGCGGCTGCACAGCTTTTCTTCGACGAAGCCTTTTTCTCATACGCGCGCGGCTGAACCAACGGCACCTGCAATTTTTAATTTACAGTGAATGAAATTTTTTTTTGATTATACATGTGAATAGCTACAAAAGTACGTAGGATTTTTTTGATATATCAATTTTTACAAAAACAGCCCGTTTTTGAAATCAAACTTCAAAATTCTCAAAAAAACATCGCCCGAAACTTGTTTATAAAAAAAACTATGTAATATATCGAGAAAATCCTACGTATTTCTGTGCAGAATGTAATTGTGAATATACAGTTAAAATTTCAAGTCAATCGGTCAAGATTTGTTCGAGTTATGAGTCCGGCCGACTTGAAAAATGAAGTTTCGAGAAAAACGCATTTAAAGTTTTCGGTACGGATTGCATCGGACTGAGAGGGACAGCGCCAAAATTCAAAATAGAAGTATTTAGACATTTTTCCCACCTTAATCCTTTGAGTATGTCATTTTTAAGATATTAAGGCATCTTTTGAGAAGGAAAAAATCGATTTTTTTTATTTCTGCAGTGGCCCCTTAAAACGGCTGTGGACGCAACGCAAGTTGGTTTAGATTAGCGAAGCGCGGGTAGGGAATGATAGGAAAGGGTTCAATTGGGAAAGGTATTACGTAAAAGTCCGCAAGGATATACGTTGGAACTGAGGAAATGAATACTATATATATATACACACATCATTTCATGGATGTACTGCACACTGCACAGGTTACTGCACTTTGTGTATCTATCTTCTGAGAAATCAAATTCCATTCAAACCCAGCCCAGGGGACACGATCATGCTCGAGAGGCAAACGTAAAGATTCCTCGCTTAATATTCATAGAAGTCATTGCAGCGATTGCATCTGGGCGCATCGCCCATTTCACGAAGCACAGTCGTACAGAGCTATATCCGCGGGAATACGATCTTTAAGGATTGCTATCTGGATCAGTGACGTGCGTACACGATTTGTATTACATATACACTTACGAATATATATATATATATATATATATATGGTATAATATACATGAGTTTCACTGAATTATACATGTATATATTCATTGTCAGTTGAATGAATATATTGAGTCCATTAAGTATACACGAAATGTAAGGACAAATTGTTTTACACACAGGAAAAAATAACTCTAGGCTCATCGGATCTCAATCTTAAGGGGCTACACCAGTGTGAACGCTGAAGATTTGGGTTTTTTTGGGAATTTTTTGGAAGAAAAGTATTCAATTAAATGTTTTGGAAAATGAAGAATATATTTGGCTATATTTGACCTATATTACATAATTAGTTCATAGAAAATTATTGAGATCCAAGCGACGTGCTGCCTTCGGAGGCGCCAAGTTCACTGCACAAGCTTGGGACCCGAAAAAGGCGTAGATTTTCAGTATTTTATTTTACACGCAATTAATAAAGAGTTTGACCGAGTTTGAGTTTTTTTTTACTATAGTGATAAATATTGAAGCTATTATTATTTTAACAGAGCGCCGCCGTGGCCGCGTGGCCAATCGGTGTAGGTGGTTCTGGCGAGTAGGCTGATCTGAGATGAAAAATAAAAAACAAATTTTTGTGTAATAATAAAACTTTCGAATTGCGGGATACTTTTTCCAATTTTGAAAAAAAAAAACGAATATAGCAGGGTGCAGCATAAGATGTTCGATTTTCTACTAAAAAAAAAAAACATTTTCAATCACTTTAATCGTCAAACTCCACGTCGGTGAATTCTACAGAGCTTAAAGCTTTGTTTTTTTCCTAAAGAACTCAACCATTTGTGAGAAAACAATATTTATTAAATCTCATTTAAATGTTTAATTTATGTTTAACATTAAATTTACAATTTAATATTCAACAGTTAAAGGCTGTTGAATATTAAAGGATACTAATTTTTGTAGCAGTCGAATGTTAAATGCCAACGGTTTTTTAAAAAGTTGAATGTTAAAAGGTACTGGTTTTTTTTTAGAAGTTCAAGGTACTGATTTTTTTAGAAGTTGAATGTTGAAAGATTCTGATTTTCTAAAAGTTGAATGTTGAAAGATCCTGAATTTTTTAAAGTAGGGATTTAACACGTACTGGTTTTTTCGAAGTCGAATGTTTGAAGACACTGATTTTTTTAGAAGTTGAATGTTTAAAAGTGTTGGTTTTTTAGAAGCTGAATATTGAAAGATTCCGATTTTTTGAAGTAGTATATAAAGATACTGATTTTTTTAGAAGTTGGATGTTCATAGATACTGATCCTTCTGGAAGTTGAATGTCAAGAGATACTGATTGTTTAAGGCGCTGATTTTTCAGAAGTTGAGTGTTTAATGATATTGATTCTTTTCTCCGTAGTTGAATGTTGAAACATACTGATTTTTTAGAAATTGAATGTTCAAAGATACTGGTTTTTTAGAAGATGAAGGTTGAAAGATACTAATTTTTTTTAAGTGGAATGTTTAGTCTTTAGACTGCACACTGGCTCATTCTGACCCGAGTTTTCTTTTCAACTGCCTGCATCGCGAAACGAGGTAATCTATTCGGCCGCAGTGCGGCGCTCGAATGTTCCCCCACCCCTACTCTATAAGTGGACACTTGGCCCTCATCCTACATCCTGCCCGTGTACGGAGGACAGCTGTCAAAAGGACCTGGGGTCGAATCGACCCCGTGACAAACATGAAACAAAGTCATTGAAGTAAAAAAAAATGCGGAAAATATACGTTTGCAACAATTAATCTGCCGAAGAGTCGATTTTTTCCATTTTTCACTATCCCGAAAATGTTAAAATTCAAACCTCCGAATAAATATACTGTTTGGAAAGACTGTCGACACTGTCTTTTTTCGTATCTACAAACCTTCCTCTTCAAAAACCTCAAAGGACTTCTTTTTATACTTCGAAAAAAAAATTATCATATTTTTCGTGCAAGTACGTATTCATCAACGCATCTCCCACTTTGAACGAATGTTTGGGCACTACATTTTTGTTTTTCTTGAACAAATAAATTTTGGGCCATAAAATAATGAGCATTGACTACAAAAAACGTCTATGCAAAAAAAATGCATATTTACCAAAATACAACGATCTGAAAAACGTCTGGGGTCAGTTTGACCCCATATGCAGTAAGAGGTTCGTGGCGGAAGTGTGCAGAGGAAGGTTTTCAGACGTACTGATTATTCAGAAGTTGAATGTTAAAAGTTCCTCATTCTTTTCGAAGTCGAATGTTAGAAGATACTGATTTTTTAAGAAGTTGAATGTTAAAAGATACTAAATTTTTTTGAACGGTATGTTCACAGATTCCGGCGTTTTTAGAACTTCAATTTTGAAAGATGCTATTTTTTTACAAGTTGAATGCCGAAAGATACTGATTCTTTCAGAATATGCAGGTTAAAAGATACTGATATTTTAGAATCCCTAAATATCATCCATCTCTGAGAAATCTCTGACTGCAAATTTCAGCATCTCTCCCACACTCATACGTCACGTGGTACTTTTACTTAACCTTAATGGTACAGGATGAGTCACACTGTCCAGAACGATCGCGGGCTGCGACTAAAAAGCGCGGTGCGGGGGTCAAAGGGTTGCTCGGAAAGCGCGCGAAGAGGGAGTATCCTCGTGACTTACAACGGCTTGCGAAGGCAGTTTACAGATAGTTGGAAGGAAGTTTAACATTACTACGCCTCGGCGATTAAAAAAATAAAGCTGAAGATTAGCAAAAAAGCTCGTAATTTTCGAGCGGAGCAAACTCGCCGGGTGGCGGCGCGTGTCCTTTTTTCTCTTTTCCCTTCGTTCCGACAGAAGGATACGTAGCGATGTCAGGATGGTCGTATAGCAACGGGGGCAGCAATGTCACGTAGTTAATTTCCCAGCTGTGGCAAGCGTAGACGAGGAGCCGTCTGGATTGTCCATGGCACACCAGACGACCGTCGTCGCAAACCTCCCTGCTATACATCGAAATTAACGAATATCCTGGCAGTCCTATCCCTTCACCCTGCTTTTTATCCTTTCGCCGTTTTTTGTCCTTTTTGAGCCCTACTCCGGCTTGCCCTCTCGCTCCCACGATCTTTTTACGAGCTCTAGTCTGGAGACGCGAAGTTCGAGAATTATTAAAAGTATCTGTCAAATGGCGTGGACCAAAGGCGAACAAAGAGGCAGCCGAAGCCTGTGGTCGAAGAGGTTTTTTTTTGCATCGGACGTGCGCAGATTTTATTATTAACGAGAAAGTCCATTCTCATCATCAATCTAGAGTACGAGCGGTTGGCAGACAGCTCGTGAAAAGATTCGGATCGTCGCTGTAGTTGATGAATACTGGTAAGGGTGAAAACTACCCCGTACTTGAATTTCTACATCGCAGTTGTTTCTTCTCTAGTTTAAGGGGCCAGTCCACTTTGAAAATTTCGAAAAATCGAAAGCAAGCAAGACTTGAAGAAATCGACGATGTTTTCCATAATATAAACTTCAAACGCGTTTTTCTCAAAACAACGTTTTCAAAATCTAGCTTCATCGTATCTCTAAAACTGATAAACCGATTCTCTTGAAATTTGAACCACATATTGTAAACATGATTCGCAACAAGATGACCCTCGATGGTTTTAAAATTTTTATTTTTACTCTTTTTTTGCGAAAAACTGCGAAAAAACGCGTTTTTAAAAACTTTTTTCGTTTTTCATCTGCCATATTTTTATTTTTTGATAAAACTTTATATCCGAGGGTCATTTTATAGCTGGTGTCATACTGAATCTAATGGACTTTGATTTTTTTGTTTCAGAGAAGCCGTTGCCGAGTTGTGATGGAGCTACCTAGCCCACTTATTTTTGAGGCGTTACGTTAAACTGTAGTTTTTGTACTTAAAAATGAATAAAAATGAATGCATTTTTTTTTAAATGTATTTCAAGACTATTTATCAAGCCCAACAACTTTTACATTCATATCTTTTGTAAAATCCTCAAAAAAATCGCGAAAATAGCCTTTTTTCGTGGCTCGAAAGTGGACCGGCTCCTTAAATGTGTCTGCTGATCCAAAACATTTCTACAGACCGAGAATGGATGCTTCATCGTGTTTCGAAACTATTACGTTCGTCTTACAAGGAAAGGTTGCGAGGTCGATCTCTCTGATTTTGATTAAATTTGGTATGCTTGTAGTATGGGTAAAAATAGGCGACACGTATTTTTTTATATCTGCGGAACCCGATTTTTAAGGAGTGAAACCCACCCTCGAAAATAGGGGTGTTTTTCGTTTTTCGTCGATAACGGTATCGTTCTCATCGCCAATGTATAGTACACGAAAAAATAAATATTGTTGCACTTTGAAATTTTTCACATCTCGTCCCGTTAAAACGTTATCGACGAAAAACAAAAAACACCCCAATATTCGAGGGTGCGTTCGACCCCTTAAAAACCGGGATCCGCAGATATGAGAAAATACGGGTCGCCTATTTTTACCCATTCTACAAACATGCCAAATTTCATCGAAATCGGAGAGTTCGACCTTACGAGCTTTCCTTGTTAGAAAGCAAACCACCCCTTCAAGTGTTCTTTTCATTCGCGGACGAATCAGAGACGTACATGAGAGTGATGTTCCTCTTAAGTCTACCAAAATCGTTTTTGGTCATGCCCTTAATAAGCGCGGCGCAAATAGGGCTGCTGCTACGGCTTTCCGAAATTTTAGAATTTGGCGATTTTGAAAAAGTGGCAAAAATATGGTCGAAACATTTTTTTCGATTTTTACACCAGTACAAAGGTCCATCGAATGGAAAATTTTCCACCGATTACAAATATCACGGAGTTTTCGTCGGAATAAAAATATAAAAAATGCAAATTTGTTTCGAATTTCGACCAAAAATAAGTGTCTCTACTCGATAGCCGCGCATTTTTTTTTCGATCTGATTTGAAACTCCATTCTACGCTTGATCTCGTCGTAATCATGTCTTCTTTGAAACGCCGCTTGATTCGTCGAGTTATGATTATTTATCGATTTTTGGCAAAATTTCAAAGTCGGACCATCCATTTTTGGAATTTTTTCCATACCCCTTTGCTTTTTTTTGGTCATTCGTCGAATGCACTTTCCGGGAAAACTAATCAAGTTATCGGCATGAATCAAGCGGCATTCTCTAAGTCTACCAAAATTCTTTCCAAACCCCCCAATAACTTTGTCACGCAAATGGGGCCGACGCTTCGGCCGTCTGAAACTTCAGGATTTTAGCAATTTCGAAAAAGTCGGCAAAATAGTCAGAATTTATTTATTTTTTATTTTTTTGCGAAAACTTAAAAGTTAACTTAAAACGCTGGCTAAACGCGAAAAATGTGTTTCCATACACATTGGATGATTTGTTTTCGAAAACTGAGGGTTTCAGGCGCAATAAATAGTGAATTCGTGTGTAGGGAGTCGTGAATTCGTGTGTAGGGAGTAGTGAATTCGTGTGTAGGGAGTAGAAATACGACGATAGGGACTTATACAAAATATTAAAAATGCAAATTTCGCATTTTGGCAAAAAAAAGTGTCACCACTCAATCGCCACTCAATCAACTCGATTCGGAATCTATACATATAAAAAAACATGGCGTGACTGATTCATGAACGCCGAGCCAAAACCGCTGAAGCCAAAACCCACAGGAAATTTGGACAGTAGGTTGCTTTTGTGACGTAAGCACCCACTAAGTAGGGATTTTTCGAAATTCAACCTTTGAGGGGAGAAAAGGGGTGGCAAAGTTTGTATGGAACCAAAAAAAGACTGGTCAGATTTACTGGAATTTTGGTATTCGTGCTTCTTGACAAAATTAATGAAACATGTGTTCCAGCGTGTTTAGAAATTCAACCCCTAAGAGGAGAAAGAGAGTGGCAAAGTTTGTATGTAAGCTAAAAAAAATCTGATCAGAAGATTTACTTGAAACTTAGTAGTCGTGCTTCTGGACACAATTAAGGAGTCTTCTCACTTTACAATTATCAAAAAATCAATTATTTTTACATTACATTCTTCGAAAGTATACATATCCAAAAGTGTCATACGAAAATTTTATGAAGATCGGAGGAGTCTAACGGTATTTTTGTGTGATCTTTACTTTATTACCTGAGCACGTTCATCTGCTCGTTAAAAACTTCAAACGCGTTTTTCTCGAAACAACGTTTTTCGACAGCTTGTTGATAAAATCTTCGAAACTACTGAACCGATCCTTATGAAATTTCAACCACATATTCCTTACAACAATAGCTATAGCGCACATGAAGGATCTTTTTTTAATTTTGATATTTAATTTTTTGGCCAAAAGCGGTGAAAAAACATGTTTTTTTTTGTTTTCGAAAAATGACCGCCATTTGTTATTTTCGCATATATCAAAAATCGTACGATATGCGCTATAGCCATTAACATACTGAATCTAAAACCGTTTGGTTTTTTTGTTTCAGATTATCCATCTCCGACAATTCATCGACCGCGCAGATCTGCAATTTTTAGGACATTTTTTAACTACCCTTTTCGTCTATAAATAGGGACTTAAATAAATATATTTTTTTAAAGTGTATTTCGAAAGTGTATTTACTAAGTGTAACAACTTTTATATCAATATCTATAATGTAAACCTATCAAAAATTCATGAAAATAGCCTTTTCTACCTCCAAAGTGAGAAGGCGCCTTAATGAAACACGTATTTCAGGGTTTTTTTAGGAATTCAGCCCCTAACCGAAAAGGGGTGGCAAAGTTTGTACGAAAAATTTCAAAAATCTGGTCAAATTCACTTAAAATTTTGTATTACTGCTCCTACACACACTTAATGAAATTTCAGCGTTTTTGGAAACTCAATCCTTAAGGGGAAAAGAAGGTAGCAAAGTTTGTATGGTGAAAGAAGTATCTGTTCAGATTTACTTAAAACTTAGTATTAATGCTCTTTAACACAATTGTACGTGTTCCTCAATGAAACATTTCAGGAGCACATTTCATTAAGGGGGGATTGTCTTTTTTTCGCAAAATTTACCGCTTTTTGGGAATTTTTTTGTGAAGAAAGTATATAACGGAAAACTTGTGAAACTTGGCATATAGTT
This sequence comes from Ophion ellenae, assembly GCA_963210295.1. NCBI lineage: Eukaryota > Metazoa > Arthropoda > Insecta > Hymenoptera > Ichneumonidae > Ophion > Ophion ellenae. The sequence goes on from OY723389.1 coordinate 40,659,215, forward strand.
TTATTGATCTGTTTACTACATACAAAAAAATTTTTAAACAATTTCATCAAAAAATCCGCCTCCCACCCCCCTCGACGCGCGATGGTCCTTTTTTGATGGTGTGCACGATTTCTCAAAAACTATTCAACCGATTGCCTTCAAATTTGGACAAAATGCTCAGCTGACATCCTTTTATCGTTTGATGAAGCAAAAAAGCAATACGTTTAATAGTTTTTTATTTATAACAAAAAATCGATCAATTTTTTTCGAAAAATCGATACTTCAAGTTCAAAACGTCACCAAATCGTCAATTTTTTTTTCCCTTCATCGAACGATAGCTATATGTGTCTAAAGTAAAATGCTTTTTGGGTTTTTGTTGCAGGATGAACGTGAAGGCTGTAATCGTGCACACCATCAAAAAAGGACCATCGCGCGTCGAGGGGGGTGGGAGGCGGATTTTTGGATGAATTTGTTTAAAAAATTTTTTGTATGTAGTAAACAGATCAATAAAACTATATGCCAAGTTTCACAAGTTTTCCGTTGTATACTTTCTTCACAAAAAAATTCCCAAAAAGCGGTAAATTTTGCGAAAAAAAAGACAATCCCCCCTTAAGGAGCATTCAACACTACGCGAGCGAAGACGCGGGCGGAAAGCTAATTCTCAATGAGAAATTTTGTCAAATTGTCGATATTTCAATGTCTTTTTCTCGAAAACGTCGTAGCGGGGTCGGGAGCATCAACGTTTACGTCTAAAAAAGTTATCGGTAAAACGCTCGATCCTCCTTAAAAAATCGTCTCGGACCATCTTTTCCAAAAACTGTAAATAAATGGAAATTTACTGCTTCACTAAAGTGTTTTTTACTTTACTAAAATATTTTTTGGTGCATAGTAGACAAGTAAAACGTAGATGGGTTAACGAACATTGGAGAAACGTTTTTCCCAGGTTGGATCGAGCAATTTGCAGGTAGTAATACGCAGGACATTACCAACATTTTCCCCCTATTACGGAATGTTTCCGCAAGATAGCGAAAGAGAGCATTTCATCTGGGGGGGCTTTCCGTTGCTGTATACCCGACGCGCTTGCCCGACGTAATGCGTCGTATGTATGCGTCGAGCTATGCGGCGAACCATTCCTTCCATCGAAATGCCGGCCTCCTAAAGAGCCACCATCAGCCAGCTGTATGCCTATGGTGTGCTCACTATGCGTTATATCTGCACCTAGAAGCCAGCAATGCTCGAGGAACGAGTAGAACTATGGGCACGAATGTACTTCGCGCAATCTTGTCTCCAGAATTTGCTCGCCGTACCTTTCTCATCGTCGACGCCCTATGCGAACTGTTCGTTTCTCTGTAAAGTAAAAAACCAACGAATTCGAAAAATAAAAACGAACTCTATCAGAACTTAACATAAAAAAATACGAAATCAAAAGATGAAACGGAACGAAAAATTAATTTGCATTTACTCAAAAAAGTGCACCGAATTTTTCATATATGCTTACTAATTATTTTCACATACCTCCCATCGGGAAGAATAAATTATCATGTAGCTGAGCTTGATGGATGAGAATGACCGGAATCCATTTTTGAAACTTCAATTGTTAAGAGGGGAGATATTTTTAGGCGAGGAAAAAATTTGCTGATACATATGATTTTTTTTCAGAGGAAAGATTTCTCCACCATTTTGGAGACCCCTTAAGCGAATTTGCATTCAATCAGAAAAGTGCACCGAATTTTTCATATGTGCTTGCGGTTACAAAATCGGGCAAAATAAATTGTCAAGTGGGAGAGTCAGGAGGGTAAGAATGTCTAGACGAATTTCAAAATTGCCGCAAAATCACTTTTTAATAAGAAAGCAATTCTTGAAATAATTCGTCGGTTTATTGAAAATTTTGAAACTTTCAAAATTTCCATGGCCGAATTATTTTGACGGTGTGCAGATTTTCGGAGTTTTGGTTTTTCGTGTTAAGAGGGAATGACACCTCATCGCGGTCGGTATGGTAGAACAATTATAGATACCCAAAAATCTCTGAAACGGCTCTTCAGATCCCGTCGAAACTTTGCCAAACGACGTCAAATAGATAGATGAACAGCAGTCTGCCCCTCAAATTTTCTGAATTCCAAAAAAAACGTAGATTGGCTTATCATAAGCCGATCTACATTTTTTTTCTGAATTTGAAAAAATTCCGATTCTTAATTTGAGAAAAAAAACTAGATTGGCTTATGATAAGCCAACCCACATTTTTTTTCACAAATTCAGAAAATTTGAGGATCCGACAGCTGTTCGTCTATCTATTTGACGTCGTTTGGCAAAGTTTCGACGGGATCTGAAGAGCCGTTTCAGAGATTTTTGGGAATCTATAATTATTCTACCATACCGACCGCGATGAGGTGTTATCCCGTCTTAAATTCTTTCGGCGTTTTGATTCTTCGGGGTAGTATTCTTTCGGAGTTTTGAGCATTCTGATCATTCCACTACCATCGAATATCCATAAGTGAATATCCATACGTACGAATATCCATAAGTCGAATATCCAGAACTCGAAAATCCATAAGTCGAATATCCATAGGTACGCATATCCATAAGTATGAATATCCATAAGACGAATATCCATAAGTGAGTATAGAATAGAAATGAGTGCCAGAAATGGCGAGAAGTAGAGATTAGTGAGTTTGTTTGGGTTCCCGCTATACTCACGTTTCCTCTACCTCTTGCCATTTCTGGCACTCATTTCTACTCTATACTCACTTATGAATAATCGTACTTATGGATATTGGCACTTATGGAAATTCGACATGGACATTCTACCCCAATCGATCATTCAAAGTTCGGAATTTCAACCCGGCCCCATCTTGAATTTCGGAACATTAAAATTCGGAATTTCAAATCGTCGGAGCATTCAAAGTTCGGAATTTCACCCCGGCCTCATACTCATAATAAAAAAATACCCAAAGTTGCCCATAATTAAATCGCCATCCAGGGCTACAGAAACAATGGCAGAAAAAAGACCCAAAGTTGCCCTTAATTAAATCGCCATCCAGGGCTACAGAAGCGATGACAGAACTGAACGCGCGTCCGCATCCGTTGTGTGTAACTTCAATGGGGATAGTTTTGGGCAGTGTGAAAGCAATAAGTCTCAATGGCTGATAGCACGAAAGCCGAAGGATTCGTGAGTAGGAAGTCCTCTTGGTGTTCGGCTGCTTCCCGTTTTCCCCGTTCTTCCAACGAGTGTCCATTTCCTCTCCGATCCGAGTATCGCCGTAGTTCCTCGAGTTCGAACGTCCGAGAGGAGTGTAGGGGCTCGTCATTGCGACAGTCGGATAATTCGTCTCGGATCGAATTGATTCCGATTTCCGAGTAGGAGAAAAGGATAAGAGGGCTGCCCCGCAAGGGGGGGGGGGGGATAAACCGAGGAAAGTACTGCAATAAAAGGAAGAAATAGAGTTATAGTTCGAAGGCTCGTAGGGCCGACGGAACTGCGGCAGTTTCGGTCTCTGGTGAAAGACGATCGTGTGGCTCTCGTCGTGCGTACGAAAAATATCCTCTTCGTTTTTTTTTTCCCTCTTACATATACCTCGAAGCCGGATACATTAAGGGGGGGAAAAAAACATCACGAGACTTTTCGGTCCACCTATCACTTTATCGTTCGTATGAAAATATATTTTGATCTCTCACGCGCGACATTGAAATTCAATTCGGTGGTCAGAAAGCCGAGACATGGACAGGGGAGGGTAAAAAAGTTCGAACCCTTACCGCGTCGCGACGCCTTGGTATAGACATATACGTGTGCCAGGACAAATTCAGGACACTTTCGTCCGATCAAAGGAGACACCGAACTTCACGGGCGCTTCATTATTAACGAGTCGAACTGTCGTAACGTGCGTGTGCGTCCAAAGAAGGGTCGGACGCGCCGAGAATATTTACCACCGAAACGGTTGAATCATTGACAAGACAGCTCCAAAAAGCCTCAGCCTGTAAGGGATCATTGTAAATTCGGCAGCTGACATTTTTCGGGCACGTTTGACGGGGCGTGAGGAGCAGAAAAAAAATTGGGATAAGGTTTCGAATACCCTCCCCCCCCCGCGATCGAGCTAAAATGTTGCACAAACCTTCCTTTTAATATTTTAAGACAAGCCCTAAAGGGTTTTTCGGCGACTCGTCATAGTTTTCGAGATATCGAATTTTAAAGTTTTCTTTAAGCGTGAGGTTCCGAACGCCCCCCCCCCCCCCCCCCTTCGATCAAGCTAAAATTTTGGGATACCGAGATTTTTGGTGCAATAGTTTTCGAGATATTGAATTTTCAAGTTTTTTTTTAACGTGCGCCGACTATGTCTATATGTGCCACGTATCCGTTCTTACCTACAGTGGGTAAAAAAGTATTTGAATACGTCGTATTTTTCGAACTATTCTATGGAAAATAAAATGCTTTGTTAAATTTCTATGTTCGATAGCTTATCCAAAATATACATGGTGCCTGTTTACAAAAATCTTGGGAAAAGACGAACACACAAATAAAGCCAAATTAACAAAAGTTTCGTGTGATGTGTACAAATACTTTTTTTACCCACTGTACATATGTAGAGGGGCGTCCATTAATTACGTGAGGCGTTGGGGGGGGGGGGGGGGGTCGAGCGAAATCTCACCCAATCTCACGTGGGGGAGAGGAGGGCTTCGGCAAATATCACGTAATTTTAGTCATTTTAGTAATTTTAGTAATCACATAATTTTTATCACGTAGGGAGAGTCTCCCTACTACTTTACATGGTGGAGTAAATGGTACTACAACCGCAGTTACTTCTACTACAATTTATTTTCCGTGAACGTATGCATTCTGAAAAATCTCACATGAGATTAGGGGAGGGGGGAGGGGGTCGAGCAAAATCTCACGACATCTCACCAGGGGGAGAGGGGGGGTCGAAAAATCGCCAAAATTACCTCACGTAATTAATGGATGCCCCCTTATCGCAGTCTTCGTTTTGTCCAAACAAACCCAACAAACCCAAACAATGCCAAACAAACCGAAAAACAATTGCGCGTCGTCAAAAATTTCTTTAGGGGTTGCCTTAAAATATCAAAAGGAAGGTTTGTGCAAAATTTCAGCTCGATCGGGGGGGGTTCGGAACCTTACCGAAAAAGTTGGAATTGACATTCATTAGGCACATTAGCAAAGGCCTACGCTCATATTTTCATCCAAGTTAAGACGGAGCTTTCCATTGCAATGTTAACCACCATATTCAATTTTATTTAATTCGTAGCCAATAAATATCCGATCGGAATTGACGAATTGTTGGTCCACGTTTTTCCAGCCCTCGTTCGAGAATCAAATTTCATCTTTTTGATTTTATGACCACGATATAATTTTTTCTTCGTAGGGGACAATTACATCGAGGATAAATCCACAATAGGATTTAACTGCTGGGCGAGGCGCCTGGGACACAATAACCTCGTAGTATTTATTTATTGGACTTTTATGTCGACTCTTGCCTCGCCCTTATGACTTTTTCCTACAGTTTGTGAAAAGAAGTATCCTTTGTGCCGTGTATAATCGATGTACGTATACGCGTATATAACTTTACGTGTACGTAGCTGTATACATGCGTCCATTACGGGAAGACCGAATGGCCTAATCACTTCGTCGAAATTCGTCTAGAGTTTGGGGAACAAAATCATTATTATTACGATCGAACGAGGATTCCTGGTTGTATTGCTGCACGCCACGTGCCCACGAAATCGTGCAGCCGGAATTATTCCGCACGAAGGAGGATAAGCCGATGCTGTATAGTTTCGACTTCTACACTACACATATATATATATATATATATATATATTTCCTGATATACGTTGTTAAATATTTTCTCGTGTCCTTAAATATGCAGGGTAGCCCCGAATGAGCCACGATACTTCGATACTCGTAAACATATATTTTTTTGGCATTTTCCGAATTTAAAACAAAGTCGATTTTTTTTTGCATTTTCTCAAAGCTGACATTTCAAGAACATGTGAAATAAATTCAAGTTATAATATGGAAAATTGGCATTGCAGAAAGTATCTCGAAAAACAATTGACGAAATCACAATTTCCCGAAAACAACTTAATGAATAAACAACTTCCAAAATGGACAATTTCTCGAATACAATATCTCGAATAAATAATTCCCCCAATGCACAATTTCCCGAATAAACAATTCCTCGAAGGGACAACTTACCGAATTAAAGTTTCCCAAGAAACCCAAATAAACTAAATTTTTATTTAATTATCAATTGAATAATTGAATAATTTTATAATGGTTTCATTATTCGGTTATTATTAAATTAGTAACGTAACTAACATGAACACTTTTCTGGTCGAAAGTATAATTAAACGTTTTTTTAAGTTTTGTAAATATTTCCAAGCGGGGCTCCAGTCCTAATCGGCTCCAAAAATTTTTTCACGTGTTCGGTGCTTTTCTGCAGTATGAAAATATATTTTTTATGATTGGGGAGGGGTATTTTATTTTAAAAAATATATATTTCCGGAAAATATTCGATTTTTGAAATACGTTTTCCGTATGCTTACTCTAATTTGTTTGGGTTTGTTTGGGTCAAACTCATGTCGTTTAACCCACTTGATGTCACCAAACCCGTTTCCTCCATACCTTTAAAAAAGTAAAAAAAGCGTTTGGTGGTTGAAATTGTCTTCCCCCGACTTAAATATTATAAACAAAATGCCCTGAAATACATTGACTCGGTACAACATTTCTAAACCCCTTTTCTAGCTAGAGCCCCGCTTATGTATATTTACCAAAAGTTTTTTTCCATTGAGTCAAATTGAAAACAATCGCATGATTTTTAATGCAAATTGACATTGCGAAATAAATCTCACGTTTGCCCAACGTAAAAAATGCGTTCCACGAAGTATTTGCCTCGATTAATGAAGCAATATTAATCAAATATCGATTATTCAAAATTGAAGTTATTCAATTTATACATAATTTGAACGTTCACTTTTAAATAAATTGTCCATTTGGGAAAATGTCTATTCGGGAAAATGTCCATTCGGAAAACTGTCCATTCAGGGATAATGTATTCGAGCAATTGTTTATCCGGCAAATTGTGTACGAGAAATTGTCCGTTCGATAGACTGTGTTCGGGAAACAATTATTTCGAGAAATTGTATTAGCGCAATGATTTACGTCCACTTAAACTCTTAATTGTGTTTTTTCTCGAAATTACTTTTCTCTACGTGGCCGGAATCATAACTATAGCTATAATTGTTTAGTTTTCAATTAAAAAAAAAAAAAATTCCGTAATTGTAGTAGCTATCGGTGTGCGTAGCCGTATTTTTAGATTTACTATTTTTAAAGACCCCGAATGTAAGTAAAAAGTTCGCAAAAATTACACTTTTTTCTAACACCCGCCATTTTGCATGTTTTTTTTCCGAAAAGCTAACTACAACTAGAACTACATTTATACATATTATTTCAAAAAATCTTTCGATTTTTCACACTATTTCAGACTGTTCCAGATATTTCCAAAATATCTGTCATCGATCCGGCCGTCGGACCACATTTTTTATACAGAGATTCTATTATACCTCAATAACGTTAATTTTGAATTTTTTAAAATATAAATTTACACGAAGCATGTTCAATGTATGCTTAATAACATATATTTTTTCCAAATCCCATATGAATTATCTAGTAGCCAAAAAAAAAACGGAAAAAACGAACTTTTTTTGGCCCGTCGCAGTGATGTCCTCCCTTGGAGATCAACGATAGTCTTGGTATTTTAAATATATATACCGCAAACGTTTACGGATATTTTTTCACGACCAAACTTGCTTAAAATACAGGCCAAGAAAATGAAGTAGATTAAAGGACGAGACATTTCTCGCCGAGATATTTACAATCGTTGGTACCCCAACTCCACTTTGTAGTACTTCGCTCACGTCGTGTAAACTTTGCACTAAATGTGAATTTCAAAGGTTTCCTTTTTTACTTTTTTCTCCTTAGCCCTTTTCTTGAGCAACGAAAAATTGGCTCCGAGCCAATTTTTGGTGCCTCGCGGGTTTTTTACAGCTATAACTTTGTCCAGTGTGCCTCGATAAGAACAATGCCAAAATGAACGGAGAGATGATGACTTCCAAAAATCCGCGATATAGCAGCCCTATATTGGTCTTAAATATTGTTAATTTGAGGGCTTCTATAAACGGTCGCTGCGGCACAATTTTTTTTATTCGTCTTTCGTGCGTTCGACACGCCATTCGCTCCCTTTCACATCAAAGGATACAAGGGAGACGAAGAAACGGCGAGGATAAACGAGACGTCGAGAGAGCGGAGGCGGACACTGCTATTTTACTGTAGGCTTGTTTCGCGTTTGGCCCTGCGCCCATACGATCCCTTCCATCCGCTCGCTATCGCTATTTCCGTTTGAGCGTCCACCATTTGATCTTCGCCTACCCGCGGAAGCGCACCCTTTTAAATATATGCATATATATATATATATATATATATATATATATATATATATATATATATATATATATATATATATATATATATATATATATATATATATATATGTGTCTGTATATACGTGTATGTATATATATAAATTTGCTCACCTATGAAGGCTGGACGCTTTACATTTCTCGGTGCTTTTACGACTCGCTAACACCCACCGAGACATGTAAATACGAGTTATTCAATTTTTTATTTAAGACCAAGTTCATATAAATCATTTACCAAGAATGTTTAGACATACATGTTTATATGTTGCAGTGAATACTTCTTATTTTCTATTAGTATGTAGGGTCTATATACGCGTATACATATATAAAGAGGGAGAGATAAAGAGAAAAAGAGACAGTCCCATAAAATAAGATGACTTAACGTCGTCTTATAATCCAGTATATATTATTAGCAATTCCATAAACATGTATATTTTTGTTTATTTTAAATATTCAATATATTTGAATATATATATTTAAACAGACAGGAAGAGGTGACTTTGAAGACATTCGACATAAGGCCTTAAGCCAAAAAATAGGCTGTAGTTTCAGAAAAACTACAAAATACATCAAGATTACAAAAAGGGTGTTTTGTCATACTCTTCAAGGCGGGAGCCTGAATGACAAGGTCCAAAAAAGCGTTTTTCCGGGATTTTTTTTAGAAGGGAAAAAACAAGTGAGCCCAGTAAACGTATAATGTATATCCTCTATAATATAACATGGAATGTAAATCTTGTTGGGTCTTTTTAATTTACAATCCGGAGTCATTTTAGTGCGAGTGCAAGAATCATTTCGGTACGTTTAAAGTTCCAACTGAAGGAGGTATCGAATGTTTCGATCGACCTCGACATTATTCGTCGACACACATTGACTGGACACTGTTTATGGAGGGGGAAGACAAAAAAACGATATTTACCGAGGACATCGTGTTTTCTGTAACACGAGAGTGTTCGGTGCTCCTGGGACGCAAGGATCACCCCGGCGGACACCGGATCCCATGAGACGCATCGATAAGTCCGAGGAATTTCTTCGGAGCATCAGTACAGAAGCTGCCCATAACGAGAGCGCTATCTGCTGACAGATCCGCGAAAGGGATAACCCAAGATGCTAATATGCTTCCTTGAACACGTGGGAAATGGCAGAGGCGCGTAATAAGCCGTCGCTAATATGCCTTTGTATCAAATTTATCTGCTAATTCGACAGACCGAAACATCATCGCAAGGTCGACGTCGAGTGGATGCAAAATATATGTTTTTTTCCCCCAGCGAGCTCAGAATGAACGCCAGTTTTCGTAAGAAAACAAGACTACGATGAATTTTATTGGGAGTACAAAGTCTCCGCCGTTTGACAAAAGATGGCCCCACCAGGAGGTTATAGTAAGGTTGGACATTTGGCAAGACCACAACCTTGAAATATTAGCGATTTTGTGTCAGCGTCACATTATCTTTTTCGTGCGAAAATTTCGAGTTTTGAGCCGAATAAGCATGATTTGCGGGAACTTTCGATTTACGTCTTTAATTTGAAGAAATCTGCAGCTGGGGCGCATCGATTACTTGTAGAAGCATATGGTGAGGCTGCCTTAAGGGGAGGTACCGGAGTAAACGGCGAGAAAAACAGGTAAACTTTGGGAATTTTTATCTGAAAAACTAATGTTTCGATTGAATCCGGATTTTTTTTATTGGAAAATATGTACATTGAGGTGTGTTTAAGAATTTTTTTGAAATAAATTCGTTGACTGGAAGCGATTCAAACGCGATTATCTCGAAACATAGTTTTCAAAGTCGGTGCCAGATGTATCTCGAAAACGGCTCGTCCGATTTTGTCCAAATTCGGATACAATATTCTTCGATAGCTTTTCTCGTTCGCCACGCAGGATTTTTTTGAAATTTTCATTTTTGACGGAATTGTGACCGTTTTAATTTAACATTCGGTTTTCGTTCGTAATTTCCGACGATTTTGAATCGCATACACATTGCATAAAAAAGCAATGGTTCAATCACATGAAAAACCCCTACGTGGCGAACGAGAAAAACTATTGAAGAATATTGTATCCAAATTTGGACAAAATCGGACAAGCCGTTTTCGAGATACATCTGGCACCGACTTTGAAAACTATTTTTCGAGATAATCGCGTTTGAATCGGTTCCAGTCAACGAATTTATTTTAAAAAAATCCTAAACATACCCTAATGTACATATTTTCCAATAAAACCCGGATCCAATCGAAACACTAGTTTTTTAAATAAAAATTCCCGAAGTTTACCTGTTTTTCTCGCCGTTTATTCAGGTACCTCCCCTTCAGGCGTTACCCCCACTTGTAGCGCAAAAAAGGCCTTTTTCATGAATTTTTTTAAAGAAAACTACAAAACTTTTTCAATCGATCAATATACCATCTTAAAGAACACATCTTGAAGAACTTTCAGTAATTTTTTTATTGAAAAATATTACATTGTTTAGTGGCAAATGGCCGTCAATGAAATAATATTTTTATATACACGGTTTGCGGTGACCAACATTGCGGCGAAGTGGATCATCTGAAAAAAAAATGCGGATGGATTTAGTCAAATATGAGTATAAACTAGTCTTTAATCAAAGGATTTTAAAAAATATTCATTTTTCACAAAATGGCGGACAGTCAAAGCTAATGGTTCGATTTTAACGAAAAAAAACGGCCGTTTTTTGGCTACAAAACGGCAATTTTTTTCGAAAAAAAAAATCGAACGATTAAAGACTACATTTTTATGTATTAAATAAGCCTGCAAAATTTCGAGAAGATCGGTTCATTAGTGTTCGAGTAATCTTGGTCACCGACTTCAGAAATACCATTTTGAGAAAAACGCGTTTAAAGTTTCTCTTTCAACGCTCTTTCAACGCGGATTCTTCTCTTTTAACGCTCATATCTCAGTCAATTTTGTTCGGATCGACTGGAAATTTTCAGGATATATTCTCAGATACTTATACTTCAAAAAAATGCAATAAAAAAATCGATTTTTTCAAAATCGCAAGTGGGGGTAACCCCTTAAGGGAGAGAAGTTGTGGTGGGTGGTTTCAAAAGTTTGAGAACGGTGAATTTGACGCTGACGGCAAAGAACGTAGTGGAAGGCCGAAAGTGCACGAAGACGCGCAATTGGAAACAATATTGGAGGGAGATTCGTCCCAAACGCAAGAACTTGAACTTACATTAGGGGTGACTCAACAAGCAATTTCACATCGTTTAAAATCGTTGGGAATGATTCAAAAGCAAGGAATTTGGGTCCCATATGAAATGAAGCCGAGAAACGTTGAACGGCGATTTTGCACATGTAAAATGCTGCTTGCCAGGCATAAGCGAAAGGGTCACTCATAACGCTCAATTGGGAAGTTTTACCCCACCCGCCGTATTCATCAGACTCCCTCTGATTATCATTTATTTCGATGGAGGACGCACGGCCTGTCTGAGCAGCACTTCACATCATATAAAGATATCAAAAATTGGCTCGATTTGTGGATAGCCTCAAAAGATGAAGCGTTCTTCCGATGCCGTATCCATACCTGCCAGAAAGATGGGGAAAAGTAGTACCTAGCGATGGACAATACTTTGAATAAAACATAAAGTACCGTTCTTTCACAATAAATGCCCAATTTTTTATAAAAAAACCGCGGAGACTTATTTGTACTCCCAATATCAACCAATTTTTTTGGACTTTTTAAGAAAGTGTTTCAGAATGTTCCGAAGATTGAAAAATGACATTTAGAAAAAATGTCTGTATGTGTGTGGGCGTGCTGTTTTATTATGTGCACACAAAAATGTTTATTTTTTGCGTGGCCGAATTTTTGCGTGACGACATGTTCTAAATAAATTGAGTTGAGAGAGGACACCACTGTAAAATTTTCGGAAAATCGTTTTGTTGGAAAAACTTTTGAAAAGTCCTTTGAACCTTCAAAAATATGACGAAAATTCGTTTATAGCTGAAAAAAACACTTTTAAAGTAGTTTTCGAGCTATTTTTAGAGGAGTCCCTGAGCGCTTATTATATCTTTGTAGAAAAAGTTACCCGCGAAAAATAGTTTTATTTTCTACCACTAGGTAGACTTAGATTACGAAAAAATTGTCATCAGCCGTAGCGTCTATGAAACCGTTGACTAGACCGAAAACTTCAAACACGTTTTTACTCAAAACCATGTTTTTGAAATCGGCACGCAGCGGAACTCGAACAATTTTTGCCCAATCGACTTGAAATTTTAGCTGTAGCTTCTTAGATTGCTTTAACAGACGAGTAGAAGCGCTTTATTTGATTAAATGAAAAATGTGAGAAATATATCACTTTTTATATTAAAATTGTGGTCGAAAATACTAACCTTTTTTCAAACGTGTCTCTATTTTTTTTTCATTATTTTTAATAAAACTCAAAAACTCAAACGCAAAAACTAATATAATTAACGAAAACATTTCACTCTTAGTTCCAGGATTAAATTTACGACAGTTTTACTGCGTGCCACGGAGAAGGTTGGCTAAACATCAGTAGTGCTATAGTGATTCGTGCGCCGTCATTTTGTATTCTGTTGAAAAATAATTTTTTTTACATACTTCAATATGTACATAATAAAGCCTAAAAGTACTTTCGAATGTGTATTTTATTTTTTTCTGTAAAACAAAATTCAAAAGAAAACGGTCAAAAATGGGCTATTACAGTGGTGTCGTCCCTTAAAAAAGGTCAAACGCTTGAAATTTTTATGGCGCGTTTATTTCCAGAAAAGCGTCTTTGCGTCGTGACTTGTCGAACTTTTTGAGATATCTGATTGAACTTTTGCACGGGAGTAGAGTATCGTACAAGGTATATTCGGATCGAATATTAGAAATAATGGAGAGGATTTTAATTTTTTTTTGAATTGTGATGGGCCAAATCTTCCAAAATTCTGGCCATACCGATAATTCCTTTGCTCAAAAATAGAATATTACAGTAAAAATGTCGTGACTTGATTTCCCAAATAGTGGTGAAAATTCCAGCTTTTTAAGGGCTTTGAATCGTCAATAAAACATTTTTTCACATTGATGTTGTCTCGAAACGTGAGATACTTGAATGCATTTTTGTACATACGCAGTCTATTATAGAAAACTTATACTGACTTTTTAATGTAGCGGAAACCGACAAACAAGTTCAGACATTAAGTGGGCCCATTTGTTTGCCCCTTCGATCCTAACTTAATCTTTGGATTGTCAGATGTCAAAATCATGAATATGAAGCAAGTGTCTCTAAAGAAAAGTTCTCCTCAGTTTACCAACCCAGTTATTTATGATTATTTATACAAATGGAATAACCCATAATCAATATCTAGGTTCGCATCATGGAAGCCCAAATTAAATCTTACAGGAAGCATAAAATGATTAAAGGGGGCATAAAAAATAGTAAAACAAAAATTAGCACCCCAGTCGGAAGACAAAATAAAAATCGATATTTATGAATATAAACAAACAACTTCTATCCCATAAATGTAAAGAGACCCTAGGGACAATTACCCCGAACTATGTATATATATGTATATATATATATATATATATATATATATATATATATATATATATATATATATATATATATATATATATATACACGTATTTTTTTATGTCTGCGGAACCCAATTTTTAAGGGGAGAAACGCACCCTCGAAAATAGGGGTGATTTCGTTTTTTTGTCGATCACGTTTTAACGGTACGAGATATGAAAAAATTTTGAATTGCAACAACGTTTGCAACATCATGTACTATACATTGGAGATGAGAACGATAATGTTATCGACGTGAAACGAAAAACACCCCTATTTTGGAGGGTGCGTTTGACCCCTTAAAAATCGGGTTCCTCAGCTATAAAAAAAAACATGTCGCCTATTTTTCCCCATTCTACAAACATGCCAAATTTCTCACGGAAAAATCCATCCGTTTTTGTGACGTCTCACGTGTATGCGCGCAACAAAAAAGATAGCATCCATACTTCCGGGTGATCAGTTTTGCGTAAGTCAAATCCTGAAGGCAAAATACTTGCGCGTGCACACATAACATGTATTTCAAAACATAAACTCTCCTACCAGCAAGATATTCGTCTCGTAAAAACTTTCTTCGCCGATCGCCGGGCTTTCTTCGTCGTACGAGATCTCGAACGATTGAGTGACCAATGGACCATGGTTTACGACGCGAATCGTCGTACTACAACAAGACGCACGTAACCCGCGAAGCATTTTTCCCGATGGAAAGGGCGCCAGCAAGCAAGAAACTCACATCTCCCGCCTCTCCGAACTCTACAAATTTGAATCTCGATTTTGAGGCCATGTATCTTACACGCTGCGAAATTTCGGGGCGGTCACAACGGTATTGCAGAACTCGTAGTTTTTGGCTATGAGCCACCGCAAACTGCCGCCAGATGTCGCAGCAGTCGCCTGCTGCTCGCACTACTCGCAAAGAGCAGGGCCCAATAGGCGACGTTTGCTGCAAGTCCGTGTGTGACGCGTGTGTGATGTATGCACGACCACGCTGGATCGCCACAGGTGGGAAAACTGGGAACTAGATTTTCAGGATTATCGATACTATTTTGAGCTTCGTTGGTACAATTTTGCTAGTTTTATGTAAAAAAATGAACGTGTGAAATCTTTTAACAAGCTTTGATTTATAAACTATTGAACTAAAAAGTAAAAAATAATATTTAGTGTATGAAGTTAAATAGTAAAGCTACAGAAGAATCCCATCCTTGATCACTGATCAAAGGCGCAGGCAGTACATACTTAATGAAACTTACACAAACATAGAACTTTTGAAAATCTGACTTACACCAGGTGTACAAGTATGAAATGCGGATTCCAGACCATCCGTTCACCAATGCAGTTTGTGCTATAAAGATTTGACAGCGCGCTATTTTGTTGTGTCATCAACAAGTGTCAGACGCACATGAGTGTTGTGTTGTTGTGTTCAATATGTCGAAATCTATATCGAACAAAGAGCATTCGCGGACAGCATTGATTTTCTGTTTTCATTTAAGATCTTAGATCACAGTAACGGGTATAAATTCAGTTGCGAATCTAACAATTTTTTTCGTATGAAAAAGTGATTCACCCATAAAATTAATTACATATCTATTTAGTATGAATATCAAGATGTTAGAAATTTTTTTTTTTCGATGTTCAAAATGGCCGTCTACTCGAAACTTCTCGAAACAGCTTTTTTCCAATTGGCGTGACAAATAACTTAAAAAATTTTCACTCGATTTACTTCAAATTTAAAAGTTATGTTCCTAATTGCATTTCGCAGAGAAGTACGGACGGAATGTCTGATGAATCGAAAACTTTTCATTGTATGAGCAGTTTATCAGCAGTTATAACGAAATTTTTTCACTGAAAATTCGTTTCTTAAGTTCAAATACCTACAACTTTTGAACAAAACAATATTTTTCAAATTCCGTACGTACTTCTCTAGGTATTCCAATGTAGATTGACGAGAATTTTTGTCTTTTGTTCTAGGTAAAAAATTGTGGATGCTAAATGTCACGCTGCGGAGCGCCTAAAAACGATAACAAAAGAAAATATTAGTAGTCGGCCATTTTGTACATCGAAAAAAAACATATATTTTCTAAAAGCTACTACTACTATACTAAATACATATATACTAAATACTATACACAATACTAAATAGATGTGTAATCAATTTCATGAGTGAATCACTTTTTCATACGAAAAAAATTTGTTAAATTCGCACATGATTTTATACCCGTTACTGTGGCCTAAGGCCCTAAAGAAAACTGCTGCCGAACCATACCGATAATTTCGAGGAGCTTATGGTGCACATGCTCCATCGCAACATACGTGTGAACGATGGTTTCGGCGTTTCAAAAGTGGTGACTTCGATGTTGCAGACGAAGAACATGGAAAACCGCCAAAAAATACGGAGATGTGGAATTGCAAGCATTGTTGGACAAAGATGATTCGCAAACACAAATACAATCTGGGGAAGCGGTTGATACTAAACGTTAACAGCAATTGACCGATTAGAACCGTTCGCTGCTTGAAAAAAGGCCAGAATACCGAAAGAGGCAACACGAAGTCATTTTTCATCATGACAATGACAAAACCGGTTGGCGACACGTTGGAAGTACTCAGCTGGGAAGTTTAACCCTATGGGGCTTACTCACCAGACTTGGCTCCTTCCGATTACCACTTGTTTGCATCGATGGGTCACGCACTTGCTGAGCAGCGCTTTGGTTCGTACGAAGATGTGAAAAAATGGCTCGATGAATGGTTCGCAGCAAAAGGGGAAGGTTTTTACTGACTGATTCACAAATTGCCCGAAAGGTGGGAAAAATGTATAACAAGCGATGGAGCATACTTTGAATAAATCATTTTTGATCATTCTCCCGAATTTAACGTGTTTTTTTTTAGAAAAAAAAATCCGCATTTCATACTTGTACACCTGGTATAGTTCAATCGTTCAAATAAAATTGATTTTTGTATCGTTGTAAATCTATGTCTCGCCTTAACCCTTTATATCATCGTGTGACAATTTTATAAGAAACCATCTAATTGTAAGTCCTCACAAAATTTCGAATTGACATTCGATGTTTTTCTAAACCGATGCCACACGACGGCTAAAAACCGGTCTATGGGTTTTTTTTAGTACAATTCATGCAAACTAGATGGCGTTAGTTGGATAAAAATTTGTTCGAAGTTCCCTTATCGCGAGATTGCCAGATTCGAGTGTACTTAAGGTTTACGAAAATAAAAATAAAATATCAAAATGACAAGTGACTTTGTGCTACAACAAGCAAAAAATCAGCTTAAAAGCATTCCATACATCATAAAGGAATGTTGTGACACAATGTAACATGTCTGTCGCACTCTCTGTACCGCTTTATAACTAGCCGTCTGATCAATTTTTTTTTAAATTAAATAATACGTGTTCCAGATTTTCAAAAATCTTTACGTTGTTAAGGAGCTATACCAGTGTGACACTTTCAAAAAAATCGTTTTTTGCCTTTTTCGACAGTTTATACTTTCAAGAATATCATTATCGTTTATATCAATATCATTTTATCTTGAAAAAATCGATAGTTGAATCTTTAAACGCGTTTTTCTCGAAATGAGATTTTTCAAATTTGCTGACATTGAAACTCAAAATGCAATCATCCGATTGACTTGAAATTTGATCTGTTTGATCTTTGAAAATTGACGATTTGGCATTGAAAAAAACGACCATTTTATAGGCAAGAAAACAGACTTTTTTCATAACTAGGCCATTTTGTTAGATTTTGATATTTTTCGAAAATCCTACGTCATAGTACAGGAAATAACTTCCAGTTTAACGACATTTTTTCCTTTTTCGATTCCAGCTACTCAATCGGCCGAAATCATGTCAGAAGTGGAGGAATTTTTTTTTGGCGCCTCCGAAGGCAGCGCTCATGTCGCTTGGATCTCAATATTTTTCTATGAAAAAATTACGTAATATAGGTCAAATATAGCCAAATATATTCTTAATTTTCCGAAACATTGAATTGACTACTTTTCTTCAAAAAAATTCCCGAAAATCACCCAAAGTTTCAGCGTTCACACTGGTATAGCCCCTTAAGTTTTGACGGATCAAGCAAAAATCTCACAATATTCAAATTCCTATTTTCTGATACTCACAGCTTGCACATATCCCGTACGTACCTATAGATATCAACGAGTGCATTAAAATTTCGAGAGGAGCCATTTTGCCACAATCGATTCAAGAGCGATGCTCGGCTAGACCAAGCGGAAACGTCAATAACATGGTTAAATCTTCGAAAGAGAAATTCGAGTTGCCATTGAGGAGGATCGACTGGACGAAGGTAGGAATAAACAGGTGAATAAAAGCACAAACACGACTATTTTTTTTTACTTCGTTTCACCATTATCTTTAGGATAATGGCATTAAAAAATGTTTATTAATATGTATACTTTCCTTAAAATCATCGTCATACTCGTATTTTCATATAGCGTAATAATAATAATAATAATAATAATCGTAATATATCAATTCGTATATATAATATATGTATATATACTACATACTGTATGCAGATATATAATGTTTATATCTATCTATATATATATATATATATTATTCTTACATTCGTATGTGTGTTTGTGTTGTGTTTCACGTGTAATTTTTCCTCGCATATTACAGAGAATAGTTACATAATAGTTGCGTAGATTTATCTTAACGTGGTATCCATTACTAAAACATACAAAAGCAGTATAAAGCTCGATTCTCACACGCTGTATTATTTTAATTATTCAATTTTTACTTTTATTTCGGTTCGTTCATTCGTTTCATATCTACTGTATCGTATAATAATAATAATAGTCACGTGGTGAATCGACCTTTGAATTGCGGTTACGTCTATCCATTTGTTTATTTGTTGTTTTTTTTGTTAGCCCTTTTGTTTTCGTTTTTGTTTTTCTATTTGTCTGTTTCGATACGAATTTACGGGATTTATCCGTAATGCGATCCGGCGCGATATCATGTCTATTACGATCATTTTTTTGTTCTTTTATATTTTATTCGCAGCTACTACACTCGTGACTCATCTCACTGTGCTCTTCACTCTCGCACTCTATATGTACATATACATGTATATTTGTATATGGATGTGTGTGTGTGTGTGTTTATATAGGGTGTCGCGGTGTCTCGTTGTCGTCGCTGATGCTCGTTTTCAATTCTTTCCCCCTTTTTTACACGCCCTAGACTTTTTCTTTCGTCTGTTTTTTTTTTCAATTTGATCGCAGCGTGTGCAAGCCGTGAAAGAAACAGAATACAAAATGCCGTCAAACGCGCCAGCACCGTTTCGCAAAAAAAAAAAAAACGTCGATCGAGACCGGAGACGTACGTGTGCATGCACATGTGTGTAAACGCGTGCAGGCGAGACGATCGAGATTTGCAGCTCGTTGCACCTGCATGCATGCACACACGTTTGGCATCGTTGGTACGCGTGGCCGGGCCTCGGACGTTCATCGTTCCTACAGATTGGCCGGCGGGTGAACAAAGTCTGCGGGTCCACGATGGCGAAATCGTCAACGCGAAAATTCGTGTCGATAATTATATCGGCGCTGATACGTCGTGAGATTTAAAAAGCGAACGCACCGACACCCTTGTCGTATTCTCGAAACATCAAAGTTCGCACTCAACTCGCTAAATTTCAGTTTTTTTCATTGCGTTTCCATCTGTGAGTTACGTCGATATTTTTTTTTTTGCTCGGAGCGATTACCTCAGCGGCAATTATTCCGTGAGAAGAGGGAAGAAAAAAAAACGTAATTTTTCGTCGGACGCCCAGCGTTCGAGGCTTAAGGTTGAATTCTCTTTTTCTTCTCCAGCGCAATTAAAATAAGTTCAGGTCACGAAACTCGATGGATGAACGCTTCGAGAATACTCGAGGATTTTTTGCCACGGTTTGTTTTTTGTTTATTTGTTTTTTTTTTTTCGATTGTGTACGACGAAAATTTTCACTACAGCCGTTCACCCGCCGGCTAAAGGTACAGCGTAGTAGGTATCTCTAATAACCCGAGTTAGACTCTCACCCTTCATTCCAAACAAACAAATCTATAGAGTGCATACGGTCGTTACAATACGAATTATTAAATATCAACTTTCATACTCTAACGATAGAATAATAATAATTACTGTAATAATCGTAATAATAATGACAATATATATAGTTAATAATGACAATGATAATAAGTTTATTAGTACGGATGAATTTTATGGCGCGTACATCCAACGTATTGACGTTTTACTTTTTTTTTCTAAATTCTTTTTGTTGTTGTTTGTTAACTTATCGTTTCGTTCACACCTCACAAAATTTTAGGATTAATTTTCAAGCTCACGTTCTACACGGATAAAAACCACACACAAATATTTTCACTCGACGCACGAAAAGTCTCATTCGTTGAATTAAATTTATCATCGAGCTATTGTGAAATCCTCAATGGCAGTGGTCACCACGGTATGTCTATTTTGTTTAGTTTTTCCGAGATGAGGCAAAGACCGAGCGATCTCTCTCGTCACGGTCTCCTCGTGGAAAAAAAATCGGCCTCCATACACCGACAACGACAGGGCGAAGTTCAATCACGAATATCAAAAATATTGGCACGTCAAATTTATTTCGCCAATTATACTTTTAACTATTCTACGAAACGTCAATTTTTTTTCTTCGAAAATTCACCAAATTGACGCTGCCTCGTACGACCTTTCGTCGACTCTGTTCAAATTAATTTTTCAAACGCGAAACTTCGCCGTACCTCATGGCCTCTGGAGAAATGTCGATTTTTTTTTGTTCGTTTTGCACGTATCGATAGAGACAGGTGAGTCTGGTTGACTACTGCAAGAGGCAAACTGCTCCGGGGAATCGGCAAATTCCGACAGTGAGACCAATCTCGTCGCGTGATATTACAAGATCTACGATCTAGCAGCTAAAAATCATTCTACTCTCTAATTATGTAAATTCATTTCCAAAAATAAAAGCAAACAAATACCAGGATATACACGAGTATAATTTGCTCAAAAGTTTTGATGAATAGATTTTTATAAAAAATATACATGATCCAAATTTTCCGATCACTTTGTCCTTTTAGAAAAGATGAGAAAAGGAAAGAAATGTTTTTTTTTCACAGCGAATCTAGCTCATCCGGCACTCGATTCTCAACACGGATACTCGAACGTTCAAGCAATTCTTGAATTTTCGAATATGGAGGGTCGGATGGGCCAGGCTCACTACTTGACACATACACATGTATGAAGATATAAATATACGTATGTAAATGTATATTTATATATTTACATATATATTGTGATTTTTTAAATTGGCAGTTATAACTTTCAGGCGGCGAGATTGGTCTCTCCCGTCTGTCCGCGACAGGCCTTATCCACTTGCACACCCCGTACAGTGTCCCGAGAGATCGTACGTCCCTTGACTCATTTTCCCAACGTTTTTTGTGCATCCACCACTGACCTATCGTTTTTCTCGGCCTCTCATCTAGAAACGGATGAATCGTCGTAACCGGTAAAAGTTCGTAAATTACTATCAAATCGAAAAACACATTATTGATAATCACAAAAACAGTGATGTAGAAATCGCCAAATATTGAGCATTAAATCTAGTATACATTCGTCACTTTTTTCCCCTACTGCATTGATTACTCTTCGTATGCAATTACACCTGAGAATAATAATTGCGACACCAATAATTGTTTAGTTTTGAATTATGTTTCCGATGTTTTATTTCCATGGCAGTTTTTGTTTTTCGAGTCATTGGGATTTCATTATTGCTGAAGTATACAAATGTATTTATCCACGAAGACAAACTGTTGTTCGAGTAACGCGATTTTTCCGAGGATAAATAAAGTTTGTCCGACAGAAAAAGTTGATCTTCGTTTTCCGGCAAACTTTATTCATCCCGGCCACATAATGTTCACTTTATCCGAACAAAGCGTACTTATCATACGTTGGCATGGATTGAGCGTTTTTCGTTTTATCATTTCCAGCGGAAAATTTGAATTTCGTTGGAAAAAGTACAAAAACGTACCGTATAAGAATTGAACATCGTATGAACTTCGTGTAACGACGTAAGGATTTGTACGATTCGAACATACGTGTGAAGATCGATCAATCGGAATTGCTAGTGAACGAGACGAGTTTCGAATTCATTCATTTTCCTTTCGTTATTTTTTTCGACCAAACGAATAATTCATTCATACGAAAATTGCCCATCTCGAAGTTCGTGTCAGGCATGGGGCTTTCCGTAAGAATCAACGTAGACGTAATGACGCGCGGATGTACGCTGTAACGCACGAAAAAAAAATATTTTCACAACACGCAACGATACAATGAGAGTGCACACGACCGACTGATCGTCGTCGCATAATTGATTGATGGGGGAAAACGAATAGTTCGATAGACGAAAAGCCCACGCTAGCCAATATGGGAGATAGTTGCATATTGGCACCCCCGCAGCTGTTATTACGACGAAAACAACGTTGTTATCCGACCCGCAAGTGTAAGTGCCAATGTAGTTCGTTTTTTTCGGGTGTAGTTCGGAAAAGGACATACCGCCGATTGATTTGGAATTTCGCGCACCCATGTATTTTGACCCACTGATTATGAATGTGATATTGGAAATAACGGTAAATTTTATTTTCAAGGTCAAACTCACAAAAACTGATTTTATAAAGTTTTTCTACTTTATTTTAATAAACGTTGATCTTAGAGAAAATCGTGTCCTACAAAAATTGTAGCCTATAAAAAGATTGATCTTTTATGTTTTACACAGTTTTTGTCTACAACCATTCTGTTTCGAGAAAAATAGGATAATGCTCCAATAAGTACATTTTGCTAAACTCCGTGAGTTTCAATATTATCTACTTACGCATTTCATTACGGGGAGGTTGGAGTTTGTTTGGGTTTATTTGTTGTGTTGTGTGTTATTTGGGTTTTTTTGTTGTGTTGTGTGTTGTTTTGGTTTGTTTAGGTTTGTTTGTTGTGTTGTGTGTTGTTTAGGTATACGTGTATCGTTAAATATCAAACTGCAACCTTCCCGCGGTAGAGTGCGTAAATAGATAAGATAGAAACTAATGGAGTTTAAGAAAATGCACTTTGTGGAACATTATCCCATTTTTCTCGAAACAGATTCGTTTTAGACAAAACTTGTATAGGACATAAAGCATACATTTTTTTATAGGCTACAACTTTTGTAGGAAACATTTTTCCCTGAGATCAACATTTATCAGAACAAAATAGAAAAACTTAAAAAAATCAGTCATTGTGAGTTTTGACCTTGAAAATCAAATTTGCGGATATGTTCACTATCATATTCGTAATCAGCGAGTATACGTGGGTACACAAAATTCCAAACTAATCGGAGGTATGTCCTGGTCAGAACTTTATCCGTTTTTTGTCTCCCTAGTCCCGTGTAGTGTCAATTACTGTTACGATTCGATCCTAAATGTACGCTCGTTACATCGTCGTTATAAAATCGCGTGTTAAAGAAAAAAAAAAAACAACGCGTGAGATCGCGACGACCGTGACTTTTGCCCGCAAGGCGTTCCACGAGGATGCGTCCTGCATTGATGTTCGATGCAAATTGCGAGCTTCGACATTATCGTAAAATGCGAGCACGTCCCTCCCGATACGCCTTCCAGCAGCATATTTTCGGATTGAGGATTCGCACGAGACACTATCGTAGGAATTTCACCGTCAAATATGACGTTTCAACCCCCCTCCGACGGCCTATTTTCGTAACTTTTAAGCCCCCTTGAATTGAGTGATGGAACATGAATGAAGAATTTTACTAATTTTACGTGGGAGGAAGAATTGTGTTGCCCTCGTTATTAGTTATTTATATTGCTATTTCTAGTGTTCTGTTCACCTGTCTGTGTCGTTCTTAATATTTTTGTTTCGTAAAGCAACACGGTACATTAGCGTTATTTAGGAAAAAGGTCAGATGGTAACCGTGTTTGTGTTTTTTGCAATTTGTCCGGATGTCGGATAACCCGAGAGTGTTTACCTTTTATGTTTGTTTCTCTGGGGTGTAATATATTTATGTGTGTGTGTATTTATATATATTTAGCCAGTTTGACAATACGTAGATATTCAATTGCGGATATTATTATTTTTTGTTTGTTATTCGTTATGTAATTTATTCGTGAGTGTTTTATTCACTGCCCGCGCACGTACGACACAAGTGTACGCCTATAGATGCAATTAGATTAGGTTGTCGCGTAGGTATTATTTCGTACCCTTATAAATAATTTATTATTCAATATAATTATCGTAATAATTCCTACACCAGAGAAAACATCGTTAAACCTTATCTGTATCTCATATTTACTCTTTTCATTTTCTTCAGCTCAATAATAATCAGTATTTTGTTATTTTCACGTGTTTTCTTTCTTTTCTTTGCCTTCTTCATTGCCCCCCCCCCTCTCTATCTCTCTTTCTCTCTCTCTCTCTCGGCATACTCAATTGAATCGCTTAATTCGTTACTCTTCGCGCTTTGTTGTCTTCCATATTAATTTCACTTTTCTTCTTCTTTCTCTCAATATTATTCATCCTTCGATATAATAATATTATTTTATTAGAAAATTTGTACTCTTATGGGGGAGAGGATGGGAGGTATTGTAAATGGACACGGATGCCGCGTTTTCCTGTTGTGCATTTCGGTCTCGAGGCTTTTCGGAACATCTTACTCGCGCATGATGTCAATTCCAGTTCGTGATTATATTGATTCGGATTTTTTTTCTTCATATTTTGGTTCATATCTCTCTTTTTACGTTACTCGCCATTTGGATGAGATTTTGAAAACTTTATTCCCGTGGAAAAGAAAAGCGCTTTGACGTCAAGAATTTCTGCGAGAGTAGAATTTTTATTTTCATTCGGTTAAGTATAATTTCATTTAAATTAAATTGAATTTTAGTTCAATTCAATTTAGTTTACGTTAAATTGAATTTAAGTTCATTTCAATTTGGTTTGAATTAAATTGAATTTACGTTTAATTAAATTTAGGTTTAATTTAATTTGACGTAAATTGCTAAAAGCCAATATACGTTATTAGAGTTAGTGTAGAATTTGAGATGAAATATTTCGGACCTTATCAAAACCGATAATTATTCTCGTACCGTAAGGTCAAATTTCCCTTTTGAATTTTCACGCTTTTTCCAACATTACTCCGCTTCGAAACCAACGGGAGATCACGCGTCCTCGAGCCCTTCAGGCTCACCCAGTAAAATGTTCCGCTCGAGCCTTCATTTGCAGCCAGGTCTCTAAATATGTATTTGTAAAAACGTGCCGAAGTTGGCCAGCCACGAGATAATTTTGTTTCGTTCGTTATCTCGTCGGTGTGTCGATCAAACGCACAAAAAAGAAAAACAGTCAACTTCTCGTCTGAAACTTCGATTGGACGAAAAGTTTAGGCCTTTTCACGAAGTACTCTCGGCGTTTGATCCAACGGGATGGGAGGGAATGGCGAACCGAACAAAAAAACAGTAAAGTGAATGAGGGGGTGAATATCTATGCCGGAACGAGAAAGCGCAGGATTTCTCAAAGGGATCCACAGGGATATGGGCGAGTGAAAGGTCCTGTGTCCTCTCCGGATGTCTGAACCCTCCGACAAACGACGAGATTCACTTCGTTTGTCCGAGTCCTCGAGACGTCTCTCCCAATTAAATTGAGATCTCGAGGAGGTAACGAAAAAAAATACAATGTAGCACGACACAGCTGTCATTGCTTTCAATCACAAGAACTGAAAGGACAAATCCTGACCGCTACGATTCACAATTGATTTTTGCCTCGAACTTATCACTCGTGACTCTCGTGGCTGGTCGACATTTTTTTTAATCCTCTTGACACGTTTTTTTTTTAATCCTCTTTGCAATAGTCAATCGAAGTAATCTGGAACGATGATCTCACTAGAGGCATCGAATCGATTTTATAATATTTGGGAATTGTTAATTGGATCGATCGTCGAATTATTATTTTTTTTTGTCTTGGTACACAGATGAAAAAAACATCGAGATACGGTCAATATAGAAGATAGCAGAAGTTGAAAACTGGTCTAACGAATTAACAGCTGATAAGAGGATATCGTACATTCAACACTCACGCGACACACGCACACGGGCGCCACTACGTCGAGCCACTATGGATCAAAGCGATCAAAATTCAAATTCACGTTAGATTTAATTGCTATTAATGTTGGGCACACCACTCGTATACGCTCGAATCGTCGAGGTGTCGAGTCGCGAAAACCACGTGGGTGGCTCGTTTCAACCACGGTCGTTGAATATCCATAAGTGAATATCCATAAGTCAAATATCTATAAGTCGAATATTCATGAGTCGAATATCCATAAGTCGAATATCCATAAGTCAAATATCCATAAGTCGAGTAACCATAAGTCGAATATCCATAAGTCAAACATCCATAAGTCGAATATCCAGAAGTTGAATATCCATAAGTGAGTATAGAGTAGAAATGAGTGCCAGAAATGGCGGAAGGTAGAGATAAGGGAGTTTGTTTAGGTTTGTTTGGGTTCCGTCTATACTCACTTTGCCTCTACCTCCCGCCATTTCTGGCACTCATTTCATACCCACTTATAGATATTCGTACTTATGGATATTCGACTTATGGTTATTCGGCTTATGGATATTCGACTTATGGTTATTCGACATATGGATATTCGACTTATGGATATTCGACTTATGGATATTCGTACTTATGGATATTCGACTTATGGATATTCGACCCCAATCGTTTCAACAGCTAGTGCGATTCGACGTCGATTATTTGATACTTTACGAGAACAATTTGACAAATACACGAACACGAAGATTAATTGAGGAACGCGTTATATTTTCGTATTTATTTTATCGGGATGACATTTTTTTGCAAAAAACTTTTGTCATCCAACTCTCGAGCTCTAACATCTAGGCTATCCTAATCGTTAATGAATGCTACTAATGATTATAATCTATTCGAACCATCGCCCTTACATCACACGTGATCTCGCATGGTGTAAATAAAAGCTCTCGAAAAGCTCCGACCTCACGATGGCGTCTTGTTTTTCCCTTGTATTTTCTTTTTGCTTCGTTTCATTTTTTTTTCCTTCAATTTCTTGCGAATTCCATCCATTTTCGTCCAAATGTGCAGTCTATTATCCTCATCAAATATTTTTGCCTTTGCTCCCGTCGAGAGACGTCGCTTCAATATTTACCCACGGAAAAAGCCGTCGTCCTACGACGGCAACAGACACGTCTGCCGAATGAAAAAAAAAAAACAACGTTACCCGCAAAATTTCGATAAGAAGCTTCGCAAAAAATGGCCCTTTTTTCCTCGTCCGTATCGTGGTCAGCAAATAATCGCGCTCGTACTTTTTCTTCGTTAAGAAACAAGTCCGAATCTCTCGACGTGTCTTTCGCGAGGAGTCGAAAAAAAGGCCGGGAGCGGTGCAACAAGGCGTGGAGAAGCTATCACAATAATTGCTTGTATTTTCGTTATAAACACCGGTGCTTGGTAAAAATTGATAACTCACAAAAGTAATCGTGAAATGATTTTTACACTTCTCGTGCTCGCTGGAAAGAAACTTCTGTATATGAAGATCCATCAGGATCTTGTCTGCAAGGATTTTGTTCTCATTACGATATTTATGTATTTTTTTCCCAATTTTGACATAAGCGATTCGTTTTATAGACTGGACGAAATGAATTATTGACTCGAGAGAAAGTAGTTTTTTGGTTTGATGTGCGATATGGGAAGTGACATTTTTCGTAAACCAAATGGATTCTAAGCCTAGGGGGATTTGCACTACCACGCCCACCGATTCCAGCCTTCGTCATTCGACTTCTTACCCGCGAGTTATAATAATAAAAAATTCGTATAAAAATTGCATCAAAAAGACGTTTTCAACTTGACGCCATTGAATAGCCAATGCTTTTCAATAAAATTACTTAAACGTTAGCGTATAGCTTTCGAATACCACGTAGTCAATTATGGTGCGCTTTTTTGGCGTTAACCCTTCACTATCGAACGTCCCTTATCGAGCTGACGTCAATCCTTCGTATCGATATTGTAAAGAAAAATCAACTGTCCTGTAATTGACTGAATTTTCGTATCCGTTTTGAATTTGTGTCTCGTATGGATATATATTTGTTGTCTTCATCAATAATGTCCTGAGGTATGACGAACGTTCGATCGTTCCGGGCCGTTTCTTGCGTCTTACGAGTTAACGACTATATCATGAAGGACTTGCATTTTCCGATGGAGCGGCATTTATTTTCTTTATGCTTCTTTCACTTCTGTCAGTTGTCGCCGTTTGGTCCGCACTACCAGCATGATTTGCATTGCAAAAAACTTGTTACTATTTTTTGGATCGATTCCATGCCTGCCGTCCGATCGGTTTCGAATTTTTTTTTTCCCCTTTTTTTCTTCCATTTTTTTCCTCGTTATTCCCGTTCAGCGCACTCGCGTTTTTTTTTCTCGCTTTTCATTGTTCACGAACATCGGTGACTTAACGATTAGGTGTATTAGGCTTGACTATAAATTCGGGCTAACGCAGTTGTCCCTTACGCGTACGTCTAATTCTAATCGTGATTACTATCGCTATGGGTAATTTAAAAAATTTCGTACGTTCGTGTTTTTTTTTTCCACGGATATCGACGTTGCGAAATATCGAAGTTCGTGGTTTTTGAAAAATCCACGAACATTTTGTTTTTTTCGCTTATCGAGCTCAACTTTGACGTTTGACGAAGCCTCGTGTATTACGTAATCGTATAGACGAACAATTCACCATCGTTTATTTATTGCAATTGGATAGAGGCTCGCTTAACCGACGATTTATCGTTATTGCCCGACTTACATTAATTCCGAGCTCGCGCGCGCTCAACCGAAATACAACGTTAATAGAAAATGATGACTCGATTTCTACATTATCCCGGACGATCTAAAAAATCCTTAATTCCGAATAGTTTACCAATTAACACCGCCGAATAGTCTCCTCGTTCGCGTCTAATGATCGACTTTGGATCGTTAAAAAAATAGAGTACAAAAATTATCCTACTAATTTTGAGGCTTATACCGAATCTTAAGTTTTCACGCGGAACGTTTTTTGACTTTTATATTAATTTTTTTCTCGCCCTCATTCTCTTGCTTTTTTTCCCTCTCGATCGATTTACACAGCCGAATTAAAATGCCCAATTACGACTAATGAATACAAAAATGTTTACTCGATTTCGAGGTAAATTTAATTTTGCTCGTGTCTTCGACCACTTCGTTGGGCTCTCGTCCCAAAGGTCTACCCCTTAATCCGTACTTATCGAAACGAATGTATGTGCGCGATTTCGTCGCTTTTTATTTTTTCGATAACGAAATTGCGTCAATTGCTTTCGCGATTTGTCCGAAATTTTTCCGGACAGTCGTCAACGTCAAGAACCGATCGGTTCGCTCGTCGATTTATTTTCTTTCGTCGAATATCAGTCGCGATGGAATTTACGTACGGTCGCATCGTTGCAGCCGCGATATTTCCAGTCCCGTGTAATTGTCGTGTACCCGCGCATCAAATTCACCGATGTCTCGAACGGGCAAGTGCGAATTGCCGTCGTCGTCACTGCTATCGATTATAGTGCGAGACCTACGTTATCAATGTGTGTGAGTGTATGTGCTTAATCGTATACGCACTTATATATGTATATGTCGATGCTCCTAAGCCTAAGCTCGACTATTGCAATTAGTCAAATGTCATATTCGCAATTGAATTCGAAGGGAAGTAGCACATCCACACGCCATTCAGACAATGGTCAAAATTTCACGAAAAGAGGTCAATGTTAAATATGACGTAGTGATTTTTTTTTTTTTCGTCAATCGCGAGGACGCAGAACGATTTATCTAGTATATGAAAAACATGGGAGTCGTTTGGAGGAAAATGTAAGATCAACGGTGTACCCGGATAATTACGATTACGTACGACCCTATTCGAATACAACATTACGTACGATTAAGGACGATGTATATATATATATATTCGTGGGATTTCCTATAGAATATTTCATGGCCGTTATAACGAGCCGAAAAATTAATTACCGACGGAAAATCCTTTTACAGCTATTCATCGGAACGACAATTTTTATCAATATTTTTGCTTCTATTTTCTTGAGAATAAAACTGAGAATTTAATAATTAACCTTAAGAAACCATTATTCGTTTCAACGTTTTTTTTTTCTCGTTCCTGTCGTTCTTTTCTTCTTATCTGTTTCACGATATCGATATACGCGCGCATTAGCAGCATGTTTGTTTGTTTTTTTTTTTTCGTTTCTTTTTGTTTCTCATCAACCAATCCAGTGGTTTAGTAATCTTCGTCTATAGTGAGATGAAACGAGAACAAAAGGAAAGTATAAAATTGAGGAATAAACAATCAATTGAGAGACCGCAATATACAGTTTAACAATTATCTTCCTATGTACATTTGTACCTTTGCCAGCGATTCGAGACGATTCAAAATTTTTTCTTCAAGTGCTCAGACGTAACAATCGGCCGTCGTTCATGAGGCTGGGAATCCTAGTTACCACGGTCATTTTTTTTTCACGATGTATTTTCCTCATTGGTGCAATTAACGATTGCATATTCGATGATTTTTTTCGTCACGGCAACCTGTGATTGACAGCCGATTTATTTGGATGTTATCGAGCGCAATAAACATCCGAGACTCCCTTGCAGCTAACAATCGTTGAGGCTCACTTAGTTCAACCGCAATCGCTCTTGCGATTCTCCAAAAGCAATTTTATCTTTCCACAACCCTAATTGCTCTTAATCATGAAGAGAGAAACAAAAATAATGGCATTCGTTAAGGGGTTAAGCCTAGTTGTAAAAGTCGAAAAGTCATTCTTTTCAAAACCAATATATTTCGAAAATATATCATCTTATAAATGTTCCCGGGAGATTTCAAGATCGGATCAAAATTGACGGTTTATAGGCTGTTGTATCGACGCGCGTCGGAACGCTCGGAACGTCGTTCGAAACTTTAAACCCTTTTGTTTCCATAGTGCGTTTTCAAAGTCGGTGAGGAAAATATCTCAAAAACGACTGCATCGATCTTTCTGAATTTTTAAGTCCTTTTTCTAGATGTAAAAATATAGTATTTAATCGACGGCTTTTTTTCCTATGCATACTTTCGATTTGATGAACGCAAAAATGCCAATTTTTTCGCAAAAATCAAGACTCAGTTTGAACACGCGCCATTCTTTTTTTAATTTGATTTTTTAATAATTTCTTTGATTGATCATGGGATAAATTAATATACTAACGAAATCAGTTTGATTTTTTGATACTAGATAACCTGATTCGGAAGGGCTCAGCGTAAAAAACGTTTTCGACATGTGCTTTCCGGACATCGATTGGAAATCGATTATAATTGAAAATTCTAATTATAAGGCAAATACCTAATTTAAAAAAAGTTTATAACGATAGTCCAAAAAAATCCCAAAAATGAGCTGCTTTCGACTGTTACAACTAATAACATAACCCGTTAAATTGAACGGAGAATCCGTATACGAGAAA
Organism: Ophion ellenae; assembly: GCA_963210295.1. Classification (NCBI taxonomy): domain Eukaryota; kingdom Metazoa; phylum Arthropoda; class Insecta; order Hymenoptera; family Ichneumonidae; genus Ophion; species Ophion ellenae. The sequence goes on from OY723389.1 coordinate 40,690,749, forward strand.
TAATCGTTGGAAGCCAAATGGGCGAATGTTCCACTTGACGTTTAGAGCGCTCGAAAAACCTTCGAGTGAAAAAAAAACGACTGAATAAATCAAATAAATATTGAAAATAAATCTGAATCCTCGACAGAACGCGCCGAAACCTCGTGTATTTTTTTTCCCGACTCTCTTCTCCGAGACGTTTCGAACTGTCAACGGGACAAGTATTCAAAAAAAACAGCTGGCAATAATCGAGTATTTTCAAGCGGAAAGTGTGCGAGCTTCAACAAGGAATAATTTTCAACAGATATTCTTTTATACTCTATATACTTTAAAATGAGATATAAAACGAGAATGAGGTCCGATATAAAGTCAGCCACGCGCGTATCCCAATTACTAATAAAACTCAAATCGCTCTCCAGTAGCGTTCCGCGATATAAAATTTGTCCTCTGCCCCTCTCACCCATTTTCTCTCATCTCGCTTACCCGCAAAGACTCTCGTCCCTTTACCCCGCTCATTTTCACTTCCGCGCTTCGTCTAACCAGTAACAACGGGAAAATTGTACATAAATCGCGTTCGGGATATACGAAATATCCCCGAAACGTATATGGATAGTTTTTCTTTGTTCTCTCTTTTCTTTGTCGTCATCTCTTCCTGTGCTCGCGGTCTATATAGAAACATGTGGGTGTCTTTTGCATCTTGGGGTACAATGGGGGGCTTAAATCTGTGAAAACTTAATCGGGGCTGTGCGCGAATTACGATGGCCCACATATCGTTCGGGATGAGAAAATTCGTCGATAATCGCCCTCGTAATTTCCGACTAGCGGAATCCAAGACGCCAAATCCACATTCGATTATCGCGGTAGGTCCTATTCTTTTTTTTTTCTTCTGCTTTTACGGAAGGTCATCCGAACGGAATAAATCGGCAATCGTTATTACGCGCCATGCGAAGGTCTAGTCGAAGGTATATAATATACATATATTATATACAGGGTGTTAGGAAGGTCGATGCAAAGCCTTAAGGGGCCGATAGGTCACCTCGTTAGGAATATATCTAACCTAGGTTACCTTGGTCCAAAGTCTAGGGATTTTCAGTTATCATGGTGAGTATGATTTTTGGAAAATTTCCCAAAATCGGTACTAACTCGTTTACCTCTTATGTTAATGCTATTTTTTTAAGTAACATCAACATCGGAGGGATTTTTATTTTTTGACAAGTTTTTAATTATTCAACACGTGCCATTTAGTGGGTTGTGTGGATACAGATGATTGTATTTGTGTTTGTCGATTGAATACACATCAAGGCCTTAGGCACTCTGGAGGCCGAAAAATTAGGCTGTTTGGGGTTTTTTTTTCAGAAAAACTACAAAATCAATCGAGATTACAAAAAAGGGTGTTTATCATACATATCAGTGACTGTATACGCTAATTTTTTTGAAGCGATTAATTTCAAAATGGCGGCTTTGCAGCGTTTGTCTCGAAACTGCATTTTTTAAGTTGGCCGGAAACATAACTCAGACAATTTTCAACTAAAAATACATTGTCTATGGAAGTACGTAGGATTTTTTTTCATATTGCATTGTTCATTCGTTACTAGCAATTATCTGACGATTTTTCAGGCAAATTTTTGGAAAGTTCGCCTCAAAATCGTCAACAACAAATGAACTATGCAATATAAAAAAAAATCCTACGTACTTCCATAGACAATGTATTTTTCAAGATATATTCAACGTTTCAAGTGAGTCGATTGAAAATTGTCTGAGTTATGTTTCCGGCCAATTAAAAAAATGCTGTTTCGAGATAAACGCTGCCGCCATTTTGAAATTAATCGTTTGAAAAAATTATTGTATACAGTCACTGATATGTATGATAAACACCCTTTTTTGTAATCTCGATTTATTTTGTAGTGTTTCTGAAAAAAAAAAATCCCCAAAAAGCCTATTTTTTCGGCCTGGAGGGGCCTAACCCCTTAAGCTAAGACGCAAATAAGTTTTTAGTTGCCAATTATTGTCTGAACATTATGAACGAGTGGGTACCCAATTTTGGAAAATTTTACAAAAATCACACTTACCGTGATAACTCGAAATCCTTAGACTTTGGACCAAGATAACCTAGGCTAGATATCTTCCTAACAAGATGACCTATCACCCCCTTAAGGCTTTGCATCGACCTTACAACACCCTGTATGCACTATAACCACTTTTTTTTGCTTTGTGAAGATTTCTCTCGCCTTTTTATCAACTTCTTTCTTTTGTATTTCTGTTCTTTCTTGTTCTGCGTCGATTATAATATTTCCGGGATTCGGTTAGGTATGCACAGCTTCGTGATTTGTACATACGTGAAATACGTTTATCGATGGGATATTGCCTGTCAGTATCACCAGGCGCGTTACTTCCTTTCGCTCTTTTCCTCTCTCTCTCTCTCTTCTCTCACTTCAATTCTCACATTAGTACAGCGCACCTGAGGTATTTAGCGTTCGAAAAACAGAAATATATATATACATATATGTACTTGTGTATACACATATATGTGTGTATCGATACAATTGTGAAAAAAAAAAACGAATTACCGCTTTCATCTAAACAACGCGTGTGCAGCCCCTACGTATTCAAAGTAGTCGGTACTCGGATCAAGACTCAATGTTTTTTTTTTCTCATATATACGTGTTTACGTGTATTTATGTATATATACTTATGTATATGTATTCTCACTTATAAACGTGTGGCCACTTAGTCAACACACAGACATATCTATATGTACTTTAGTGAGTGATCGCGCTCGTTTTGTCGAATCACTCGCGCGATCGCTGGAGCAAATTTACCAAACTGCTTACACCGTGACGGAATAATCCCAATTTTTTTCCTTCGAGCTACTCGGATATCGATATTTGAAAGTATTCGAAAAAAATTCGACTCGTGCGTTCAAGGGAGAGCTATGGGTCAATGCAAATGTGTCGTTGACGATGAACAAAAATATGTTCGGAAAAACGCGTCGAAAGTGCAAAAAAAAATTTTCATCGCTACGGTGAGTCCCAATCATCCGGAGTGTATTCAAGCGCTAATCAAATATCCACCCACGCATTTCTTTTAGCGCGATTTCGCAAACGATTTCAACATCACGCGACACTTGAAAAAAAAAAAAGAAATTCTCTAATCAGATCCCGAACGTGAAAACCTACGAGTGTCTCTTGAAAGTCAATATTGACGAAAAAAAATAATCGAATTGATAGCCGACGAGGATGAGAACGATTTTATCATCGCGGTGATAATCGCACGTTCGAGATTATCTACGATTCTGCACCCACGGAAAACGCTTATATCAAAGGGACGAATAAATGTTGTGTCTTCGTTTCATCGACTTATTTGTTTTTGTGTATATATATATTTTTTTTTTTCGTTTTTCACTCATTTTTTCACATTTCCATCGCACTCGTATTTCGCGCTTAATATCTCTATAGATCGATCGATCTTTCCCCGTTTCCCTTTCTTCTCGTTCTAAATAATTATTCAATAATCATCGCACAATATTCCTACCTAAACATATGTATACGTTTCATCGTGTTTGCCGAGTTCTTCGCATAACAAATATAGTTGTCTACCACAGCTGAGAACCTTAACGTTCTAAAGTTGTTTGTGTTTTAAGCCCTAACTATTCTCTTAATTTATTTTACCTTATTATATATATAAATATATCCATATATATATATATATATATATGAATTAATAATAATAAACACTCACGAGATACTTCGAGCGTCGGGAGTCTGTGTATGTGTTTATATATATATATATATATATATATATATATATATATATATATACATACACACACACACACTTGTGTATGTATCGAATTGATGGGCTCGACGAATCGTCCTAAATTCACGGAATTACGGGAGAATCTTGTATGATAGTTTTATTAATTCTTAATTGATTATTCGAGAAACTCGTACGTACGGATATTTCCTCAATTGGCATTGGGCTATGCTAAAGTTGTAAGTTATAGGTCTTTATTTTCGTTTTTTTCCTCTTCTTATCGATTTATTTATGTTTCTTCTTTTCGTTTCTTTGTCTTTTCGTTTTTATGAAATATGACACGCTATTGCCGGTACAGCCATCAGTTACTTTATCCGCTCGATGCGATTTCGACAATATTAATTTCCGATACATTTTCAATCTGAATTTTTCCCTTCTCGCCCTCTCTTCGTTATTATACTCGACTCGAAAACGCCCGCTCATTTTCCCAGCCCCTCCCCCTTCTCGTCCTGAGATTCACTATATAAATATATCGTAGAATTAATCACCATTACCCGCGCAGACGTGCCCTTCGATGAAATTCCACGAGAAAAATATGAACGCGGGAGGGAGGAAAAATAATTACGGAAATTTCATTCTTCTTTTTAAGCCCGAAAACATTAGCCGAGAATCCTTTTTTCACTTGACAATTCCTTCGTCCCGAGACTCGAGAGCCTTTCACTGGTAATGATAATTTTAAACTCTATTCATATTTCAACTACTCATAACCACTCTCGTACCAGATGTGACACCTTCGCCTCTCAGCTCTTAATTCTCCGAGTGCTCTGCCTCGCGGCCCTTGACAACACTTTGCCTTCCTCACTCCGCGGAAACGCGCGACACTAATGACCAGGTAATTTTCACAGTGCAGCTGTTTCGCTTTCAGCTCGCGAAAAGCCACTGACTGCGGTTTTGAATGATTTCGAAGATGAGAAAAAAATCCTTTTCCACTGGAAAGCACGTTTCCTCGATGATTGAGACATCCAAGCCTTTTTATCGAAGTATCATTGCGAAGGTTCGTAATTGCAATGGAATAGCTTAAATGGAAGAATATTTCGGTACCAATTGCCCCAATCGACAGCTTCGATTTTTTATTTCGAAAGCTTTTGATTTCGACAGCTTTTGAATTCGAAAGCTTTTGATTTCGACAGCTTTTGATTTCGAAAGCTTTTGATTTCGAAAGCTTTTAATTTCGAAAGCTTTTGATTTTGAAAGCTTTTAATTTCGAAAGCTTTTGATTTTGAAAGCATTTTATTTCGAAAGCTTCTGATTTTGAAAGCTTCAAATTTTCAAACAGTGGACCGTTTTTTCCCAGCATTTTTTTCAGAAATTTTCCGCATCTCGTCAAATCTCTCAACGGATACAAATTAAAAAAAATGAACAACCACAAATTCTACCACAATTTTTTTCCAAAACTTTGCTTTTCGAACTCCTTTCAAACTAAAACCGTCATCCAGCCGCTAATTTTTCTCCGCGCGACGACGAAAGCTCGTGAAAATAAATTCTGCTGGTGAGATCGTTGGTTCACATCTGGTGAATAGCAATCAGGGGGTACCGGCCGGCGAATATCGTACCCATAAATATCTCTCTCTCTAAAAACATCGATACAAAATTTTTTTTTCCTGTTTCTCTTATACATACCCGACGCCTCGACGCTGACGAGGCTCAAGCGGGGAACGAAAGGGTTTCGACACTCTGCGTAGGTGTGATGTATATACTTGTTTTTTTTCTTTTCTTTCGTTTGCGTTTTTAATTATGGCTTTCGATGCGTGTCCGAGGCGGGACAAATTGATCATTGGCCCTGGAAGATACACATTCGAGACTGTTCACAGATATATGCCACACTATCGTCGATGTCTCTATCCCGTCGAAACATATATATATATATATATATATATATATATATATATCCCCGGGGCTTTCTCATGTGGTGCGTGTAATTTCACTGAGAACGATGAAAAAAAAGGTTAGAGAGAAGAAAAAATAACAATGACGACGAAATGATCCTCGAAGCGTTCCCGTTCCCCGTATAAAACCAACGTCTTCTACGACATGCGTAGATCATGTATATATATATATATATATATATATATATATATATATATATATATATATATATTTATATTTATATATATATTCATACATCATGAATAGTACTATAAGTTTATATAGCAAAAGGTACAAAATCGTATGGTGACCGTAGTAAAAAAGTTATCGTAGCTATATTCGTAAAATCTTACCTACGACGTATATATATATATATATATATATATATATATATATATATATATATATATATATATATATATATATATATATATATATATATACATATATATATATACGTAATTTATTCGACATACCAAAAAACACTATTCCTATATCAATATTTGTTCGCTTTAATTATATATATACTATATATATACCGGGTGTCCTGTTATGACTGGATAATCCTGCAATTGTCGATAGGTCAAATCATGTCCTCCTATATGCTGGAAATTAATTTTCGTAAAGGTCCCACGGTTTCCGAGATTTGGGCCTTATGTTAGTTTTTGAAAAAAATCATCCGCTTTTGGTTTTTCGCATGCCATTTCTACAAATGATATGAATCGACAATAACTAAGCAACTTCTTAAAGTAATTGCCACGATTTGCGTAGTACATTTTTTTACACCACAGGCTATCAAAGTCAGATGTTCGAATTGGTTTGTATGAAAATTCTGCATGGGATCTATTTTCATAAAGTTTCCTTAACATTTGCGGTTAAAAAGAAGACTTTTCTAGACAAACATTTTAAGGTTAAAAAGGAGACTTTTCTAGATAAACATTTAAGGTTAAAGAGAATACTTTTTAAAATAAAGTTTCCTTAACATTTAAGGTTAAAAAGGAGACTCTTATAGATGAGACAAATAACCAAGATTCTTTTTTTTTAACCGGGTCAAAAAGGTTATCACAGAAAAACCAAATGCAGATGATTGTTATCTCGGAAACCGTGGGGCTTTTACTAAACTGAAATTCCAGCATAAGTGGGCCATTATCTGTCCTATCGACAGTTGAAGAATTGTCCATTCATAACAGGACACTCTGTATATATATAAATATGTGTGTACGCGGGTATGTTGTGTATGTGTGTGCTTTAGTGCAGATGCGTGCGTCTGCATCAATTTTGTGTCTCGTTCATTAATTCCGAATTTAGATCGCGGGCACAACGATCTTTAGCAATTGTTTTCCGCTCAAGCGAACGGGTGGTGACGACGCGCTTATTTATTCGCGATCCGCGTAAATAATTATCGAGGTTTCGAAACCCGAAGCCAGTACGGCTTTACCTCGTCTGTACTACGTACTCGCCTTTTTTTTGCCGATTTTTTTTGTTCTATTTTTATTTCGAAAACAGACTTTTTCCTCTCGCCCAGTGTTTTTCACGTTCGTTCGTTCCTACGTTTCTGCGTGAATCTCTATATCGTAGATTTGAATCGTCGCCTCTTCCCTGAGATGAATAACATTATGCCACACATAGCAGAAGAGGAGATTTCGCGGGCAATCGCGAGGGAACGTCACTCGGACGATAAATTCGTTCAATCAATGAAGAATCGCGAGATTCCGAGAGTCGCGCAGAATTCGCGAAGCTTAACCCGTTTAAATTTAAAGAGAAAACGGAGTCAGAATCGAAACTCAGTTTCCATTCTTTATCTACTTAAAACGAAGGTATTTTTTTATATTTATTTGTTTACTTTTTAGCATTAAAAAACACACACACAATCATTTACCTTAGGTATGCCGAGAACGGTATTAGTCTCTCGTAATTCGCATTCTCTTATTAAAATGTAATAGTACGGTGGAGTACCGGAGATTACGTTACTTTTTTTTTTGTTACGTTTTCACGTACTCGTCTCGTCTTTAACGCTAAGTTCCTTACGCTAAACGCGGCCTCGCTCAACGATCTCAACGCCTCTGACATTCTCGTCGTTGTCCAACACTCTTAATTTTCCGCTTCTATTGTTTGTTTTCTTTTTTTTTTTAATTTTCCGTCGATCGAAAAGCAGTTGAGGGAGAGAAAAAATAAGGGTTGTATCGCGACGATTCTTTGGTAGACTCGTCGAGGAAATTTGACTCGGTGATGATGATCGTGCGAACGAGAGTATTGGAAACTCGAACTCGGGTGTCGAACAAAAATGGTTGCTGCAGATTCACGCCCATCTTGCACTTTTTTGCTCTCCGACATTGGGGATATTAGGGTATCTGTGGCCCCTAATTCTGACCACGCAGCCATCATATGTGACCCAAAATAAGACTTTTTTGAAGAGTGGTAAAAATCGAAATTCGATCCTTAAGGGGTTGATACGGGGGTTTTAAAGTTTGTATGGGACATCATATTTTTTTTTGACAGATTTGCTTGAAACTTGGTGTAAATACTCTACAATACAAATAATTGAACACGTATTTCAGCATTTCCTAAAAGTGGACCCTTAAGAGAGTTAAACGGGCGGGTAAACGTTTGTATGAGACAACATTTTTTTTTGTCAGATTCACTTGAAACTTGGCACAAATACACTAAAATACAAATAATTAAACACGTATTTCAACAATTTATGAAGTTTAACCTTTAAGGGGGTTAACCGGGAGTGTTAACGTTGATAAGAGAAAACATATTTTTTTACCAGATTTACTTGAAACTCACTAAATTGATTTGATATAGAACACTAGATGTTTTCCTCTGTGTTTGGTGCGTGTAGACAGTCAAGTAGTACCTTTTTAGCCCCTTAACTGTGTTTGTTTCAGTTGGCATAAATATACTAAACAAATACATGTGTAATTATTTGTATTGGAGTGTATTTATACCGAGTTTCGAGCAAATCTGACCAAAAAATATGTTGTCTCATATAAACTTTGAAACCTCCGTTTCACCCCCTTAAGGGTCGAATTTCGATTTTTACCACTCTTGAAAAAAGTCTTATTTTCGGTCAAATATGAAGACTGCGTCATCAGAATTAGGGGCCACAGATATCGTAATACTGTCCCGACATTTTTCAACGTCTGCTCAATGAGTACACGTAACCGTGAAAAAGTCGATTTGCAAAAAAAAATGTACGATTTTGACATTTGAACGTTGGGCCAATTGGTGTGTGACTGGGTTGAGGTGCGAACAGTTCACGTGGATGCTTCGTCCTATTTTTACAGGACGTTCAATCGAAAAATAAAAATCCGAGCTTGATTTTTTCGCAACCCCAAAAAAGCTCACGTGACCATCGTGCCCGAGTGGGCAGCCATTTTTGTTCCACTCCATCGCGCGGCTAATTCGCGTTTCCAAACTCGTCGAACGTCGCGAATCCGTCTGAAGATCGAAATACCGAAAAAACGTTGCGGAAGTGTCGTGACGCGAAAGTCGAAATGACAAGGCGAGAGAGCACGCGCGTACGATCCTTCGCGATCGATTTGACTGTCCAAAGTTTGCCGCGCGAATGGAAAGGGAAGAAAAGGAAAATCAAGAGAAAATACAAGAAGGTGATCAGACGAGGGAGAACGTCCGTAGTGATATTTGGCACTGTGAGAAATGGTGGGTGAACCGACGAAAAAGAAGAAAGAAATACCGCGCTCGTCCCTCAATTTCCCTACCTGCGCGATTATTTATTTACACCGTTTACGATTGTGTTATTTGTTGTTGTTGTTGTTCTTTCTGTTGTTGCTTATACGATATTCGATAATTCTTATGTCCTGTTGCTATTTCATTTTTCATCTAAACGTAACCTACTTTGTCCTTACTCAATTTCACCTTTTCACCGAAAATTCTGCTTTGCTACGTGTACGCGTGTGGGTATCGGTGTCTCTATTTTTGTTTTCCATTTTTTTTTTGCGCAGCTTGATGCCACCCACGATCGCGACGTTTCGGCTTTGAAGCCGGAAACGAGCTGCGTCGATCGTGGATTTTTCGACGTCAGCCGCTAGTCTACTGCTCTCCTACGCCGGTAGATTATTCCTGTTATTATACGTTATCACGATTATAAGCATAAAAGAGGTACGCACGGTCGATTAAAAACTACCTCGGAACCCAAATCGGCCTCGGAGGTCTTCGAATCAATTGTTTTTCCGCTCTGTTTCGTTGGTTTACTTGATTTTCTTTTTTGTTTTTGTATCGGAGCAAGGGGAATCGAGGTTAGGGTGATTATGTTTCTCGGGACGGCCGCTATGGATGATCAGCAACTACCAGCATCGCCGGAACCAAAGTTTTCGACCTCGGAGTCTCGCTGAATTCTTAATATGTACAATTTTGCTTTTAATTCTCGATCTCCTCTTTCTTCCCATAGATTTCGACTTTTTTCGGATACTCGATTGTTTTTTTTTTCCCCCCTTTTTCACTTGGAACGAATTATCGGATGGCGGTGCAAGCTCCTGGCCGAGAAACCAACCTCCGTCTCTCATCTTCACCCTTAAACGTTGGTGGCTTTTGGCCCGCTACGATTTCAAACGAGAGCCGGGGAATCGCCGGGCCTTTTTCTCTCTCCGGAGATCTCTCGTCCTCTCTACCGTCCAGTGGAAATTGACGTTACTTTTTTTCCCGAAGAAAACAACGAAAGTTTCTTCCTACGGGGACAATTCGATAGGATCAGCTGAAGACATTCGTCTCGGCCAGTGTTGGGCGTAATCAATTAAATTTCCAATCAGTTCATTAATTGAATAAAAAAGTAATTGCATTTGATTTAATTGCAATTAGACTTTTAATTGCATATCGCAATTAGTTTATTTGGATTAATCCATGTTAACTGAAACTCGCAATTGAAAAAATTGCAATTGACTTTTCTAATTGTTCTGAGAAACAATTAACCTCATGCACGTATTTCAATAGTTTACACATTTGTTCTGACGCCACTCCGCGCCCTATACAATAATCAGTTTTAATTGTTAGTTTTTAATCAAATACATTAAAAAGATTGAAAATTGATTACTTTATAATTGTGGAAAGTCACGGTTAACAAATGGTTAATCGTTAATTACCATAAGCGTGATTAACAAATAATGAATTGTTAATCAGTAGTTACCCTAGCAATTAAATTTTGCCCAATACTGGTCTCGGCCTGTTTTATTACGATGAAGCGTCAAAATGTTAAACGTGAGGTATCTCTCATCGATAAATGTAGTTTTTTTTACCGTTCTCTGTTGGACAAAATTTTCCATCCCGTTGCTACGAAGATCCATTTTTTTCGAATTGTTCCTTCAGGAAAATCATCCGTCCTTGTTTTCCCTTGAAAAAAAAAATTGCGACGCGAAACAAAGAGACCCAATATAGACGTCGATCCTTCGAGCTTGATGAGCGCAAGAGTTCGAACGAACACGCTCGGTATTGAACGTCGTTTCTTCAGCGTCCCGCGAGATCGCCAAAATGACGGTAAGAAGAAAGAAAATCGATATCCGCCAAACGGAAAGAAGAAAGTACCTCGAGAATCCGGTCGCGTGGCGGTTACTTCTCTAATGGAAACAACGATGCTCGCCTAAACGCCGTACAAACTAATAAAATGTTAAAAATGAAAACAACTTTATCGATTATCTAAATAACAAACAATAGTATTTTTTTTTCTTTCTTTCTTTCTTTCGTCTTTTCGCACGTCTTCCTCTTGAAAAAAAAAACGCCCTAGCGAGGGTGTGGCTTCGTACATAATATATAATGTTGTGAGTTAAGTTGGTTTATCGCTTAATATTCTATTTAGGTATATTGTTACCGTTCAATCAATTGTTATTAATAATTCGACTAACTTATTTAGACGGTTGGCTCTGCCGGTGGCATAATCGGACTTTCGTCCCTCGTTATCGTCCGCGGATGGTGTTGTCATCGTTTTTTTCATTTTATCTCATTTTTTCTCTCCTCTCTCCCTCATCATTCCATGCTCGCGATTCGTATTCTCTCCTTGACCCGTGAAACACGCGTGTTCCCTCGAATCTCGCAATCGCCCAAACGAAAGAACAGGATTTCGACGTTTCGGGGACGAAAAAAGAAGAAAGAAAAACTTCCCGACGCAAAATTAATCGAAGAAAAAATGGGGGATTCATGATTTTCTCTTCGTTTTTGTTTTTTTTTTCGATGGGGAATCTCCTCGCGAATCAGGGTGTATCCATGACTAAGCCCGAGCGAAAAATATTCGCCCAATCGATGGAAAGTCGCGACCCGTCGATCGGCGAGCCTCGGGTCTTTGGATTATCGGAAATGCAATTCGGTAGGCGCGTATTATTATCGTTGTCGTTCCCATCGCCGAGGGCATCGTGCCGGGAGTGACGAGTCGTCAATTTCTCTAATGGTTACGGCCACTGACTGTAAAGCTGGAATTGTTCGCGTGTATAGCAAGCCGAGAGCGGCTTGACGAAGTGCGCGTCGACGGCGCGACAATGAGGACACGGAAACACGCGACTGTAGTCCGAATAAAAGTTCAGCCGTTGATGCGGATAGATCAGCGGCTTTTGGCAGCTGTTGCACTGCAACAGATAAAAAAGAACGGAAAACGTGTATTGAAAGTTCCAAGTAGGAGGTACTCGTACGCCAGAGACTTGCTTTTGACACTGGAATTTGGAATGATTGGGAAGATGGAAAAACGCTGGTATGTTTGAGGCCTGGAAGATGAAGATGTTCACTAATCAGTATCTAACAGTTTGATGTCACATGTCCAATTATCATTGAGCCTTATTGCAACTTCATTTTAGCAGTGTTTACGCTCGCTGATCAATTCCTCCCCTTTGGCTACCAATCGGTCAGTCAGCTAATCAGTCTTGTCTTGCTCAGATGATTTGATTGTTCATGTTGAGTGTGACCAATTTGATCAAGTTGGCAGTATGCTCTATAGGGAATTCCAAGTGCCCATCTCTGCTGTACGTTTGAAGAATCAACGAGAACAATTGATGCTCACCTTAAGACGTTCCGTGCAACATGGCATTGCAGCAAATATGTCATAGCTGTACATCGTGCCAAGCACGAGGCTCGAGCCGTCCCAGGCTTGGGTGCAACAGCGACAACGAACCGGAGCTCCACCGCTGCCCTCCAAGCAACTCATGCAAACGGCCGATAAAAATTGTGTGCGGCCCTCAACCTTCACCTGTAATCCCACGAGAACATTATTCCCATTGGAAACATTACTCTTCCATTGTTGAACTCACGTCCATTGTGTCCACTTCGCAAGCGCGACGAAAGGCACTTGCGAGGCAAAAAAATTAAACGTCAATGTACGAACCTCAGCGCACGAGTGAGAGTGTTGTCGAGGCGACAAGAAGAAGGTACCGTCAACCAGAGGATACCTGTCGAAGACTAGCATCGCGGCCCGGCAGAGAACGCACGAGACCCTTGACCACTGGAGAGCAGCGAGAGTCGATAGAATGAAGCATCTTGTGTCGTCGTTACCGTGATTGCCCTCGTCTTCCATCTGTGATTCAAAGAAAGAATAAACAAACAAGTCATTAGTTAGTGCTCTCAAAAGCTTGCACATCTGCTTCAAAAACATTAACGCTTTTTTTAATTTCATTTTCAATCCGTGCAAAAATTTGTTGGGGAGTCCCCAGATCCAACGACATCCCTACAGGGATTTGATGGGGAGGCCCCACGTAGGGAGTCCATATTGGAATCCAAATGGATGCTCCGCTACTTCCTGATCGACATCGGCTGAGAACTTTTTATTTGGAATTTGTTGGCTCTCCCAAAAAAAAAAGAATATCCTTTCGTGATTCCGTGCACAAATTTCTTGCGAAGTACCAAGATACACGAATATGACTATAGAGATTTCTGAGGGACAAAAATAACAATTGATAATTGAAGTGGATTTTCTGTGATGTGATTCTAATCGATTTATAAGACATACTTTTCTAAGATAAGATGTATACTTTTTTAAGATCCACTCATTTTGTATATCTATATTTTTTGTTTAGAAAATTCAACGCACATAATGCAATTAGATCTATAAAAAATCTTATCGGATCCTGTTCAATAATGTGGGAATCCTCTAGGATTCTAATTGGATTTGTACATTGGATTCCAATAAAGAATTCCGATTAGAATCCAATGTACGAGCGTGATGTTTTTGGGTAGGGATTCAATGTGATGACCGATTGTATCCAATGTGATGATCCATTGTATCCAATGTGATGACCCATTAGATCCAATGTGATGATCCATTGTATCCAATGTGATGACCCAGTGGATCCAATGTATGCAATGTGTGCAATTGTATGCAATGTGATGAGCTATTGAATCCAATGTGATCCCCTATTGTATCCAATGTGATGACCCATAGGATCCAATGTGATGACCCATTGAATCCAATGTGATGACCCAATGGATCCAACGTAATGACCCATTATGTCCAATGTGATGATCCATTGAATTCCTATCAGAAAGTAGAGACAAGTATGGGAATCCAATTGGAACCTTAGACAATTTCTGCACGGTAATGCGCATGGTACAGAGCGAAGGGCAACGATGACCCCAAGTGACGAAATACTACATATGAAGCTTTGGCACAGGCTTTGCGAACTGCCGAACATTCAACATTTTCTCACTGTCCGATCCAAGTTCGTACCCTGTCATTGCACACGAGAAGTGACAGCAGTACCTTTACAGCTGGTATAACTCAATGTTCTCTTTTTTTCTGTTATAATTAACAATGACTAAGAATGCAATAGCTCTGAATAACGAGGATATATTTTCTGCCGGGGGTCCTTTGATTCCTTTATAGTAGTGGTAAAATAGTTCGCCCGCGACAATAATATAAATGTTCCACGGGCGTCCAGCGGCTCGAACACACACGGAACGATACAAGGTGACGTTGTATAGGATGTAAAAGGGCGCGAGAAGGAGAGGACACGTCAACTAAGATCGCCTTCGCGTATCCTGCGCGCTCAGGGTCATTAAGTCTACCAAGAGGTGCTCTGTGGCCGTGAAACTGTCGGTCGCACAGTTTGGAGAACAGAGTAAGGGCCTCGGAAGCATCGTAGTCCTCATTTTCATCGTCCAGGAGACTCCCTATTGTTCGCGAAGGAGAAAGACTCTCGTCTCTCTCTCTCTCTCTCTCTCTCTCTCTCTCTCTCTCTCTCTCTCTCTCTCTCTCTCTCTCTCCGTGTCTCTATCGCGCTCTCTTTGCCCAGCTCCTTTTACGCCTTGCGTATACGCGGACATTTACAACCACCGTAAATTAAATACGGCCTCGATCGTAAGCCGGGTTATGCGATAGAGAGTAGATGGCTGCGGAGGCCACGTAGCTTCTCAATCCCTTTTCTCCCTTTCGCGTGAGGGATCACAGTGATTGGGAGACGAAAAATGTATCCCACCGCGAAGCCAAAAAACAGAAGACTCGAAGGGCTTCTCTGCTCGCGGAGATTTTCTCGTTGAGGGCACAAAGCGATGAGACGCCGTTGGCGTGACGAGTAATTCGTCTGTTAGCCACCCAGGTCTCTGAACCTTACCTCTCGCCTTGTCAATTATCAGTCTAGCATTTCGACGAACTTACAGTCGGAGGACAACGTGAAAGAGCGATTCGTTGATGTTGAAAAAAGAGTGGAATTATCATCCCGGTAAGTTTGGTTTTTGATGTCATCAAAGGATAGGGTAAGTTGCCAAAGACTGCCTGGCCGAGACAGACCGTAGTCAAAGAATGTGCGCGCGTCTTAGGAGAGGAGGAAGCCCTTTTCATAGCGAGCTTTTCGAACCCTCGCACCATTGTTAACGACCCGATAACGTCACGATACTGCTAATTCCGCAAAGCTCGCCTACGAGCCGATTGGACGATGCCTCCTCGTTTAATTACGATCTGTCGAACGTCGAGGGTAAGTATTGCGAGAACGCCTGGGCGGAAGATACTGGAGACATGGCATCTATGTACCTATATATAAGTGTATAGTGTATCGGATTAACCGCGCGACAGAAGTAGATCTCAACCGTAGTGCCTGTGGAGACCGGAAGAGCAAGTTTCGTGAAGCGTTCCAAATGGCGTAGGATAAAGGGACTTCCAGGGGGGATGGTAGTCTGGAATGCTCTTTGATTAGCTCTCACCTCTCCCTGGATGTGCGAAACAAACGGACGACCTTCCGAAGGAGCTGGATCAAAGCAAGACTTTGATTTCTTCAGAGTCTTCAAAATCCCAACACACTTCAATTCGTCACTGACCTTGGTGGTAAAATTCCAAAAAAATCTTCTCCATGAGGTTATCAGTGCTGATGATAACGGAGAATCCATCAACCGCGCGAAGAGACAATTGAAAACCTTCGGCACTCGAAGTAGCTGAGCACCCTATACGCGAGCACTAGTTCGCCGCTGTATACACAAGGACCTCTTCAAACTCTGCAAATTTGGAATGCCGTTGTATTGCTTTAGGAAAGTTTATACGCTATCAAAGGCACATAGCTGGGTACGCGGACGAGCCTCGCGCGAAAAAGTATCCCGTGACCGTGACCAAATGGGAGGCGAGGGTTCCTTCAGGCCTGTTTCCCAACGTCAAACAGTTTGCCTTGGTTTTACGGGATGCCAGAACGATATACGTCTGACGGAAGATGTGTAGCCCCGCTGTCGGACGTAAAGTAAAGCCAGTGAAAATATAAGAACGTAGAGAAAATGACCTGCCGGGGGTGAGTTTTCGCGAAGGGGCTCGTTCTGGAAGTACAATCTCTTCTGTACTCTCTCGCTCTCTGTCTTTTTCCAAACCCCCCTCATCCACCAGCCACCTTTCACTCTCTTGCCCTTTCTCCTCAAAGCGTTCCGGTTCGTGAAAGACCGGCTTCCCAGGGGATTTCGTGAAACCATTCCTAAGGAAGTTCTTATTTAGAGCTTTAACGCCACGAACGACGGTCCATAGGTCCTGGAGCTATAAAAGAGCGTTATATGGACGCTTGTAAAATGATCCAAACGTGTGTAGCCCGTCACTCCCGCGCTAAGCGCTCGATATACAACATAGCCGACGATCGGGATAAGGAAAGATACGAGCTACGGAATAGCGGAGAGCTAAGGATGTAAGAGTGTGACCCGAGAAGCTGCGCAAATAATTGGTTTGATCCGCCATTGGTTTTTCGTGTTGCACAATGCAGATAAGTCTTCATGGCTTTCCGTGAACGATCTTTTATCCCATCAACGATCCGGCCACACCAAGGAGCTTCTTTTACCACGTTGTAACAATTTCATGCACATGTATGAATCTAGGATGGGAATGAGAAGATAGCTTCGCACGTTCGAGTACACTTGAGATTGGTGATGGAGTTTCCTCATGCGCGATGTCAACCTGGCTGAGAAATCGCGAACGCTGAATGTAAAAGCAAAATCGTTGACTTTTTCTCCTATATGTTATCCTTATCACGTTCGTCTCGGCTAGATCCCTCCAACTCGAATCCCACACGTACGTACGACGAGTTCTCAATCCTCGTCCATCCTCTTTTCAATGGTGCGTTCACCCGTGCCCCTACCATAAGTAAATCTAAGGCCGGCTGAGACAATGAAAAATCCACCGACCAAATTGAATTCCATCGAACGTACCAGCGGAACAACGAGGAAGGCTCGCGGCGAGAGAAAAATTATCGGTTCGTTTTCGATTCTACGTCAGCCCTGCGATGACCTCGAGGGATCTTCAGAGAGGTATTTGCATCTTGTGCGCAAGTCGAATTTCAATTTCGCCTGTATCGCATTGCACATTGGCAGGCTTAGTGAGAAGAAGAATCTCAAAATTCCTTCCATGGTTGAAGACCACCGTGCCTTCGTCGACTATTTATCATAAACCCAGCAGCCAAATGAGCGCGGTAGAAACGATTCATCAGTCGGAGAATCCCCGGCGCCTGTTCGCCTCCAACACTGGACACGATGAAGAACGCTAAGTGACTTCTCCGAGGAGAAGAAATAAAAGTTTTTCTTCGTTAAGTCTCTTCGGCCCTTCTCGTTGGAGGCTCCCGTCGTCTGATTTGTGCGCTAGGGTGCAACGGAGCCGTTACAAGAAGACGGGATAAGGGAGACCCGGACTGTACGGTGACAAAGAAATCAGGGAAAAACCAGCCCGAATTTATGGACATCCTCTTCTTTCGCACCGGATGAAGAGATAAAGGAAAACAGTGTGAGGGTCTCCTTGTCGCCTGGCACCCTCGAATTACCGAAAGCGACTGCTTTTCTTTTTCTTCACAGGCTCACTCACACATCACGAAAACAGCGCCGAGCCGAGAATACCAAGATGGTGAAAGCTTTAATGCCTTTTTCAGTGTGTTTACCGTTCAATTGGAAGCGTCGAAAGCTACCCTGAAGTTTTGCGTCTGCCAACGTAGCCCAGAGCTTTGCAGCATCTTGCCAATGCATGGAAGAAGGTATACTGTTTGGGGGGGGGGGGGGGGGGGGGTTATAGTGAAATTGCAATAGCATATATACCCGCATATATACTGCAATAGTATATACCCGCATATATACTGCAATAGTATATACCCGCATATATACTGCAATAGTATATACCCGCATATATACTGCAATAGTATATATACTGCAAATATGCTTGCATCTGTACAGTATACAAGTAACTACAGTATGTATGTTGTATCTACGTTTGCCAACGCATGGAAGAAGGTATACTACATGAAGGGGAGGGGGGGTACTGCAATAGCATACAACAAAGATACTATCTTATAGTAGTATCTTTGCTGTATGCTAATACAATTCCCTCCTGGTGACCCACTGCTATCCCCACTGCCCTGTACTGGAAATCCAGACAAAGAGCGCGATCACTGCAGACGCGCCCTCTTGCTTCGGCCACCCACCCAAGTACTCAATGGTGCTTCTTCGCGCGTAGAAAAATAATCGATGCCACCCTACAGCCTCTAGTTCTGGATGGGTTGCAACTACCTATATATCAGTCGACGAGTTACTGCAGACGACAAGCCCTTCGTCATGACGTCTCGCTTCCCGACGCAACGGAAACGGAAGTCGACGGTCCTGGGGCATATCTGGCAAAGGGAGAATGTCGTAATGGCACAACAATGAAAAGAAGCTCCAAGTGGGGTGTAAAGAAAATACCAAAAGCCTCGAACAACCCCAATTTTTTTGAACTTCGAGCTTTGGGAATTCTCGAAAGAGGGCTGTGGACTCTGACTATTGATCCAGTGTCTGGAGAGACAAAAGTAAAGTGTATTTGTTGTGTTTACATCTTGTAGGTATATGTCGATATGTCGATACTTTTCGATCTTAAGATAACCCTTGTGGGAGACGTAAAAATTGTTATTCGAAGAGATGAGTAGCTCAAGAGTCGACAAAGAAAAACAACCGCCGAGATGTACTCCAGGGGATTCAACGTCCATCAGGCGCCGTGAACCCGCGGAGCTTCGAGAGACTCCTACATTCGTAACAAGGAGACTCTCATGAGATTCCGACTTCGCGTAATCCACTTCCATCTTACCGGATGTAAGCGCCTTAGGAGGCAGCAGCTCGCGAAAAGGCGATTACGAGTAATTGGGATCTGCAAAATTCGTTTCATCTCTTCTTCATCCCCGAGTGACGTTTGTATAGGCAAAGCGAGATAGTTTACGTGCGGGTAGGGGGGGCACGCTTTCCTTTTTTCCTTTGTCCCTTCCTTTGTTCGAATTTTTTCGCTATTGCTCGTCCACTCTCCTCCTCCATCTTGATATTATTGTTGGCAGTAGAAAAAACTCTCGATCCGACCCTCAAATATTTCCATTTGTCTTCGATCTGCGGCGGGAACAAAGAAATGTTTTCTACGAATGAGATAAGGGCTCGCTATCCGAGTTTGGCACGCGCACCGACCCTATGCGGCACTGCGGAACAATGAGAGGATACACCGAGAGAGAAATATAGGAACAGCGAGAGAGAGAGAGAGAGAGAGAGAGAGAGAGAGAGAGAGAGAGAGAGAGAGAGAGAGTGAGAGAGAGAGAGAGCCAGCCAGCTCGGCAGCACCCCCCGAATCGACCTTGGCGACATTGACGCATGGGGTCTGCGAATGCAGCTCGCGAGTATTACTATCAAGCCCCCTTTCGATGCGTTGTACGCAATATAGTATCCAACCCTGAGGCCAACGACGCAGTTTCCCGCGCTCCCCATGCACACCACAAACCTCCCCTTGCAAATGCGCGCCCATTAATTATGCAACTCACGAGGGTGGCCAGAAACTCATGAACACCCACCAACGCGAATTACCGGATTTGCCAAATGTTCTCATTAACAAAAAAACAAAAGTCCATTTTATAAAGTAGGGCGTATACTGGCTGCAGCTCATGTCTCTCGCTGTTTTAGACACGATGTTCCAAAGTAGCTTCCAAAGTTAGAGGAAAAGTTAAAGCACCCAACATCGCGAATTACCGAATGTTCCAAATGGGTGCGACGAAAAAAAAACTTCATATTGACGTACCTCATAATTCTGATACCAGCCCAGCTCTCTTACTTTGGGAACAACATACAAAAATTATCTTTGAAAATGGAAGGTAAACTTGCAACCGCATGCACTTCCACTGCAAAAAACATTTTCGTGATGACGTCAATGTTGGATGGTTGATGTTCCTACTGAAATCACGAGTGAATAAAACAAGTGCGCCATGTGGAAGAATGTGATCAGAGTGACAGCGTTGAAAAGATCAGCGAGGTCCACCGGAAGTATGGATCGGGTGTTCCATCGACATTTGCACGGATAACACAGAGGGGAGATAGCAGCAGATCGATAATACAAGCAGGGGAATCCAGCTATGTGTGGCTAAAATGCCATTGCACGTGTGCGCCAATTTCCGCAACGGTGCGTTAACAGGAGCGGTTAAAGGTGGTACACCGCTTGTCAAAATCCGGAGCCTATTTGCTGCGAATAATATGTCGACTGTTTCCCACTTTGTGGTGAACTGTGCTGCACATAAATAGTCACGTACAGCCACTTAACTCCACGTCCACATTCACGTAGAGAATATTCGCTGGGATCGTCGATTAAACGTGGAACGAGAGTGGGACGCACATCCACAAAGGACAGGGGGATGGCGGGGTGGCCGGATATTTTTCGACGTAGAAACAAGCTCTCAATCGTTCAACCCGATTCTCTTTGTCCCAGGGCTCTTCTTCCGACTATGGCAACAGCCAGGAGGGGTCTATATCCGATTCACGTGATCGCATAGCTGAGGCTCCAACTACCAGAAACTAACAGTCCCTGTACCTGGGAATGAGTGGGATTACCACTGGAATCCTCCCATCGCCGGGAGCAATAACATGCCAGTCCTCTGTGGTGAATCGATGCTATTGGATCTGAAATTGTCTGACGGCGGCGAACAAACGTCTGCGTGGGCAAATACACCAAATGTTTGGATCCAGATTTTGATCGGGCCGCAAGGATATTTGTATTCTTCGCAGAATCTTAAATCGAATCGGTATATCCGAAACTATTGGTATCGTGGATTGGCTAAAGATTCCAATTGTTGATAAGCTCACTTGACGAGTCTGGATGATCAGAAAGCAGAAAATCGAGCTACGATATGAAGATTGAGGCTGCAGAATTGGTCAATTCAGTTTGCAGATTCTTTGTTTCGCAAAATTCTTGGGAACGAGCGAATATATGGCATATATCTTGCTCTTTCGTGTAGGCATTGAACCGTCTGGTGATAAAGGAAAATAGGGCTGCCGGACCTGATCTTCAAGAGAGGAAAAAGAAGCCCGTATCATGGGCGTTTCCACTTGCCAGTTGCTCCTCTTTGCCTTTTTTGTGCCATATGCACTGATAGTAAACGCCACCCACTTGGTTGTCGGTTCGTTGGACGTGTCTAGTCTGATCTATGAGCACCTACTGGGTCAGATACATAGAAACGTTGCGTTCAAACAAACACGGCATACAATCGAGTCTTCGATGGATCAGCTGACAATACGATCATCCAGAAACTCGTCATTCGTTCCAACTACCACTAGAGACGATGTAAACGTTGACATGGATATTATCAAGAGAACATCGTGATTACTCGAGGCTTTGAACAAGCTTCCGTGTGTACACTCGAACAACAGTCACCTCTTTGACAACGGCGAAGCCCATATTTTAATATTCATATTTCCGACACTTCCGCTGTTCCGAATGGACCCCAAGTTTTACGCTATATATATTTATGGCGCTGACGTACTACGACCCCAATGGTACACAAACCGGAAATAACGTTGCTGACAGACTGGAGAGCCTCGACGACCCCTTCGCCTCGTCGTCCTCTCCCTGAGAGAAACCCTCGCGACTGCTCTCCAGCTTGCAATCCCTCCAGGCTTGGAGGCGAAAAGAAGCCACCCTGTAAATCAACCACGCGTCGACGAAGAAGTTAAGGATCTGAAAGAGAACTGTGTAACCCAACCGGAGATGCCTGCCGAGTGCAAAAAGCCGAAACTCTCTGCTGTCGGTACCACGAAAGCATGGAATACTTACACGCGGCACGATAATATACTGCAGTGTTACTAAACAGTTCGGTATAGCAATGAGGGAAGCGACGAGAGGACGTTACGTATACCCTAACACAACACGAAGGGGATGATAAAGCTTTCGATCAACTGCCTTGCTCGACTTTAACGCCCACTCCACAATTTATGTGCCAACGTATACCAGACATTCAAAGAACGATCTTCCAGTGGAGCCGCGGGATTCAATGGGAATGACCGCTGTGATGACAAACATCGCTCTTAATCATTGATCAGAGTCTCCGGTCACTCGCTTGTCAATCTGCTGTTTTTAAACGCCTGAGCGCATGTCTACTTCAAGCTGCTTATACACGCGGACATCAAGAGGTTATTGACTGTTCATGGTGAAGTGAAAAGCGAGAGGCGAGTAAAGCTACCGAAGAAGATTGAGACACGACGAAGTGCACCAGCATCAACAGGGGCAGGGGAGTAGCGGGACAGAAGAAGAGAGAGAGGTTGAGAGCAAGAGCACTCAGGCTAAGAAGCTTTACCTGCACTCAGCTTCTTGATATTTTATTAATTCTTAATCTTCTCATGCACACGTAATCTTCCTGAGAATATTCACAGGATTTCACCACCTTCAGTTCGCGAAACATTATTCTCAAGAAGAATTTCACGGACACGTCAATCGAAGCCAAAGTCCAAGAAAGTACTAGGAAAGTACTCTGCTAAAAGATTATCAGCCGGCTATGGCTTGATGACATCCACAACGGTAGAAGTCAAGATTGAATCGATATTTGATCATCGCTAGGAAGAAAACGTGGTTTATTGATTAAAAATTTGGAAGGTCAAGCCGGGTTAATGTGACAGAGTGAGCTTTCAATTCGTGAGGAACCGGCGACCAACGTCCCACGCGACATTCCCACGTAGTTGGCAATTTCCTGGAGAGTGATCGATTTTGTAGGAGATTGTGGTGCGGTGGGTTTGCGGGGCGTGCCGTTGACGGGTAGTGTGTGACATTGGTCGTGTTCCCCTATCGCAATCTGTGCTTCTTTGCTCTTACAGGCCACATCCCACCATTCGCTCTTCAAGTCTTTTCCATTTCACGGTCTTCTATCTTGCTTCTCTTGTCCCTTGAGGCTTATCAAGCAGGAGAAGAAGAAAAAAAGGATTTCTACAACGCGTCTCGCTTCACGTTTCAATATATGCGAAACGGGCGACCACTCGAGATTGCGATCTTCCACGTGCACCTCTTGCCCTCCGAGAAGCCTCGAACGACAGGAAGATCCGTATCGCAAATAATTTTCATTCTTCGTGGTCAGTCAACCCGGGGCTACAGATCCTCAGGATGTCCTCGAAGGCTTTCCGGCGTATCTCTGCCCACATGATTGCTTGAATAGACATTGAACTATGGTGAAGATGGATAAGGAATCACTGATGAAGGAAGCTCGGAACGTTCACGAGGACATCGGTCGCCTGTTTTTTTTTTCCATAAATGTGGAGGATGCCTTGAACGCCAGTACCTTTTGGGCTGGTCCCACACTTTTCGCATTTCGAACCAATACATTTCGCAGTTCTGCTTGTTATCGACTATCACTAACTGTTGGAAAGCCAGCAAGCTCGGCTTTATCCCGTGCTAATGCAAGTCACAATGAAAAGGCTAAGAAGGTGAAGCCGTTGGGGGTGTCTTTTTTTCCACCGAAGGGAAATCAGAATGCGGAAAATGGGGTCTGTTCGTCTTGGGAATAGCGAAAGCTGCGCCCCTGTATAAACCGAGATAGGTGGATCGAGGTGAATATAAAATGCTCCGCGAAATTGCACGCAGAGACACCGAGATCGCTTAGCGCGTATATCCCGCAGTCTGGATGCCGACCTTGAAAGCAAATAGAGGGAAGAAGAGAACGGCGTGATCGACAAAAGCAGAAGCCACCTCGGGAAAACTGTATGCAGCCTGGATTACTATAAAGATACATGAGCGTAGCGCCATTTGCGTTGCCTCTTTGCGCATCCGTTTATGCGCGCGCGTCAGACAGACCTTCGTATTTATTCCTGCTTATACGATACATCTTATATGCAAGAGCTATATGACACTGTTGCACACCCTGCCCGAGACTCACGGAATTAAGTATTCATTTCAGCAGACAAGGAGTGCCGTGTCTGGTAGACCTGACAGGCCAGACTCGGAGATGGAGAACGGGGCGGAAAAGAATAGCTCGACATTGTGCGATGGGATGAAGCGAGCAGGCGCGATCAGGGGAATGGAAAGACGAGTGGGAAACGGATAGTTCAAATTGTCTTAACTTCACTTTGCAACAAAGATTTTGTAAGAGTTCCACAAATGGACCGCGTTATGACGACTTTTGCGAAGACTCGGACCATGCCAAACCACCACCATCATGCAACAACAGCGGCTCTCTGTTCAAACAATGATAACAGCAACGTTTATCAATATCTATCAATTTAAAAGAACCTCAATCTAGACAAGACTATGTATCAACTATGTAAAAAATCCCAAGCTCTCCACCGCAATACTCCCATCGGAAAAAAAACATCAAACACCGATCAGTTTTTTCGGCCCCAAGATTCTGCGAGCCCGTTAATTCTTTTCCAATCCTACCCGAGAGTATCTGCAAACGCGGCAACTTTTCTCCGCGGCCTGTTGACGCTTGATAATCAATTCTGACATGACATGATCCTCGCTTCGGAAAAGCCATAAGCTTCCACTGTGCACCTTGCTACCTCCGGTGGAATAGTGTCACGTAGACGGAGTCGAGTCTCGCTGTGGTTGACGGGGCGCCATAAACTGATTCGGGGAAGTGGCTCAAATGTATGGAACGAACGAGGAACAAAAAAAAGGAACGAAGAAAAGAGGGAAGAGTTGAGCGGAAAGAGTGAGGAGCCAAAGAATGAGGCAAGGTGTGTTGAGCCGTGTGCATCCATGCAGGTACCCTCTCAATATCCACGTACACGCATACGTACGTTGGAAGTTGCAAAGACATTCTGGCCTGGTCCTTTTCCAATTTCGCGGTTTGAAATGCAACACAAGGTACGCGTTTATTGTGAAGTAGTATATGGCTACTATTATGTGACTGGTATACGGTATGGATTGTATTGTTCTATATTGCATTATAACGTGCACCGGGCGGACTGAGCCAGCGCACACGATCATTGTAGTTGGCTGAACCCATATCGCGAGTTCTGGCAGTGGATGAGGGGTGTACGCGGGCAAGCCGGCGGCTTGCAATAATCCGACCGTAAAATTGCGACGTTGCGTTTTGCGAGCGGTCCGGGTGGTGCTCGAGAAGCATCCCGGTACAACGAAGAAAGTCCTACACGACTTTGCGCATGTGTGAGAGATGTCCGTGTCCATGCATAGTGTACATATACACGTGTACACGTTACGACAGCTTAAAGCGACCCCGTGCTCTGCTGGCAAGCGCTTCTCATTCCCCCATGCTCGCCAATGCCGGGTGATAAAAAAAAATATTGCCCGTGCAAGCTTTCCCCTTCTCTGGCTCTCCGCGTACCCTTTGCCGTTGCTTGCCTGACGAGTGCTGAAATCCACCGAGCGACGTGAATCGGCAAAATAATATCGGGAGTATCCACCGTGTCACCGAAACATTTTTTTTTTCGTAATTCCCATACGGCAGGGGCGTGTATCGCATACGACACAGACATCCGGCGATATTATTGGCGACATAAAAGGCGATGATGCGAATCCTATCGAAGGAAACGGCGAGAAGCTCTTCGTCACCCTTGCGCGCATTAACATGTAGAGTGGAACAGTTGGTGGTTGTGATCTACTCGCGAGGGGATGCTGGGCGGAATATCGTATCATGCCAGTCTGTGCTACGAAAGCTACAGGGTCCAATCAATGAGCCGATCCTTACGCGACTGCCGTGTACGGCTGTCATGCTCGAGCTGTCAACATCGGACACCTGGCCAGTCCTCATGCTCCTTCATCACAGCAGCTTTGCTCACACTCAGAAAAAGATTTATTATGTTCTGATGAATTGGCACATTGGAACATAATTTACTAGAAATTGATAAAAGTTTACTCGTTGGGAGAAAGTTTTTATGTGATTGTAACTACAGCTTTTGTTCGACGTCACTAAATATGTTTTTTTTACCGATTTTTCACATCAATCAAAAGCCATATTTAAAATAGAAAATTTGAGTAAATGTTTCCTCAAATCAAATAAATACTACTTTCCAATCACGAAAACGTCTCATCTCGCGACTATGATACTAATGCGCGCATGTGCACTTTGCCCTTCAACTCGACGGGCCCGACAGCAGGCCGCTCAACAGATGTAGCTCACGCATACGCGTACCATGTAGCTTCTTCCTATGCCAATGCTTTTGGCACAAGTGTCCTTGTTGCGTTTCGGAAGTGAGAAACTCGTAAGTGAGGAATCATTTAAGTGTAAGTAAGAATATAAAGTGAGAAAAAACGTTCAAATGAGAAAATAATAAAAAAAACCAGCTGGGGGATTATAAAGAATCCTATTAGATGTTAAGAAAAATTCCTAGTAAATGTTAAACATAAACTTAAATAAAACATTTTCTTAGCTGTTAATAAAATCGTAGTAGGCCGACATACGAATAAGAAAACTTATTCGCCGGGAGACAAACTTCTTTGTCCTTAATAAATCTTTTTTCTGAATGCAGCACGCGGTTTTTCCATTTGTGCGTATCAGGCCAGTCTGTGCTCCGAAAGGGTCCAATCAATGAGCCGATCCTCACGCAACTGCCGTGCACTGCTGTCATGCTCGAGCTGTCAACATCGGGCACCTGGGCAGTCCCCATGCTTCTTCATCACAGCAGCTTTGCTCAGCACGCGGTTTTTCCGTGTGTGCGATATCCGCGCTATGGCGAAATCACACGGAGGCTGTGACCAGGCAACGGCCTGAATGGGGACCGGAAAGAACTGGCTGCTGGCGTACCAGGTTGCTTAAGAGCCAGGCTGCTGCCAGCAGATATGGCGGCACGGCAAGCAACGTTGCGGGTGAATAAAAAAGCCCGATTCTTCGCGCTGCTCCTTGGCATGGCGGGAAAAGACAGAGAGTGAATTCGAGCCGCGCCCAGAGTCGTTCGCAGCCGCTGCACAGCCTGCGTCTTGCATAAACGCGACCGTAAAGCTCAGGCGCTATACGACGGCGTTAACTTTAGTACCCCCGCGGTAAAGTTTACTCAGCTCGCGGAGCGGGGAGAGAAAAACGACGTGGAAAGTTCGCGATGTTGCGTCAAGCCCGCATCGGATTTTCGCTAAGAGGCGCAAGATGAATGTACAGTGTCGGGCGTGAATGTCCGCGTTGGGACTAAATAAAACGCCACGATGAAAGAATTGCCTGGTCTGCATTATTAAAACGCACGGCTTGGCCAATTCTTTTGCGCTCCCAGGACGCACTCTCAAGCTTCAAGCGACGGGGCTATTACGTGAGAGAGGAAGAACTACGGCGGAGAGAGAAGCTGAAAAGAAGTGAGACGAGGACTGCGGGGGAGGAAACTCTACCTCCGTTACGTATACCTCTCGCAATCCTCGGGGTCATAGGTTATTACACCCCGAGGAATCTGGTATCGAACGTCGCGACGACGTAGACTCAGAAGTACCAGAAAAATAAAATAAATAAATCAGCACACAGAGGCAGCAGCGATATTTTCTCCTTGTATACGTACTGTCGGAAAAATGTACGTCGCGCCGGGAGACCCGATCGAACGTCATCGAGCACACCGTGGCCAGTACCCAGGGATCAAATTACCCTGGGAATTGGATTATCGTCTTCGAGCCCGAAGCTGGCAGACACGCATTCCGCACGGAATTTACCAACTTGCTGCACCACGGATTTTCTCGCCGTCGTGCGTAACGGGATAGGAATTTAATACTACGTTCGAGAAATAAACCGCAGACGCAAACATACGTGTATAGATATACGAGCTTTTAATCTGCCGCGCGTTCCTCGTAGGGGTCTTTAAAGAAAAACAATAACCGATGTATCGGTATTTTCTTGGTACACGAAGCTAATATGACAGCCTGTCAAGGCCCGAAGAATACAGCAAAAAGTATTGGACCTTTTGTTCCGAATGAGGAAAATTCTTTCGTTATCAACGCTCCGGGAAACACATAGCTGGGCAGAAATTGTCGTAGGGATCCAATTGGATTCCCATGCTTGTCTCTACTTCCTGATGGGGATCTAATGGGCTATTGGATCCTTATACTAAAACGTCACGCTCGTATATTTGATTCTAATAGGAATTCCCCAGTGGAATCCAATGTACGAATCCAATTGGAATCCTAGAGGATTGACACATTATCGAAGAGAATCCGGT
Source organism: Ophion ellenae (assembly GCA_963210295.1). Lineage (NCBI taxonomy): Eukaryota > Metazoa > Arthropoda > Insecta > Hymenoptera > Ichneumonidae > Ophion > Ophion ellenae. The sequence goes on from OY723389.1 coordinate 40,719,183, forward strand.
ACGATTCTTGATGGATCTCATCGCATTCTGTATGTTGAATTTTCGAGAAAAACTATATGGATATACAAAATGAGTGGATCTTAAAAAAGTATAAGTCGCTTAAGGCCTTAGACCACTCTAGAGGCTAAAAAAGGCTTTTTGGGGATTTTTTTTCAGCAGAACTACAAAATAAATCGAGATTTCAAAAAAGGTTGTTTATCATACATATCAGTGACTGTGTACAAAAATTTTTTTGAAGCGATCAATTTCATAATGGCGGCTGTGCAGCGTTTATCGCAAAACTGCATTTTTTAAGTTGGCCGGAAACATAACTTAGACAATTTTCAACCAATTCACTTGAAATGTTGAATGTATCTTGAAAAATACATTGTCTATGCAAGTACGTAGGATTTTATTTATATTGCATAGTCAATTTATTATTAACAATTATCTGATGAAATTTTTATCTTTCCAAAAATTTGCCTAAAAAATCATCCGATAATTCTTAATAACGAATGAACTATGCAATTTAAAAAAAAATCCTACGTACTTCCATAGACAATGTATTTTTCCATCCATTTGTTATTAACGATTATCTAATGAAATTTATCACTTTCTAAAAATTTGCCTAAAAATTCATCCTATAATTGTTAATAAAAAATGAACTATGCAATATAAAAAAAATCCTACGTACTTCCATAGACAATGTATTTTTCAAGATATATTCAAGATATATTCAACATTTCAAGTGAATCGGATGAAAATTGTCTGAGTTATGTTTCCGGCCAACTTGAAAAATGCAGTTTTGAGATAAACGCTGCACAGCCGCCATTTTTAAATTAATCGCTTCAAAAACATTATTGTATACAGTCACTGATATGTATGATAAACACCCTTTTTCGTTATCTCGATTTATTTTGTAGTTTGTCTTAAAAAAAAAAAAATCCCAAAAAGCTATTTTTTCGGCCTCTAGAGTGGACTAAGGCCTAATAAATAAAAATATCAGGTCATTTTGAGACACTGTATAGTACGTCAGAAAATAAAGTTGATGAAAGTTACAATTTAAAAAAATGGCAATTTCCAGTTGTGCGAATATTGCATTTCTCCGACACCCGCAAATGCTCGGGTACAGGCTCAACGTGCTTGTACGCGAGAGTACGAGGCTGCGCGCGACTGCTCGGTTGGGTGTACTTGGCACGCATGCCGATTCTTTGACCCCGCGACGAGTCCACAGTGCATTAGCCTGAAGCACGCGGGCGCGCATTAGCGAACTGGCGATGCTCGTGAATACGAGCGTCCACACACATGAGATTCCCAGTGTGGTCCAACTTCTTCGGTGCATCCTTCTAGCGTCAAGACGCGATCATATTTTTAGCACTGTCGTTGCGGAGCCCAAGCTCGCCGAAGCCCAGCTATACTTGTTGGCCCGAAGTGAAGCCCACATTCGTGAAGTGCACAAATTGTACATTTCGTTCCAGGGCTCTCAAAAATCGTCGTCCTACCACCGCGGATTCACAAGGCGGGGGTGTACGGGTGGCAAGTGCACGAAAAGCTTCTCGTAAATTTCGCGCCTGTTTTCAACGGCTACCGTCGTAAAGTCAAAAAAAAAATCGCAACATCATTAACGTCCGCAGGCACAATTTTCAAGCTGCCCTGGGTAACATCTGTTCACCTAATTTCCGAAAAGAGAAAGTGCCATTTTTATTTCCACGTGCCGGCTCATTTTTCAAGCGGGTCGGATCCGCGTAATTGGCAGAGGATTAAAAAAAGCGGAAGAAAATTTCACGTGAATCAGAAGGGAAAGACGGCGGATGAATGGAGAGCCTCGATGCGAGCAAGATGAAGATTCGTGCGGCCAATGAACAATACGATATTTCGGCGCACCTCTGCCGCGGCATGCGCGCACACAGCACACACGTACATCAGACTTTTGCGAAATAGCCGAACTCGAAAGAAGGTATTGCAGTAATTGGCCCAACGTGAGTTACGGCGCGAGCGATCTCGTCTCGTCGTAAAGTGCGGACGACGGTACGTTGCCGGTTGGTCACGTGTGTGTGTATGTGTATGCGTATGTGTGTGCGATTCACGGGCTACTTTTGCTTTAACGATTGTTCGTTTGGCCTGGGCCACGAGCAAGACGAGAAAGACCCACCACTCCTTATTTCCTCGCCGCTTCAACCGCTTCTTCGTCTTCGTGTATAAAGCCCGTACACCCTATCCACCCACGACTCTTTCGTTCGTCCCGTACACGTGAAGGGAGAGAGGGGCCGAAAGGGAAAAAAACGGTCTCGTTGTTTGAACCGTCGTTTTCCTCGTCTCAGCCGCTACTCTCTTTATTGCCATGAGCTTCGATTAGGTTTTTCTTATCGTACGTACAAAGAATGGTACACAGCCATCACTTTTTCCTTCTGTCTTTCTTCGTTCCTTGCAGAGCTAGCGAAATATCAGAAAAAAGCTTCCCCAACTCTCCCGCGCTCTCTTTCTCTGGGTCGTTCTCCATTAAGGGAGACTTACTTTGCTCAAGAAGATCTTTAACGACCGATCTCAATTCACAGATTCGGTAATAGAGTACACTTTGAGGTTACACGAACGAGCCAAACGAAAGCGTATATTTCTTCCCGCTTTCCCCTCATCAGCCCCCTATCCAACATCGTCGTTTAATGTTTACTCTCGAGTGCCCCGTAATTACGCCCTCCCCCGGAGCCCATTCCGCTTCGAGGTTTCTCTCCTCTTCGTTTTTCCCCCGATCAAATGTCCTCTTTCGGTACCACTTTATGTGCGCAGCTCATACGGGCAATTATATACCCAATGCTCGAGACCTGCTCTCTCCTTGCCTCTTAAAAAAGAGCTCGCTTCGTTTCGGACACTCTTGATGCACGTATATTGGTATGCCATCGGGTCGCCATTAAGCCTTAACAGCGCGACTGCGTTGAACCCCTTTAATCGGGTTATATAAATTTACCGGTGTGCCCTAGTTGCGTCCAATGAGAGGCACCTACACCGACACAGCACTTCGTTTGTGCTCGAGATAACAGTTCACATCGGATAGCTGCAATTCTATGATGGAGTCACCACGATGAGATCACTCTGGTGCTCATCGTCATGCTCGAAGTTGAATGGGGAAATCATTTTGAAAGATTGCCGCGTCTGTCGCGAGCATGAAAAATTACATTTGCAAGATTCCACTCGAGTTACGATTGAGATCAATCCGAGAGAGCTCGAGCTACGATTGAGATCATGCCGAGAGTCCACAATCAGGCCACTCCACGCGCTATCTTGAAGTTTCGATGCAATCGCAAAAGGCAATCCACGCTACATAGGTACAACCTGTATGCGCGAAGATTCGAGAAGTTCGATTGGCCTGTCGTCATAGAACTTCCTGAAGTCTGGTCGAGAGATCCTCTAGCCGCCTGGCTGGTACTCGCTATTCGAGAACGAATACGACAACTACGACAAGGAAGCTGGACAGGTCGACTTTTTCTTGCCTAACCGGCTAGGAGACCACATCTCCAGAGACGACTAAACCAGTGCGTCCGGTGAACGGTCAACCGTTCAGATTTGGTCTCGCCTCAGCGATACTCATATACGTGTACACACGATCCTCCCAACGCACCCAACTCCAATGTGGACGCAGCCAGGCTGAAGGAGCAAGAATCATTGGATTGAGATTCACCATGTATCAAAGGATCGGACATCATGGTCTCGAACCCGCCTCCATTGAGGGGAGTGCATTATCGAAATGGGCAATAGGCAACAAGCCACTTACCTAAAACGCATCTTTTGAATGTGGTAACCATTTTCTCCTTCTTTACTGACCTGAAAACATAAAACATAAGATTCTCGTTAGGTTAATCCATATTGATTGCAATTTTGAATGAAGATACGACACAAGAATAGCAGAAAACTGCCAAACTCTACGTTTGGCTGAAAGTATCTTGATTCGTTTCTCGATGATATGATCTTTCAGTCAAATGTTTCAAGATTCCACGATCGCTCAATCAGTTTGATGGGTAGGAGGTTCGAAATAAGATACCGATTCCGTTCCATTTGTAAGTTCGCCATATGTTGATGGCGATAAGTACAACATGAATACCTGGGATGCTGCGGTGTTCGCTCGCCTTCAATTAATCACCGGAAGTCTTGAAATCGGGTACATAAACCGTGTCAGGAGATTGCAAACAGCATCTCTGTAGAAGATGCATCTCGACCAACCATGGACCCAATAGATGTGTACGCGTGCACTCACATACACACATGTGAGGACACGTACACGAGACACTCAAAGGACAGAGGAACGCCGAGTCACGTGGGTTCGCATTCGCGAGAGCGAAGATTAAAGCCTCTGGGACGTTAAATCTCTCCCACGTCCTGGCCACTTCCTGCCATTCATAACCATTAGAGAAATTTATGTATCTCATCTATTGCTCCTTGTGGTATATCACTAACAGATAGGCTACGGTGTTCTTTGTACACTTTTTGTCCTGTACCACAAGATTTCCGTTTGACTTCTTTACGACGACGATATTGTGCTGGGCTGGGCTGCAAAACGCCGTGCACCATTCCTGCTACTCAGACGTATGCGAGTCGGCCTCATTGCGTACTAACAAAGAGTCTAGGCACTCGAAAGTCTTTGCAAGCGAACACCGCTACGTCAAAAGCAAGCCGGCCAGGTAACTTTGGGTAATGAGAAGTCCCAACTTCAGCATCATGGCAAAAGTGCCTTCAAAGCTTCATTGTACGATACTAGTCAGTAGTAACACAGTTGTGCAGAACTTCCAGCGTAATGGGCTTGGACGAGTCGAGCTATGATCAGCAACTGATGTGTAACTTCTCATCAAGATCACTCATCAAGATCGAACCTCAACAGACAACCCATTGGAGTATCGTTGAATCCAAAGTTCATGCCGACCAGCAATGCTCTGCTTTACTTCTTGCTGTGGGAAAGTGCCAAAAGTTGATGCATTCCAAGGCACTGTAGCACTGAAAAGCCTCGATAAGACTCAATTAATGTTCGAATCTGTACTTTCCAATCTCCGCCTTCATAGCTGCGTTTCCCGGCAGGCTCCACAATCTCCCATTAGCGTCTCTGGTGAACTGGGCGATGAGAATGCACGGCGTAACATCGCTACAGCAGACTCGTGCGATTTATCTGTTGGTACATGCGCGTTCCTTTCGGACATAAAGCAAAGCTTTCGAGAGACCCGACATCTCGTTTAGGAGATACATGCCCTACAATGCTACACCTCGCGCGAAATACCGCAGGGCCACGATTGCGTGACGAAGGATAATAAATATCCTTCGCGGACGTTAATGCCGTTGCAAACGTGCGCTCAACTTCTACGCGACTATCATTCCATGAGGCCCACTCCCTCCTCTTCGCGCTCCTTACTTCTCTCGTGAAATCGCATCTTGAGATGGAATTTCAGCGAGCGACGGTAACACGGTACGATGGAAAATTTAACGAAGATTAAGGGCGTTCTGTCGAATGATCATGAGAGCGGAGCGGGGACACAATGGCTGCCTTTCAGGTCAAAATGGAGGCACGCCATTGTGCAAGCCAAACTTGAAGTGTCCGGAACGGGAGTATCATGAAAGCATGTCCACCCCAATCGGCGTTGTCATCTTTCCAAATTGCTTGCTAACTGGCGATCATCAATGGAATTCTCAACCCAGCGATTATGACCTGTCAAGCTGCTGCGCACGTAATTTTTCCTCAATTTTGTGATTTTCTCACAACCACCATTGGGGGCATAACCGTGAAGTTAAAAAAAGCAGATTGATTTTCAATATTGTTTTTCGCCTCCGGTATGGGGATGATAAGGTTGATTTTTTGCCCACAGATAGGACAGAGTCTTGACATGATGCCGTTTTTTTTTAAATTGCGAAATATACATAAACAACTTTTATTAAAAATTTATATCTATGAAATGGACTCTTTCGTCCCAATTGTGCTTTGAAAAATTCAATTGTAAAAAAGTGTCTTGGTGTATGGACTACTTGCTCGAGATAAAATCACAATAATTTTTCGTACCTTCAATCTGCGATTGCTGCACCGAATAACAATCAAACAGCCTGGTTGGACAAAGTCATATCAATGCCCTTAGAAATCATACAATGCATCGCGCAGCGCTAGAACCGTAACGCAACGGGACGTTCCGACCTGCTCCACTAAAATTGTCATAACTCGGTCAATTTTTCAAATGTTTACAACATCAAAGTTAAGACTCTACCCAATAAGTAAACCAATTCAAAGTTAACCGAATCAAAGTTGAACCAAATAAAAATTGAACCAACTCAAAGTTCAACCAAATCAAAATTGAACCAAATCGAAGTTGAACCAAATCAAAATTGAACTAAATCAAAATTGAACCAAATCAAAGGTGAACCAAATCAAAATTGAACCAAATCAAAGTTGGACCAAATCAAAATTGAACCAAATCAAAATTGAACCAATTCAAAGTTGAACCAAATCAAAGTTGGACCAAATCAAAATTGAACCAATTCAAAGTTGAACCAAATCAAAGATGAATCAAATCAAAGATGAACCAAATCAAAATTGAACCAAATGAAAGTTGAATCAAAGTTGAACCAAATCAAAGTTAAGACTCGACGCAATAAGAAAATGAAATAAACTAAAAATCCATTTTTTTTAATTCCAAGGTTATGCATACCCCTTAAACCGGAGCGCAAATCGCTGGACGATCTTGTTCTGCCAGTCTCGCTGAAAGTCTAATCCGAGGCGAATCGTATCCGCAGTTGCGCTCGCACGGACCAATATCACTCCGTCTGGATTACTCTGCATAAAGTCTCCTTCGAACTGTGTATTGCATTTACGACTTAATTCACCGAGGGATACCGTACGAGTAGCCGGTTAAACTTCATGTACTGCTCGATCTTGTACAGCGCGGAATGAGAAAAGGGGGACAAATGCCTCAACGTGATAATTATTATTTCTTGCTAACAAGGTGCTCGTGAGCGCGTTTTGTAAAATATGCGAATAAATGGGGAGGGTCCGGGCGGGGATTTTGTGCTCGTGCGTTTATCGAAGCACGTAACGCTATGTACATACATACATTTACTGTAGAAACGTACATACATTTTTGTCAAGTTTTCCAAGAGTGCGCGGACACTCGAGTCCGGAATATTCATGCGTCACGCTTCATTCCGATTAATTGGCGCGAACGAAGCCAACGACCAAACGATTCGTTTTATTTCCTGGAGAGACGTTTTAAACCGGTGACGCATTTAATTGGGTCCGCGAGTTTGAGATACCGTGCTGCTATGAATCAAACCATTTTTTTTACAATATTCGCTGATTTTTGAATCCGGGCAAATTTATACGTCGCGTGTTCGTATCATAAAGTATCATGCGTAGAGAACTGGATAGCTGGAGAGGACACACCGGTTGGAGGCATTCGAGGCATCGATGACGATGAGGTGGAATAATCTAGGCTTTGTCTATTCGATGGTAATGAGTCGTGGAGAATATCCCATTAACTTTATCCCTCCCTTCTGCCTCCCCAGCCCTCAACGCAGCAGTTCCTCTTTCATCGGGAGCGAGACACTTTGGGAACTTCAGCCCTCCGACGCAATTATACGAGACGAATAATTCGTTTTCCCTCTTTCCCATCCTCCATCGGAGAATTCTTTTAATTGCGATTTGCATAGTCTATAGACCGCGGGAGGACTCGCTGGGAGGAATAATCAGTCGGTTATACTTGATGGAACAAAAAAAAACGTATATGAAAAGCCGGAGTACGATAAAGGACGAAAAAGAAAATAATGAATCCGCGCTTTTTACGTTTCTCTTCCACTTCGTTATGTTTACGTGATTAATTGAAGGGTCGATCTCGGATTGCGAAAAAGCGTATGCACATTTGACACACCGGATTCCCCACGAATTCCCAACTCCATTTCAGCCTGTCATCAAGAAAGGAAGCCTTCGTATTGCGAAAAGAATTTCGACCGGAAATCCGCCGAATCCCCAACTTTTTTCCACATCAACGAAAAGTCCAACTTCCATTACCTGGAATCACCATTTCCAAACTTGCCTCCAGCTAGAACCGGCGTACGACGTCGAAGCTGCAAAAGTGCACTTCGACTTCCAACATCGTTGTCGAAAGTTTCAGTCTCGTTGAGTCGACCACCGTCGATACCGATTTCTCGATATCGATGCCAAGCGAGGAAAAGCGTATCATCTGTGCAATTGAATACGTGAAATGACGTGGGTGGTTGGGCCCTCTCGGATGTAGTCGGAGTGCGGGCACTGTACGTAGTGAGGCTCATGAATAGTAGACCCACAGTACGTAGCCACGGTTGAACGCGGTGTATTACGCATTAGCAATCAATTAGGGAAGAAAGCTGGCGGCTGCCGGTGACTGCGAAGTGAAGTGAGAGCATATGGAACCAACACACGTGACATTGAATGGGCTGTCCAAGAGGAAGCAAAGGAGGGACTGGGTATAGTAGGTGTTTCTTGTACATACATCCATCCAGCTAACCGAATGACACCTATGGACGTAACTTGACGCTCCGGGTGGTGCAACTTTGGCCCTTTTGATGGCGGTTGAGGTGGACATGTGGAAAGAAGGAGAGTCGGAAGAGGAGAGCCGAGAGCACCGAGAGTTCTGGTGGCCGTGTTGCCTAGGCGGTTCTCGGTTCGTTTGGAGAGTGGCACTCCCTGTCTGGCTGGTCGACTGGTCGCAACCACGACGACCCACACGCCGCAAACTCTCTCTCTCTCTCTCTCTCTCTCTCTCTCTCTTTCTCTCCCTCACCCTGTCGTTCCACCAACTGTCCATGTACAGTTTGTACTCTGGCCTGGGTGCCTTCAACGTGCACAAGAGCTCCACTGTATCTTGCACGAGACTCGCTATACGTCCTCCTGATATTATTATATCCGCTTGGTCATCTATCACGACTACCAGGCACATATCTCGCGCATATCACGCAGCCTACACAGCCCATTCGCACACGTACGTGGTGAGCTTTGGAAGAGACGGCAGCTTTTTTCCACTCGTTTCTTTTGCCTCAACGAAGGCCACAAACGTACAAGGACAAAACAAATTTTCTTTGAAAATCAAGACGGTGCTTGCTCTCGAGTGCTCGAAAACAGCCCATGGGGAAACTCTTCGGAAAGGAAAATTCATCAGTGCTCCATCAATATTTGACTTGGGATTTAATTAAGCCGCGGTGGAGGAATGTCTCGCCGGGTCTCGCGAGAAGAAGAAATAGCGTGGATATTTTCATTTTAATTCGCAAGGAAGTCAGGGGGGGCCTTAAGGAATTCCCGCCGTCTTGAGAACGAAGATAATCCTCGCACTCTTTTTTCCCTTGCGAGCTTTTCTTTGCTCGCGACCTTACTGGCTTGCTCCACCTCTTCGTTCCACTCGCACTCCCGCTTCCCTCGATCACACAGAACCAATATTTCGGAGTGCAAAGCTGGGATTTCCGATTTTCTTCCTCTCTTCCTCCTCGTCCTTTGTCCCAGCGAGTGGTTACAATTAAAATCTCCTTCTGGCACCCCATAGCCCTGCTTTGCGATGCACGATCGCCTCATGGGACATGGCTATCTTTATGGCCCATCTCATCCGACCGTAATAAATCATGCCTCGATTACGAAGATCGTTTCGCAACACCCACGATCAAGAGAAACGCACGAGTGCCGCTGTGGAGCACGCACACACTCGCGACTTTTTATATCGCCGTCCCTGTCTGACGGGAACCAGCGGGTATGTGCCAAATACAAATTACTTGCCCACCACCACCCGCCCCACCGCCCCGCTGTAGACCCAACCGGCCATACACGTACGCGAATTCGTGGCGTTCCCGTATTTTTTACCGTGTCGAAATTGGTCGATTGCGACGGGGTGAAATCGGTAGACGAGAAAGACAGGCTGATCGAGGAATCCAAGGGGTCCGAGGGGCTCGTAGTCGACGTCGCCACGTAGTGGCTCGCGTGGAATTGGATCGATGAAGTTTCACTTGGTGTATGGCTTTCTGAGTGTAAGCGGAATCTGGTATGGCACGCTGCATATAAAAATGGGTATATGCATTATATATATATGTATATATAGAAGCTACGCCCTCAGCTACGTCCACGATGAAATCCGATCGATCGCAATCCCAGCCCTTTATTCATATAGCACTTTGTTCGAAGACATTGTTGCAACTTTATGATGTTGAAGTTTGCATCGTTGTTATGCAACGAAAGTTCTGTTTTTATTTCCTCATTTTCATTGTCGTCCAATATTTGTTTTTACATGTTTAGGCTGAAGATCTTTAATAATGGCCTTGAAAAACGTTGAAGCCTGAATTAGAAGGTCCAAAAAGACGTTTTTTCGGGAATTTTTTTAGAATGAAAAAAAAAACAAGTGAGCCCAGTAAACATTGAGGTATCTTTTCGCGAATATTTGAAATGTATGTCAAAAAAGTTTCAACATGAAACAATAAATGACTGCAGGTCAGCCTATTCCATGTGCGTCTTGTCACTGCAGTCCCTAATTGGCGGGATAGATGCTTGAAGAAGCTTGTCATTCTTGACTGAACCAAATAAAACAATACAATTTTCAATTGTTATATATTTTTCTTCTGCGTGAATTAAGAAAAAGCTGAAAAAATCGTGAAATTATAACTTTTCTCATGGATAAAAAAAATGTGTTTAAAAAAAACACTTTAACATGCTATAAAATTTTTTTAAAAATACTTTTTCAACGACTTTTTTAATTCACTTAGAAGAGATTTTCGTATTGGTGAAAATAAACTTAGGTTTGATCAATAGGTCGTTTAGTTTTGTTGCTATAACTCCCGCCAATTTGGAAAAATCGTAAAAATAAAAACTGGAAAAAACACGCTTCAAAGTTTTCAATAGGAGAAAATATCAAATATCAATCGCTTCTCTGCGTTTGATCTTGTATCTTCGAATATATTTACAATTGGCCTTCGTAACTTTGTAAATACATTCTTGGATAGTTTATATAACGACTTAAGCAATTTAAAAAAAAACAATTTTTCGGACCTTCTAATTCAGGCTCCCGCCTTAAGGGAGGCCTAAATGTGCTGAAAAAAATTGGACTTCGGACCTTTCGTTGAGTTCCAACCATGCAAACTTCAATGTCATGAAACTTATACATAAGACACTAAGGAGAGTCCGCACTGTCTAATTGTAAGTCCCCCACCCACATCGTTTGTTTTCGTTTTTGTAGTTGCATATGGACTCTAATTTTTTCAATTTGCCTTGCTAAAAATAATGAGTCTCCAAATAGTTTACAGAAATTTGAAAATTACACGACCCCTGATTATTCGTAATTTTTTTACTGCTTGTTTTTTCATTCGTTCATTTGTTTGTATGCTAATTTATTGTAATTGTAATTACCTATATAATATGATGCTCGACAGTCCAAATTATACCCCACACCCTAAGCTGTATTTCTGTTAAATATATGACGTTGAAATTTGCATCGTTGGAATGCACCGATTTTTTTTCTTCATTTATGATGTCTTTATTTTCATCAAGATCAAATACCTTTTTTGCAATCTGTGGTGGTAAATCTCTAATGAAAATACGTAAATGTATTCCAGTGAATCAACCAAAAAGGAATTTTATCATCTAAACGGAATTAATGTTCTTTGCATTCCAACTATGCAGACTTTAAGACTATTCAAAGATTAATCAAAATCGATTAAGTAGTTCTTAAGTTATGAATGCGCAAACGTATAGACAATTTTTCTTCGCAGAATACAATTTTTCACTTGGTTTGGACACTATAAACGATATGGGGATGAATTGTTAAAAAAAAATAGCGACAAAGCACTTAACAGTGTTTTTAGATATTATAGATATATAGATACGAAACACATACACACATCTATGTGTGTATATATATATATCTCACGTGGCAAAGTAGATCTCGTCTGCAATATAAGAAAAAAAATTACCCGCTCAAAGACCGACACGTCATTCCCCCGTGCCTAATTGAAGTGAAAAGCTAGGCCATTTAACCACAAGCCTCCATGTTTAATTGATAATTGGCCAGGATGTAATCAATATTAATAGCTGTTGTTCCGCTGTTCGGAAAGAAAATAATCGGGAAACCAAGCTATCATGATCCTGTAGCATAGACTCCACAATCTATTTATAGGCAACGGATACATAGCTTTTGATAAAGCCGAGTCCTGCGTTGTGCAGAGTTAATTAAACTGCTAATACCCCCATGTACTAGAATCCGACACAACGTGGCCATTTATCTTGCCATAAATATCGTCCGATTCATTTGAAAATTCGACGGTAGAGTCCAATGTTGGATATTTCTATTTTTAATACAGCTCCCCTCGCGTTAACACCCTACGGGATACTTTGGCTCCCCGTCGTGGCACAGCCCTTCTTCCGATGTTCTTTCAATTCTCCCATGTCGTAATATACCTCATATCTGGCATTATTCCTTCCTCAATAGCTTTCTCGTAAGCCGAGGTTAGGTACTTCCATTCCACCCAATAAACGAGAAGGCGAGCGAGGCACGAAGGTGCTGTAGCGGCGAAAAGAAAATACGGTTGGTAGCGTGAAACGACCCGTGAGCCCGTAGATGTACTTTCGTTACTATGTGGAAGTACGGAGAACGAAGGGGCGAATATTATCTCCGTGGCCTAATCGAGGTGAAAGCACAGAAAGCGGCAGCGAAACCCTGTTCCAATACTCAGGCGTCAGGATGGAAGACACATTCCGAACCCTCGGGCCAGACCGCGATGCTTCGAGAGATCGCCAAGGGTCGACCGTATCCATGCGAGCGGCGCATGGAAACCAGAGGTGACGGAGCCTAAGGTACGTAATGAAAATAGCCCCCCCCCCCCCCTAATTTGGACCGACCCGACTGACCGCAAGCGGAGGGCCAAATGCCATCGGCGCAACCGCCTCCAACGTCCAGGTCTCCGGCATCAAGGTTCTCTTATCGGAAGATGATTCCGCTCTCTGCCTGTGGCGTACAAAGCCGTGAACCAACAACTCGTGTGACCTACCGCCTTTATCTGTCTCTTACCCTTGCGTTCTATCTCATTGTGAGCTTGTAACAAAAGCGTGGAACTTCCTCGTTCCCCCCAGAGAATCACGGACTTGCCGATCTTATTGACGGCATCAATGGACATGTCGGCTGCACCGCGAGGGAAAAGGTTCAGTACTTTTGGTAGTGATCCCGAAGTTATGAGATGATGATGATACTGAAGTTAGGCTACATCATGCTCCCTCATACTTTGGCATTGTTTCGACTGCCAACATCCCTCAAGCAGAGTTTACCTGGAGTGACGCACCGAAGATTCGCGTCAATAATTCGACTTCCCGATTGGGAGTCCATTTCATCCCACACCGTCTGCGCACGGGCATATTATAATTCTCTTCGGTTTCCCTCGGAGAATCGCAGACTTGCCAATCTTATTGACGGCATCAATGGACATGTCTGCTGCAACGCGAAGGAAAAGGTTCAGTACTTTTAGTGGTGATCTCGAAGTTACAAGATGATAATAACGCTGAAGTTGGGCTACATCAAGTTCCCCAATACTTTGGCATTGTTTCAACTGCCAACATCCCTCAAGCAGAGTTTGTAGCAACACAGCGAAGATTCGCATCAATAATTCTGCTCCTCGATCGGAAGTGTGTTTCATCCCACACCGTCTGCGCACGTGCATATTATAATTCTTCCGCCTTTATAGTCCGTCTCTGGAAGATGTCCAAGGATTTTCCGCTGTGCGCAGGATGAATCGAGATGCGCGGGGATGAGAAAAAGGCTTTTTGGCACGCGGCAAGCCAGGATGCTAGGCAATGATAAATACTTCCGTTAACCTTGCAGCCTTCGACCTCAAGGTAGACGAGATCGTGGCGAGTGTCGGAGTTGAACGATGGGAGGAAGAGGCCCGTAACGTTCGAGGCGGCAGGAAAACGCCAGCACGGTGAACCCGGTAGGTGGAACACTTATGTCGGATAACGATCTTCGCCTCAACTCTCGTCTTTGGCTGCTCTGGCTCTTTGCTTGTGGATTGAGAGGTCTACCAACCGGGAATAAGCAGCACCGTGAGCACGTGTTGTCTTGCTGAGTCTTGATCGGCCATTATCGAGAACCCATTTCGTTTATGGAGTTTCGCAGTCCGGACGTTCCGAGGTGTGCTAATTCACTGACGTGTAAGCAACCAGGTTCAACGTTCGCGAATAAGGAGAAGCACGAATGCCAACGGACGGAGTGATTAAAGGGTGTTAGTTATCGCGGTACAGCAGTGCTGAAAAGCCCCCGCGTGAAAGGTAAAGTTGAAAGGTGGGAAGGGAACGGAGATTCCTCGAAGAGACTGCCAGATGAATGTAACAGAACGATAGAGGGCTGCGGGGAGAAGAGTTCGCAAGTAGCGGGCGAGGTTGAGGGAAGAAGTACCATTCGTGTAAGCCCCGTGCCGCTAACAGTAATTAGTAACATTTGCATATCTTGCGTATTAACGTGCACGACAAGGAGGGGATGAAGGAGAGACGAGGGGAAAGAGTGAGTTTCGTATTTGCATACGAATGCCGGTCTTATGCTTCGTTCAAAAATGGCATTTCGCCCTTGCTCCCGCCTCAATCCAACGTCTCATAAATAACGAAGTGTTTACGAGCTACGAAAAGAGGTCCTCTCTTTGTTCCCGACGAATTGCGACGGCGGGAGAAGAAAAAACTTACGAGGCATGCAGGTGAACGGGACAGAGAAGAAGTGACGTGACGGAGGAGCTGAGTAAAGAAAACAAAACGCCGGAAACCTGCGTCAGTTTGGTCGGAATATAAAGACGAATGCAAAAATCTTCGTACCGAGAATGGGGAAGTGTACGTGAGTATAAATCAATACACGAAGAAAGTGTCTTGACGAAATGAACAACAATTGAACGTGTTTTTACTTTTAACTCGTTTGGTCCCTTTCAAAACTACATTTTATCAAGCACAAAAGTCGCCACGCTGATGACGTGGCAATGAATCCGTATTGGACCAGCGTTGAAACACGTCATCCTGTTTGAGCACCTTCAGCAATCCAGCAGAGTCTGTGAGATCCGGTGGTTGAACAGGGCAAAGAGGGAGAAGCGGACATTTGCACAAAAAAAGCCACGTGCCACTCGGCTAACTTCCGGTTCATTGCGCTACCTTCTAAGCCCATAAACTGGCTCTTAAAGCGCTCCGGTGCAACGCTTTACGATATTAAAATACCTAAATCACTATCAGGATAGTAGGAGGTAAGAAGGCATAATAGAGGGTTGGATGTGTTCCAGTGAACACTAAAACCTAATGCATTACATCGGACGCCAGATTGAAAATATGGGAGTCCGAGGATCCTAGCCTCAGCCGTCTTCAGACAAAGGAAGTAGACGATGAAAGTTTTCTACGGCCACTGAAACGTCCAGACTCTAAACGACTGTATTTACATTTTCTCGTACAGCTCCTCGTCTTCTTTTCAAGTATGGGGGCGGTTATGGCTTCTATTACACGGGATTTCCAACCTTTTTGCATAATGTTCGAATAATTCGGTGGTGCTGTCTCTGTTGGTAAATCGGGGCAAATAAGGGAAGGAAGAGTTTCTCCCCCTGGCTTCGGCGCTTCATGGTGAACTTTCCGGCGCAGCATTAATGACAGGCCTGAGAAGCTCATAGGCCGGTAGACAAAATACTGGTGAGACAGCAAGGGGTCGCCGGAATGTACATCGTCAACGACAATGTCTCGTTAGCCGCTAACGTTGCCCGACGAAGAAGTGCGATTAAAAGTTGTAAACCGTCTTGGAAATTAGCGAACGTTCTCCCAATTTCAACCCCACGTAATACGTTTCGCTCCTATTTTTTTGGCGACCGACGTGCCAGCCGACTACAACCGAGAACGACGACATTAGCGGCTCATGCCGACGATGCTACCGCTGATGGTGTTCCGCGACTGCGGCTCCTGCCAAATGGCTCCTGTACTGTCTCTTTCCAGACCAGGGCGCAAAACTTTAAGTCGGATAATCGCTGGCGGTTGGTGAACAAGGGAAAAGGCCTTTCCTAAGTTCCGCTCAAGCGAACCGGCTTCAATTCTACAAGACGTACTAATACGAGTATTTACCCCGGCCTTTGGGAATACTATATGGTCTTGGGAATCGAGACGTTGTGCAAATATAGTTGACTTTGGGCACCAGTCAGAACTTATTAGATGATTTGAGAAGCACCTAACCGAGAATACCACTGATATCCAGGCGAATGGAAGGTTCATCTATAGCTGCGTTCTTTTCCGACCTCGTCAATTGATGTTCATCAGACCCTACCTACGAGTCGAAAAATGAATAAATGTGACTGAATGTGTGTCGAGCATTGCGAGTGAGTGTCAAATATTGCGTAGACGAAAGACTTTATTACCCAATATAGCGTACACTCGAATCAACCGGAATATAGGGTGAGAGGGGCAGGGTGGAGACACCTGCTTTATTGCTAATGGGGTGTCGGGGGCCAACCCGCAGGTTCTCCAAGTTTCAAGAGAGGGTGCTTTTAAATTTCATTACACCTTCTTCGCTCGGTCCCAAGAAGGCCGTATACGCACCACGCTGGATCCCCAAAGAAATTTCCTCTCCCGGCTACGGTAACATCGCTCGCACCGCTGGTTGAGACATTGCCCGCGATAACGACATCGACTCGCCGGGTGATAAAGATTTTTTCGATTACGTCACCGGCAGGGCATAGCATGGCAGAGCCAAGCAGAACCGGTGGAAAGAAGAGAGGAAAGCTCCGAGCTTTCTCTCTTCGTGTCCTTCGCCTCTTGAACTTTCTATGGAAACAGGAACCGATAAATTATCCCTTCGAAAGTTCGGCTAGTATCGAGCTCTATTGCTACACGGAGTACCAGAAGGGCATGAAGACGTGAGTACTTTGGTACCACACGCATCAAGATTCGCTCAGTTGGCGTACCGAAATGACAGAGTCTGCGAATAACCTCAGAAGATTCATGGCCACTCTGGCGAAGCGGTTTTTCCTCGTGATGGATGTGCCGCAGATTTTTCTCTTCCCGCAAACTTCCCGGCTGACAATGTAGTTGTTAACTCCAACTTTATCAACGGGCAACCCGATTACCGCACCCAGAATGCTCAACCGGACTAGTTGGATTACAGCTAGTGCAGTGCAGAGCAGACGGCGCACCCTTGCGGTTCACCACTTTTGCTACTCCTCTTACCGCTCGTATAATCTTCTCTCGTCTGGGAGAGAGAGAGAGTGAGAGAGTTAACCAACTCCATAAAATTAGCGAATGTGTGCTAGAGGCTTTCCGACGTGGCGGGGAGGCGATTACACGAGAGAAAGCGACACGGAGACGGTGTGTTAGTTCCGGTGCGAGGGCAGAAGGCGAGACTGTAACTACAACTCCTACAGTTGCATTATAGATATAGATCGCGGATACACGTGCCACACCCGGAATCGTAAAGCGGCAAAGGATAATGCCCGTGAACTTGGGCGAGACTGGATCGCCGAGTCTCTTGCCTTCGCACGAGCCTCCTGATGCTTCACTCTTTCGTTTTCTCACTTCGGAATTTATAAAGGCGGCAAGCTTTAGCCGAGATACTAAGGACGTAAGGCAACCCTTGTTAGTGGCTCGAGAACGTCGTAAACCAAGAGACAATTTCTACTCCGACCTTCCCAAAGATAAAGTGGTACTTCACTCCTTCTTCGCTGCTGGTCCTTGGGTAAAAGTATTTTTGAGTGTACTCTTTTATTTACGCGGCGGGTTGTTCGTGATGGATGGTTGATGCGGCAGTATGGAGATGGCTCTTGTCAATCCCCTGACATACTTTGATGGGCGATCGTGATAAGCTTAAGGGAAGGTTCTGCCTTGTTGGGCCAAAAAATGATCGATTTTTCACCAATTTTTTATGCGAAAAGTATTAAATATAGGATGTTGATATTTGGTATGTTGACTAAGCGGTCTATTGAACATCGAAATATTTTTTAAAGTTTGACAAAACATGGTGGTGGGAGTGGGAGGAGCTACGTTTGTCGATGCGCGGGCGATGACATTCTTCGCTTGCGGAAGTCCTAAGTCCCGGACAGGTGATCTGAAGCCAAAAAATCAAACATATTTTTACTTTGCACAATAATTGTGTATGAGTTAACCTAGAATCAAGAAGAAAAGTTGAAAAATAGAAAAGTTGTGAGCAAAAAACTGCGAAATTTTTTGGGGAAAAACAAACTTCCTTCCGATGGCTCACTATTTTATTTTTCAATTTTTCTTCTTGATTCTAGCTCAACTTATACACGATATTGTACGGAGTAAAAATATGTTTGATTTTTTGGCTTCAGATCACCTGTCCAGGACTTAGGACTTCCGCAAGCGAAGAATGTCATCGCCCGCGCATCGACATACGTGGCTCCTCCCACTCCCACCACCATGTTTTGTCGAACTTTAAAAAATATTTCTATGTTCAATAAAGACCGCTTAGTCAGCATACCAAATATCAACATTCTATGTTTAATACTTTCGCATAAAAAATTGGTGAAAAATCGAACATTTTTTGGCCCAACAAGGCAGAACCTTTCCTGAACGGGAGATGACTTTTCCATGGATTATCAGATTTCAGGTAATCAAACGCCTGGACGTTGCTTTGGGAAGAAGAAGCACATGGAAGAAGAAGCTTCTGGCATGAGGCGCCCAAGAGTATGGTACCATTCCTACCAGGGAGCAATCCGTCTCGTTCTGCGCTGGCGTTCTGCTGTATGAGTAAGCACGTAACAGGAGGCTGCCTCGGCCCCGTCCACGTTTTCAATGCAGACTGGGACAAAGAGTGGCAGGGAAGTGGGGTTGGGATTTCGACGCAAATTGCAGTCTGAAGTAGAAACAGAGGGAAAAAAGAAGGCGCAAGTTTATCCATGCGTCTGTCTGTTTCAAATATTTATGTCGTAAGTTTTCTTGCTGGAGGGTCGGGAAGAAATACCATCCACAAAGTGGACTATCATTGGGGATAACGTTGCTACGTTTATGAAAATTGAATTTTTTTCCCCTCGTCTCCCACTCGCCCCGCTTGCCTTCGTGTCTATTATGGCCGTCGCTTGAGTTTTCTCATTTCTCTTAGGTATATAAGCAGCGGAATCTCAGGTATTCCGCTGATTACCGCGAGCTTCCAGCGCGTTGAATCCTCCACAGTATTCCATGTGCATGTTCCACCAGCCGCTGATAAACTTTTCAACGACCACTGGGTACTCATATTTTTTTTCTTCGTCTACCAATGTCTAGAACTTTCAGATTGAGCTTCGAGGATTGCTCTTGTTCTCCAAGATGACGACGACATTTATTAATATGCATTTATAGACCCGAGAAAGAAAAACGGAATGAAGGAACAAACCCAAACAAACTTTTTCGGTTTTCCAGTCACGAGTAATATCATCGTGAGCTTCAGGCCCTCCGACGAGCCGAAGAAACTTCACGGCCAATCAAATTGACTTATCGTCTTTGTACGATGCTACCGGTGAGATATTCACTCGTTTCGTGGCCTCTTGGTGCGTGTGCAACCCTTTCTAGAATCGGCCTCCCCTCGTCAGGCACGAGAAACGAAGAGAAACCGTCGGGCAATGAAATTAATTGGTGGGACGACGGAAAAGGTGCCCGGCCGTCTTAACTGAGACACGAAGGATTCGCCGGTACACTTGGCTCGTTCATCGCCCCCTTCCCTCGTATCCCATTTGCATTGTAAAAGAGTAGCCCGATAATAAAGCTGGCGGTTTTAGTTAACGAAGTGCCTTTCCCCGATCTTTCTTGCGACATTGTCCGCTTGTACGGGATTCGTGTTTTCAGAGCCCAGAGATGAAGACAGTCAAGCTACATTGACAACAATTCAGGCGGTACATTTGAGTAGATAAAAAAATGTTGACTGTTTTTTTTTGTTGGCTCAAATTATGTATAAACATCACAAGAATTATATGCATAACGAATTTTCCGCGGAATTTTTAATTTTTATAGTTCATTTTTTAAGCGCCTATTTGTCCGATTTTTTTTAATTTTTGATTTATTTTTATAGCTACTTTTTTACGCGTTTTTTCTCCGATTGACTTGAACTTTTAACTGCAGCTCCTCAGATAGATTCTCTAAATAAGTGTATACAGCTTTTGTGATACATCAACGATTCTCCCTTTTATAAACAATCAGGGCCGATTTTTCAGCGAAAAAACCTTTTTATTTCAAGAATACTATTTTGTGAAAAATACCGTTCTTTCTAATAATCTTTCTAATTAATTTAGCGCAAAAAACTATATTTTCTGACAATTGTTTGTAATTCGCTAGCAAAACTAATGTGAGGGACGAAAAAAATCTTTTTCTGTATTAGATGCTGATCAATAAAAGTTCTGCGTCGTCTCGCAAAGGGCCTAAAAACGCTCTCAGTGTAGCTACGACTGAGCTGCCGTTTTCCATTTTCTTTCATACATTTTTTTGTGTACGTCAGCCCATGTATAATAAACCCTCGAAGCCTCATTTTTATTGCTTTTTTGGTATTCCCAAAAAAATGTCACAAAAACACTCTCTTAGTGTAGCTACGAAAGAGCGCAATGGTCTATTTTCTTTCATCAACATTTTTTTCTGTACACAACACACGTAGAATGAACCCTTCAAACCTCATTTTGACGGCTTTTCTAGTATTCAAAAAAAAAAATCCCACAAAAGTATCATTTTTTCGGCCACATGGATGTAACGCCTTGAATATGCTTTCCATCTATGCGACGTTCATGGTGTAAAGATATACAGGGTGTCCCTCTTATCTCTGCCACCCAAAATAACTCGATAAGTATCGACGTCACAAAAAAATGTTCCAGACAAAAGTTGTGCGGTGTGAAGGGGGCCATCAAATGGGACCAATTTCTTTTATGACGTTGGTGGCGCTCACGCACAGTGAAGATCTCCTCCACTTTTTTAAATGGAATGGTACATTTTTTTTCAACCATCTTGTGGAGCACCTCAAGCCGCATAAATAGCATTAGGGGGTCAAAGTCGTTCAAGGTCATGCAAGGTCATCTATTTAGATTTGTATTATCCATACTGACCTTGGATGACCATGAACGACTTCGACAGTATCGATAATACAAATCTAAATCGAAGGTCAGTATCAAGGTCAGTATCGATAATGCAAATCTAAATATCTCGGATCACTACCAAATATTTGCCAGTGATCCGAGATATTTAGATTTGTATTTCATTTTAATAGGTGACCTTGAATGACCTTGAACGACTTTGACACCCAATGGGTTTTATGCGGCTTGAGGTGCTCCAGAAGATGATTGAAAAAAAATGGACCATTCCATTTAAAAAAGTGGAGGTGACCTTCACTGTGCGTCAGCGCCTCCACCGAAATGGAAAAATTTGGTTGCATTTGATGGCCCCCTTTACACCGTACAACTTTCGACTGGAACATTTTTTTGTGACGTCGATAATTACGCGGTCATTTCGGGTGGAAGAGATAATAGGGACACCCTGTATATGGACATACGAATGTCGATAAAGATATTACTGAAGCAAATGTTATTTTCTTCCCCCTTCACACTTTTCCGTTCCGCAATTTTCGCCGAACCGAGTATACAAACAGGCCCGATAAAATTGAATTTCTCGATGAGAACGTTGACCAGCCATCGTACAGGGTACATTCAGCCTACCCTCTTCTCTTCCGTGGTTGATACGACAACCCACGTGTCCGCTGGAGTACTTGGCGCAAATACGACAGAGCTATGTAGCAACGACAAGCGCAAGCGTTTCACGAACGTTTCCTGGCTGAGCCGGCGTCTGCGAGTGACAGTATCGCTGCTGCGCGACGTCGAATTCGACGCCGGCTTCGGGGCGGGGGCGCCCCGACGTGTCGTCACATTCATCCCCCGCCCATACTCATCTATTGCGCCCGAGTTTCGCGAAGCTCTATCACAAAACCGACACGGGGGAAATTCCACGCCTATCCCCCGTCGCTCGTCTATCCAAGAGCAGAAACATCTATTCGCTCGGTTGGTGATGTTGGGGCGCTTTGTCGCCTGCATTGTCATTTCTCCAATAATTCCCCGTGTCGCCCCCGCAAGCGCCGCGACTACCAACTGCGATAAAATTCTATCGAACACGCCTGTCAACGGGTACGCGTATTTCCGGTCGTGGAACTCTGCCGTACGAGGCATCATCGTCGTCTTCATTGTTGGATCCTTTGGGAACAAGTTGGGCCCGCGGAATCGCTGACGCGGAGAAGTTTGCGCGATGCCTCCAACTCACGTCAGATAGATGAGTACGTTGGTTAGCTTGGAAAATCGCGAATGAAAGGTGTCCCGAAGGGAATTGGATTTTCACGTAGCCGAGTGTAGTCAAGATGGAATGGCCATCTTTCCAGACGTTTGCATCCACAAGGGACAGCTAATTACGATCACCCGCGATAATGTTACAAGCCAACGAAAAATGCCGTGATTTTCCCGCCGCCATGTTGGGCTCGCAAATGTTCCGTGCGTCCGTTGTCCGGCGGAACAAAGAATGAGGAAGACGATAAATCGCTGCGATATGCAGTTGTCCGAGCTAAAAGTGTTCATGAACGTCCGCTCGAATAAAGAGCGAAGAATGCAAAAATAAGTAGCCGAAATTTGGTGCAACCGGATGCCGAGTTTCCTGCCACGCACACGCGAAACTGCTAAATCTCAATGGCCCTATCGGCCTGCTGCGTTGCACCCACATGCCCCTCTCGTCCGCTTTGCGATAATTACACACGTACATTTTGCGCGTACATAGTGTACCCGCCGCGTATGTACATTCGGGGAGTATTTCGTGGGTCCGTGAAGCACGGAATTAACAATGCAGTCTGCAAGTGCAGACACCGTGACGCCGAATCCAATTGCATGCT
Source organism: Ophion ellenae (assembly GCA_963210295.1). NCBI lineage: Eukaryota > Metazoa > Arthropoda > Insecta > Hymenoptera > Ichneumonidae > Ophion > Ophion ellenae. Next base: position 40,742,012 of record OY723389.1, read on the forward strand.
GCATTTTGGGTGCTAGAGACTGCACCCAACAGCCTACCTGCTGGAACTTACACGGAGAGACCCCCACGTGACCATTAATCACCACCGCTGACGTTCCTGACTCCCGTGCTGTTCTTGTCCATTGTGGGGTCGCCGAAGACGGCGCGGCAGGTTCTCACATGTGAAGTCTCACCTCTTTGCGGTCTTTGCATGTGTGCACCGACTGATTTTGTCTCGTACACGGACTTGAGGTCTTAACGTGTATTCGGCACCTACGAGACCGGTGAAACAAGTGTCTTGGCTGCATAAGACGCCTTCCTACCCCACCAAAGTGGGAGGACTCGACGCAATGTTACAGACAGGTTGAACAGCATGTATCATCGTTACGTGTGTAGCGGACTTCCTCCGACCGTTGTTGCAATTTCTCATTCGCCTGCATGCGTGACTACCGAAAATACGAACCCGCGAACGGAAAAAGGCGTCTTCGGGTTCCACGCTGGCCCATCCCCGGGGCCTGGACAACTGCAGACTGAGCTCGGACTGAGATCGCTGGCCCCTCGGAATTATTCCGCAAGTTAGGTGCTCGAGTTATACCAGGATTGAATTTCATTACTGACAACTTGAACGAAAAGCCAACGAAACACGAATATTGATGTATCAGAGTGGTGGCGCCATGTGGTTGTCATCACCAATCCGAGGGGGATTTTTTTAAAGGAGATTTCTTCATTCAACCAAAACTAGGGAATACTGCGAGTTCGTATTAATTAATTGAGCAATGGAGAAGAGAGATTGGAAAAATGACAATTGAAGAGGAAACTGGGGGAAAAGAGTTCTGGAGTGGCAGGAGTGAGGACAGTGAAATTATATTCTCCACTCAACGGACAGAAATATAGCGATTGTCAATTAAGCCTGTAAGCCGGAATATTCCCTTTCATTTCAACCGTATGGATGTAACGCCACCCTTCGCTGGACAACCGTCACGTACGACGAGTCTGTACAAATTTTTAAACACCCAGCTCGAATACGTCCTACACCCAATACTATCACGTTCATCGACCCTCCCACTTTCGGTATACCCGTGCACTGTACACAATCATCGAATCTAGTTAAACTGGATCTAAATACAGAGTCCGTTGCTATAAAAAAGGTAAAGTCCCAATATAGGGACGATTTCGCATGGTTGATCAATTATCCACCATATGTTTAGCTCCATCAGGCATCCCAACAACTGATACCTCCACGAAGTTGGTGTGCCACCAACTTGTGGTCTTCTTGTTGTCTTCTGTCATTCGTCGATTGTTTTGGCCAGCCAAATCTCTCATTGTCAGTTGAGCATTGACGTAGAACAAAAGCCTGCCTCCAGATCCAAGAAATGGGCTACCAAAGACTATTGTCTACTGGTGTTGTTGCTGAGTGGAAATGATTTCCAAGGGTTGCTCGCAACGACGATCACCACGGGCGAAATGGGCCTTTTCGATGCGAAATAATCTGCTCTCGACAGTTCGCCCAGTGAAAGCAAAAGCTCGAGAAAGAGAGAGAGAGAGTCGTGGCTAATTGGACGAGCGATAGGCCTAAATCCCTGAAAGCCAGAAAGCTCGCGCTTTCGGGATGGAGGGTTGGATATCTGCTTGTATACTGTGCGTAGCACCAGTTACCATCGGGACCTACCGCGGAGTTGGTTAACGGCGAGTGCTTCGTCGAAAATTAGAGAGCAAGCTACATACCTGCTTGTGTGGGCGCAGCATCATCCCCAATGCCAGCCCTGCCTCCATCACCCTATACAACCGTAACGACCTAACTCGCGTTGGAAAAATGTCCGGGTCGCATCGTACATAACGCGGGGTTGCAAAAAGAAACGCCTGCGAGCTGTACGGTATGGAAGCATGGGGTGGAGTCAGTTTCATTCGAGATACTGCGAGGGTCTAAAAAGCAAGAGAGTATTAACCCTTGGCAATGGCGAGGGCTAATATCGTAGGGAGAGCCAGGACCAATGGACAACCAGTATGCGCCGGTATGAAGAATCGCGCTACCGTATCCAGTCAAAGTACAAAAAGCTCTCAAAACCACATCACATCTATTTGATGCCCAGCTAAATGCGGAAGAGATCGTAACACTGCTGAGTAAACGCAATAAAATCTAAACACTGCGGCAGATAACTCATGACATTGGAGCTTGCACCCAAAGTGTAATAGAACCAACTTTTTTTTGGTGAGTTTGGACCACAGAAATCACTCAACCGTTTTGAGGATCCTCATCAGTTTTCAGCCCAATTCGCATAATGAGATTTTGCATGATGAAGAAACTGAAGGAACAAAAAATAAAAAAGACTTGCATTCCAACGATGCAAACTTCGGATGATGACTTTACGATAATTTGAACGACAAACACGAGACTCCCAACGATGTAGATAAATTCTTCTGATCGCGGGTCTGCGAATATCATCGGCGATTATTTCCACTGCTTTATCAATTCCCAAAGTGGGCATCGTAATACCATCTGCTGACGAGAAATCGATGAACGTCAATTGCACGATATCCTTATCGACGCTCCCCTGTCGGAGACTCCAGCCTTCTTATCCACAATTTCGCAACAAACACTTCAACCAGAAACCAAATTGTCCAACGATTCACGTTTTACCACTCAAACACGTTCGTGGACACACACACACACAGGCACATATGTCGACTTGGCAAGCGACAAGACATTGTATCGAAGAAAGTCTTGAGGGTCGTGCGCCGATAATGGAAGACGTGGTATCCCGCGCTCATCGAATATCGGCCCACGCTCTTTTTCTTCTCTTTTCATTCTTCTTTACGGCAAAGCCATCACGCTTCTTCCCTCACGTTCGTTCCTATACGTTCGTTCGACCGTCAGAGGCCACAGTTCTCCACCGATAAGCCTCAAAACCACTTTCTTTACGACACGCTGCCGTCGGTCTCGTTTTATTTTCCGGGACTCAACCATGCACGAACATACATAAGTCGCACGCGAGTAATACAACTTCAACCGCGTACACCACATAGATGGAACTTTTTTTTGGTTTGTTTGTTCTTTTCTTTCATACCATCGCAAGATAAACGCGTTGACAGTGCGTTACCCTTGCATTGTTGCAAAATTTGATTGCGTCAATGCAAATCATATTCACGGGTGATAAAGAGCGAAACGCAGCGGCTTGCAGCCAGACAGAACGTTGGCGTGAGCCTCGGTTGGAAAAAGCGCGGGAAAGAAAGTGTGCACGGAGAAGAAGCCGTAAAGCGAGACAAGACGACGGAGTGCATGAAGTGGGAATTCATGGGAATGGTGAAGCGGGAGGGTGATTTATGAGCGATCAATAAGCAGCCGTTGGATTACTCGGATGCATGTATCGACACACATACAGGGTGTCGTGTTGTGAATTGATAATGTACCATTATATGCTGGAATTTCGGTTTGGCAAAAATCCCACGGTTTTCGAAAAAAAAATCATCTGCTTTTGGTTTTTCGCATGCCATTTCTACAAACGATAACTTATTTTAACCCGGTTGAAAAAAATACTCTTGGTTATGTGTTTTATCTAGAAAAGTCTTCTGTCTAACCTTAAGGGGAGGTACCTGAGTGAACGGCGAGAAAAACAGGTAAACTTCGGGAATTTTTATCTCAAAAACCAATGTTTCGATTGGATCCGGATTTTTTTCATTGGAATATATGTACATTGAGGTATGGTTAGGAATTTTTTAAAATAAACTCGTTGACTGGAGCGATTCAAACACGATTATTTCGAAACATAGTTTTCAAAGTCGGTGCCAGATGTATCTCGAAAACGGCTTGGCCGATTTTGTCCAAATTGGGATACAATATTCTTGGATAGTTTTTCTCGTTCGCCACGTAGGGGTTTTTCATTTGATTAAACCATTGCATTTTTATACAATGTGTATGCAATCCAAAATCGTCGGAAATTGCGAACGAATAACGAATGTTAAATTAAAACGGTCGCAATTCCGTCAAAAATGAATATTTCAAAAAAATCCTACGTAGCGAACGAGAAAAACTATCGAAGAATGTTGTATCCAAATTTGGACAAAATCGGACAAACCGTTTTCGAGATACATCTGCCACCGACTTTGAAAACTATGTTTCGAGATAATCGCGATTGAATCGCTTTCAGTCAACGAATTTATTTTAAAAAATTCCCAAACATACCTCAATGTACATATTTTCCAATTAAAAAACCCGGATCCGATCGAAAAATTAGTTTTTGAGATAAAAATTCCCGAAGTTTACCTGTTTTTTTTTGCACGTTTAGTCAGGTACCTCCCCTTAAACGTTAAGGAAACTTTATGAAAAAAACTTACTTTAAACTACTTTAAAAAGTTGCTTAGTTATTGTCGATTCGTATCATTTGTAGAAATGACATGCGAACAACCAAAAGCAGATGATTTTTTTCAAAAAATAAAATAAAGCCCAAAAACTCGAAAATCGTGGCACTTTTACTAAACTGAAATTCCAGCATATATTAGGACATGATCTGGACCATCGACAGTGGCAGGATTATCCATTCATAGCAGGACACGCTGTATATGAGTTGATCGTTTTTTTTTTAATTCGCTGGTATACGCGTTGCTGGTAAACGTTGGAATACGAGTGCATGGCATGGCTTTGTGGAGGAACAATTCGAGATACCGACCTCGGGAGTACATGCGACAACTCGAGAGAGCGAACCTCTATCTGCGATAACCTCGGTTATTTATATATATTTAATGTAATAATATATAACATGTAAAAGCGACGCTAGTGGATGGGCGGACGGGGTCCGGCTCCGGCGCTACTTAGAGTTAAGCAGCGTTGGGCATGGCCAATACTCGGAGCGGTGACCGCTTAGCCTTGCACCGGCTAGCGCATCAACCAGCCAGCGGAAGACCAATAGTTCTGAGACCTTGATATAGATAATTGAGTGGAACGTCTGTACACCAAAAAATCAAAAGAATATGGGGCCGTCTATACTGTCGTAGCTGGAAAAAAGAGGAATTTTCGTGAATTTATTCTCGGAACAAATGTGGAGATTTAAAAAAAAAATCATCCTAAGAAGTATTCGAATGGCTGATGACGTTGAAGTTTCCATCGTTGAAATACAGCGATATCTTTTTTTATTTTTTTTCGTTAATGTTTATTTTTTTTTTTAATTATTATCTAAAGCTTTTTTTCGCAAATTGAGGTCGTGAATTTTTAATAAGAATATGTAGAAACGTTTCAGCGACTTTCACGACCTAAATCGAACAATTTGAGTTGTTAAAAAGAATTCATTTTTAGTTGCATTCCAACGATGCAAACTGCCACGCCATGGTTTTGACTATCTTTAACAATTCTTGCATTGAAAATATTTATAAATGTGGTAGACACAATAGTTCGTTTGGGTTTGTTTGAGAAACGTCCTTCGCGGTGATCACCGCTGCTCGGGAACAAAACATCCGAACTAAAAAAATCAAACGCATTTAGTTTTTTTCATGAAATGATCTAGTTCTTGGACGAAGGATTCAATAAAATATTGATCTTTGAGAAAATGGCCGCAGTCCAAAGATTAGTTATCAATTTTCAGTGAAAAACACTCTATTTTCGTTGATGAAGAAAAAAATATGCAGCGAATAAAAATCCTTCGTTCTAGAACTGCTTTTTGATGTCGAAATGTGCCTTGTAAAATTCGAAGGTGATCGGTGCAGTGATTTTTGAAATATCGTGATCACTGATTGTGAAAAAGTCATTTTGAGAAAAACGGGTTTAAAGTTCCGGTTTGCGGAACCTACTCATAAAAGCTCATAACTCGAACTCCAATTGCCAACAGAACGATTTGAAAGTTTTAGAGAATGTTTTTTGAATTATGTATTTTTATTATCGAATTGGCGGTAGGTAGTGACAGGGAAGGGTTCAATTGGGAAGCATTAATCGAAAAAACCCTCAAGGGTATATTGAAATATACTTTATATATATACGTTATCCAATATATAAAATAAATATAAATTTATATATGATATAAAAATATAAAAATCTATAAATATACTTTTATATAATACATAAAAAAATACAATACCAGCATACAATATATAATATAATAAAAATGCATAATAAAAAAAAAATATATATATGTAAATGGAGAAAAGACATTTTGAACTCGTTATACCAATGCAATTTTGGCTACTATCATACCTAACTATTTCAAGGAGGGCCCTCGGATTCAAATGTCTTCAAGATCACAATTCCCCATGTATATGATATAAAATGAAATAGCACCCTCTTTCATTTGACTTTCCCCGGACTTGCTCGCCAACGTGATAGGGAAAAGTTCGAGAAATTCATCCCTCTCGTGACACAGAGACGACAGCCCTGACCGTGACGACAAAGCGAGCAGCGAACCGGTAATCGTCTTCGTGGAACATCGCACGACGTTGAACGTCGAGTTAAATTTCACGGGTTATAATTCCGTCGACGCTACGCTACCACTCGGTGCATAATTATATCTAAAAAGTCAGCGAGAAGTGGAGAACGACAGGTCTATATATATATATATATATATATATATATATATATATATATATATATATATATATATATATATATATATATATAGACCTGTCGTTCTCCACTTCTCGCTGACTATATATAGTTATATATATATATATATATATATATATATATATATATATATATATGACGACCCAGGCGTGAGATACGATGAAGAAAAACGATCAGATTAGCGTGGCTCGAAGTACCATCGAGACATTGACGAATACTCTCGTTCCTTCTTGAATGTTATATTTTTTTTAATGCATTTTCAAGTCACACGCTTCGTTAATTATTTGTTCAGGGACCTGTCATACGACCAACATAGGCATAGGCTCCCAAGGCGATATATGTAACGTTGAAATGGCTTTAACGAGTTATGCCTAGTTGTAACAGTCGGAAACAGCTCATTTTTGGGATTTTTTATAGAAAATCATGGTGATGAATTTCGACGGTAATTAGGTATTTGAAAAAGTATCATCTGAACAACGATGTAATTTTGTTGTGTAAAAATATCTAATTATAATCGATTTACAGCCGATGTCAAGAAAATACATCTAAAGTAAAAAAAATTAAACAGATTTCGTTCGCATATTGGTTTATCCAACGATTAATTCAAGGATTTTCCGAAATATCAAATTTGACAAAATGGTGCGTGTTCAAAATGAGTCTTGTTTTTTGCGAAAAATGTTTTTTTTTTTCGCTCCTCGAATTGAAAGTAAAAATTGGAAAAAAAATCGTTTGATCAATTTCTAAGTTTTTATATCTAGAAAAAGCCCTACAAATTTAAGGAAGATCGATGCAGTTTTTAAGATATTTTGCTCGCCGACTTTGAAAATGTACTTTCAAGAGAAAAGTGTTCAAAGTTTCGAACAACGCTCCGAGCGTTTCGACGGTCGTCAGTATAACAACCTATAAATTGGTCAATTTTAATCTGATAATCTTGAAATTTTCAGGGGACATTTATAAGATTATATACTATCAAAATGTATTGCTTTTGGAAAATAGTGATTTATCGACTTTTACAACTAGGCATAACCCTTTAAAGTTCACATCCATTGAATACAACTCTTTTTCTGTTCATTTTTTATTTCTTCCTTTTGATGACCATCCGAAGCCTACTTTTGCTAATTAGGATCATAAATCTGTACCAAGAATAAAGTTCTATACTCCTCAAAAGTTGGCGTAATTTTCACGGTCAAAATAGTTTGAACAATTAAAAAGAATTAATTTTCGTTGCATTTTACCGATGCAAACTTCAGCATCACACTTCGAATGGATTATAGCAATACTCGATTCGCGCCGTTATTATTATTCATTACAAAACAAAGTTTACCGAGCGAGTGCCTTGAAAGTTGAAAAAAAATGGACGTGCTCATGTCAAGAATTTATTCTTCTCTTATCGGTATTTTATCGATGAATTTATTTATTGCCATCATCGGCGAGTTTTGTAATCTCGGAAATTTTGTCGATCACCGCGTACGCAATCAATCTCATAATTATCGATTCAACGCGGGTCCTGGGAACCGACTGCCAAGGAGTTCAAAGTATTGGAACAATCCTCGACCGTCATACATTCGCACGATTTATCTGAGAAAAAGTACGAGTAATTGAAAGAATAATTACTCTGATGCGGAATAGTACTGCTGTGTCATTATTCAAACGCGACCGTATATCAGACAAAGAAAGTGTCTTCACGCATTTATGGTTCGTTCTCCTCGCTGCAACTCGCGATAACGTAGCAGAAAGGAATACATTGTTTATTCGTGATAAATGGGAAATTGCCGAAGAATCGGAATATCTGGGTGTATATATATATATATATATATATATATATATATATATATATATATATATATATATATATATATATATATATATATATATATATATATGTATGTATGTATGTATGTATGTATGTATGTATGTATAATCGAGATTCGCATGTTCGATGCTGAACCAAATAGACGGGCGATGGTCTCCCTTATTTATCGCTCGGAGCGACCGGATATTTCGCAAGTATCACCTAACAAGTGAACGCTGAGATACGAGTCATCGCAATTTATGCTCCCCAAAATGATTTTTATACGGTCGCAGAGTTATAGTGTCGTTTATGCGTATAGACGCGAAATTCGTGCTAATATGGACCACTATTTTATTTCAGATATCCACCGAAAGGAATACAACGTGAGCTGACTAAATCCGTCACTGGGAGATTTCAAGGAATAGTTTATGGGAAAAAATGAAATAATTGATAATTTTAGGAATTATTTATTTCACAAAATATACTCGGAGTAGGCAAATATTTTAGTGTTCCACGTTAATATTTCGTTGGTGACCTGTGAATGAACAATTTCTATGATCCTGATCCTGATGTTCATTGATTGCTTTCAAAGCGGATGAGCCAATGTTCACCATCGTGGTCTTAGCACTCTGGAGTTTCATGACGTCGAAGTTTGCATCATGAAAATGCAACGATTTCTTTTCTTTAAATTTTTCATTTCTTTATATTGATCATTATCCAAAGTCTTTTTTTTTTGCAAACTGAAGTCATAAGTCTCTAATGAGAATATGCAAAAATGTTTCGTTTTTCACAGTCCAAATGAACCAAAAAAATGGAGTACTAGAAAATAATTAATTTTCGTTGCTTTCCAACGATGCAAACTTCAGAGTCATGGAGTTCCCAGTGGACGTCCTAGTACGTGCCCATTGAAAACCGCAGACCATGAAAGTCCTCATTGCGCAAGCGATCGGCCTCTTCCGTCATGGTCCATGCGTCGCCATCCACCTGCCAGATCATTGAGTTACACCCGCGGAAGATTGGCAGCGACGAGCCTCTCTCATCGATCGTGAACTTCGCAACCGGACAAACTTTCGGCGCGATGATAACGCACGAGGCACTCATAGCTAACGATCAACGAAAAATACCCAGGGGTCCATATTACCCCGAATGCCTTTGTACACGAGCTATCGCGCGTAACGAGACGCGAGAGGAGGCTTTCCATTCACGGCTCTTCTCGCACCCGCGATAAGGCCGCGGAGGAGCTCAGAGGCGGCGATATTGTTTATTCACGATGAGTGAACCGCCGAGACGAGCGTTACGTTCCTCGCGGGAGAACGTCCCGGGGGCACGTCTGGCGCCTGCTCGCAAAACTTCGAGAGAAACCGAGAGTCAAACGCGCGCGCAAAAATAACCGCACGTTTCGTTGTACAGGACAATGCATGAGCGCGCATACGTAAATGTGTACGCGAATGCCAGAGGAACGTTCGTGCATACGTGCTGTGTGACAAAACGAGTAGAGAGAATTACCGCGCGCAACTTAGACTCTCGTGCAACTCGCCGGAAACTCTTGCCACGTGAACAGGGCCAAAGATCCTGATGAAGTCTTCACCGACGTCGCGGAGGATAGCGACGGGGAGAGCGCGGGTATGCAGGGGCAACGTCCAGTTTATAAACAGCGAGAGCAATGGAAAGTCCCATCGCTAATAACTCAAAGCGGGAATGAGGTAAATGTTTTTCTTGGCTGCACCGATGAATGCGCGTTGTCACTTTGTCCGAGCAAACAAACAAACGGCTAAACGCTACGGGGTACGTATACGCGTGTTTGTATTGACTAGGTGATAGTTTGGTGGACGTGGCTGTTGCGATCAAGGCGAGTAGCGTTAGCTCGGGCCAATAATTGGATGGGTGACCGTTTGGCGAACTTGCCTGTGCGCCGACTACTCGGCGGAAGCGGATTCGAAGACGGACGCAAGTGGTCCATATTAGCACCAACCCCTCGGTGCACGGATCAGCGACATCAATTCAACGCCGAGTTGTGCAAAAAACGAGAAGGGCGAGATTCAGACACCTCCTCAGTCTTCTAAAAGGCCCTAAAGACTTGGGACAAGCTGCAACATCGCGTCTGCTGTACTACGATGAGAGATAATAAATTGATCGACGACGATAATTTATAATCGCGAGCCGTACAATTTTGCCTCACTCGGCTCAGCAGACGGGCAGACGTGTACCGCGATACATCGAGGACGCGTACGAGCGATCCATTTTCATCAACTTTGGAAAATAACGCTGTGATTAATTGATTGATAAGGGTAATTGATAGTACGATAGTCTGGATGGTGACAAGCAAATTGAATCGGCCATTTATAAAGCTACGTATGTTCATCGCGCATTTACAGCACGTAATCCGATAAAAGGTTTCCAGATTTTGTGGGTGATCAACATAGGAGAGATGAATTGATGCGCCAGCTTGAAGAACCTGCGGAAGCTGTACATTTCAAAAATGTGATTTATTTTATTCCATAGTTTTATAGCCTAGTATTTTCTAAAGTATGACCGGATGGTTTCTTGTTCATCCATTTGTCATTACCAAATTATCAAAATTGTTTTTTCTTCTTAAAAAATCGAACTTTTGACAGCTTGGCATTATCGTAATTTCCAACATTTCAAACAAGTATCCGGTCATGCAGAAGTTTTATGATTATACTAAAGGCACATTTTTTTATTTTTCGTTCCTGACCACCTTGGTAGCCAGAACCATCTACATCATTAGGCATGTAGCAACAGCGGCGCTTTGTTCAAATATTAATAACGTCATCGTTTGACGATATTTTTCAGTTTAAGAAAAACTCAAACTTGGCTAGACTATCCACTAATTGTGTGTAAAATCTCGACTTCGTCATCCCAAAACTGCCATCGGAAAAAATATTGAAAATCGGTCGGTTTTTTGGGCCTTTAAACATATCCATCAAAGATGTTCCATTTCAGCAAAAAAAAACAACTTGACGGAACGAAAATTTCATTTGCATTCGAAGTTGTAGTTGCCTCAAAAGTTCCACGTGATCTTGACGCCTAACGTTGCGACTGGTTCGGGCATATTTGATCCCCATTGCGTTGACCTGACAGTTGTATTACTCGGATAATATATGATAGTACTATGGTCTCTGTATCCCTCACTCCGGCATCTCCGCGGATGTAGTCATGCAGCGCACATAATGTACACAGAATATACGTCGATGTATGCATACAATATAAGCATGTGTGTGTGTGGGTATGTGCCACATTCCCATATGCACTCATGTACACGGTGTATGTACTGAGCGCTTGGTTCTCGAGACAGAAGAGAAGTCCGGGCTTGCGTCTTTCGCACGAAGAACTTGGCGAATGTTGGTCTAGCTGTGCAAACAGACCTGGCGGTGTAGGAGAAAGAGTGAAGGCGCGGAGGAAATAAAACGAAGAGCGGCCAACAGGAACATCATGTATGAAGACCCGAGGGAACCATTGAGTAAACGCTTCGTGCGCTGGCCAGCACTATAATACATCGGCCAACGATGGCGGATGCGCTGCAAGAAAGACAGCTCTCCCATGTCGAAGCCATCTCCCTTCAACGATTTTCCATCAACGTTCAATAACCACGCAGTCTTCGCGAATGTTCGTATCAGACATTTGCCGCAATATGTCACAAAGGAATTGACTCATTCATCCATACTTTAAACATATTTTTCACCGTGTGAATTCGGCACGCTCCGAGAACAGCGACCTAAGACTCGCTACTGCAGTGTCGAGATTCGCGCCGCGAATTCGCCACCTAGCGGACTTCCGGCCAACTACGCGATCCACTACGCTGTACAATGAGACTGCTAGCCAGCTGATCGTGCCAGCTAATACTCCCGGACGCGATGGGAATATTGATCGATTTAGATGATCAGTCAAGATCCTGCTCGAAGCTCCTTGTTATTGCTACTTTGATTGAGAATGTTCTTATCAGACATTTGCCGCAATATGTCACAAAGGAATCGACAAATGTGGGCTTGCCTACAAGCGTCCACTTCCAGCTGTTCTTCATTCATCTACACTTTAAACATACTCTTCATCGTGTCAAATCGGTACGCCCCGGGAATCCCGATTAGGCCTCGCTACCGCAGTGTCGAGATTCGCGCCGCGAATTCGCCACCTAGCGTACTTCCGGCGAACTACGCGATACCCTACCCTGTACAATGAGACTGCTAGCCAGCTGATCGTACCAGCTAATACTCCCGGACGCGATGGGAATATTGATCGATTTAGATGATCAGTTAAGATCCTGCTCGAGGCTCCTTGTTGTTGCTACTTTGATTGAGAATGTTCTTATCAGACATTTGCCGCAATATGTCACAAAGGAATCGACAAATGTGGGCTTGCCTCCAAGCGTCTACTTCCAGCTGTTCTTTATTCATCTACACTTTAAACATACTCTTCATCGTGTCAAATCGGTACGCCCCGGGAATCCCGATTAGGACTCGCTACCACAGTGTCGAGATTCGCGCCGCGAATTCGCCACCTAGCGTACTTCCAACGAACTACGCGATACCCTACCCTGTACAATGAGACTGCTAGCCAGCTGATCGTACCAGCTAATACTCCCGAACGCGATGGGAATATTGATCGATTTAGATGATCAGTTAAGATCCTGCTCGAAGCTCCTTGTTGTTGCTACTTTAATTGAGAATGTTCTTATCAGACATTTGCCGCAATATGTCACAAAGGAATTGACAAATGTGGGCTTGCCTCCAAGCGTCCACTTCCAGCTGTTCTTCATTCATCTACACTTTAAACACACTCTTCATCGTGTCAAATCGGTACGCCCCGGGAATCCCGATTAGGACTCGCTACCGCAGTGTCGAGATTCGCGCCGCGAATTCGCCACCTAGCGGACTTCCGGCGAACTACGCGATCCACTACGCCATCCAATAAGACTGGTCACCAGCTGATACTCCCGGACGCGATGGCAATATTGATCCATTCAGATGACCAGTCAAGCTCCTGCTCGAAGCTCATTATTGTTGCTACTTTCATTTTAACAGATATGTAGTTTCGACGCTCCGCTACAGGAACGAAAGTACGATATACAAATGGCGTGCCTCGTACTCGGTTGCTGCTATACTGCCGTGGCATTGCGGAGGTGTTTCGGCCCAGTTGACTCGTTCATTGCGACAATGAGCCGAATCAGGCGTAGTTAGAGTCGACCAACTCGACCCTCGACGTGGGACAACATCAGGATTGTACTCGGTGCTATCGTATGTGTGCAAAGACGTACGCACACATCCAGCATGGCGCGTGTACCGAAACTATCTCGTACATCCGAATTGAACAGGCATTGCCAGAACTCCGTTGCCCAACATTATACACATCGCTGGCATTGGAGTAACTTAACTTCTGAGTATACAACACGATAGCTCGGAACCTCGTTTATTGCGAGATTTATCGCTTATCTTCGTTTATGCGATGTTCAACGACCGACTACGTACGAATTCTCGTCAACGATGCTCAAAGACCTCGCGGGCAAACGCTCATCTCCCTCCTCTGTTACATTCGTATTTCTCTCGCATCATACAAGAACAAGGGATACAACGATGACAATTCCGACGGTTTTTTTTTTTTCGTAATCACCGTAACCGTGACTCTGCAAACGATGTCAATCGAGTCGCGGCTGTCATTGTTCGGTCTAGACGTGCGTAGTCGTCCGCTTCGCCAAAGACGAATCTATATATAAATTAACGCGTGTGTACGTATGAGCACTTCGACAGAAGCCTGCCGAGCGCGTGAACCCTTAATTGGTATCCGGTTTTATGACCGAGATGCCAACGTTCCCGCAAGATACCGACCCTCGTATAAGTGTCGTACTTAAAGAAGAGAATGCAATTACGAAAATACGATCTATACGTAGGTGTGCGTGCGCCTGAGTGCGCCTGCTAATTGGATGCTTTTCTCCTTTCGCGAGCACACTTTTTTTTGAGCGCCCACTAATAGACGCTACGAATGGTATCATGACAGCTGTCGACGCTGTTTGACGAGTGAAAAATCGCGTCGTAGAAGGAAAACGATTAGAAAAAAAAACTTTTTTTTTCGTTCGTTACGGTATTCATATACGGTACCGGTCAAAAGCTTTCGATCTTTTTTAATAATTGGGAAATTTTCGATCACTGGATGAATGCAAAATTCTAGTAGAGCAATTTAATTCATTTTTCAAATTTGTTTTGAGGGGATACTATAGAGCTGTATAAAATGAACCATTTCATATAAAGGGTAGTCTGTTCCTTGCAAGGCATTTACGGTAGTGTTCAGTCGGTCATTTATTTATTGCTCAAAAGTGCACTTCATAACTCTAGCACAAGTGAAAAAAATGGCGGGGACAGTACATATAAAAAAGAGAAAAATTAAAAATGCATGTTTTTCCCGAAAACTAAAAAGCGAAAAATTAAAAAATGTTTTTTTTCCCCCGAAAAAAAGAGAAAAATATAGAAAAATATAGAAAAATGCTTTTTTCTCGAAAATTAAAAACATATCTCGATTGGGATAAATAATGATAGTAGTGATTTAGTTTTTTTTCGAACCGCCCTGCATATATCTTGCTCGCCCCATATCGTTAATTTGGTTTTGGTTATTTCAAGAAAATGTTCGCCTCCGTTTCAGATATGGAGATAGCTCACACGCGAGGTGGCGAACGGTGAAAAAAATTCGTTTTTTTTTCTCTCCGTACGTCTCGATCGCTCGTGTCAGGTCGTCAATTCGTTATCAAAGTAGCTGGATGAATGTTTGATTTGGACGGCGGTGGGCGGCGGTGTCAAGGACTGAGTCGAGCGCCGCGACCACGGCAAATCCGCGTCACTCTCGACGCTTCGGAGTCCGGTTTTTGCGTTTGCCTCCCGGGTTATCGGAAGGCTGAGCCTTGTCTGTCCGCATCTGTCTGGAGACGCGAGATCCCATGCGAGAGAGAAAGAGAGAGAGAGTGAGAAACGGGCGAGAGCGAGGCGGCAAAGTCGGTGAGGGCTTCGAGGGCGAGAGGGAGGGCTCGCACAATGAGTTCCATTGTGCCTCGTTTACTTCGCGTTATGTATATATATATATACATACATAATACTGAACCGCACGATGATCTGTGCGTTATTTGTCATCGGGAGATCCCTCTCTCGTGTACTATGCTATATCGCACTTTATTATACTTCGCCATTGCCATTTTCTTATTCGTATGTATAAATATATACATATATGTATATGTATATATTTGCTTATACATGTCTGGCAGGATCACCTTATGCTTACTCTTCTTACGTTTCTCATCAGGATTGTGCTGTCTCGTAACACTTCGCCATCTTCACTCTTGCTCTTCGCACTCTTTCTCTCTCCCTGTCGGGATTTTGAAGACGCTCGCCATCAACGACCGTTTAGTCCTCAAAGTAAAAGATTCGTCCGAAAACATGAAAAAGATCGTCCTCAAAGCAGCCGGATGTTGTGATAGCCAAAACTACGTAGACCTAAGGAGTACGAAGTACTATTCCCTCATATATATATATATATCTATATATATATATATATATAAATACACACAGGCTGTCCTGTTATAAATGGATAAACCTGCAACTGTGGATAGGTCAGATCATGTCCTACTATATGCTGGAATTTTTATTTAGTAAAAGTCCCACGGTTTTCGATTCTTTGCGCTTTATATTCTTTTTTGAAAAAAAAAAAAAAAAAAAAATCATCTGCTTTTGGTTTTCCGCGTGCCATTTCTACAAATGATATGAATCGACAATAACTGAAAAACTTTTTAAAGTAATTGGCACGATATGCGTAGTACATTTTTTTCACACTGCAGGCTATCAAAGGCAGATGTTCGAATTGGTTTGTATGAAAATTCTGCATGTTCGAATTGGTTTTGTATGAAATTTCTGCATCTTCGAATTGGTTTGTATGAAAATTCCGCTTAAGATCTTTTTTCATAAACTTTCCTTAACATTTAAGGTTGAAAAGAAGACTTTTCCAGATAAAACAAATAACCAATTAAAAAAAAACCCGGGTCAAAAACGTTATCCTTTGTAGAAATGGCATGCGAAAAACCAGAAGCAGATGATTTTTATTTCGAAAACCGTGGGACTAGGAGGACATGATCTGACCTATCGACAGTTGCAGGATTATTCATTCATAACAGGACACCTTGCATGTGTGTGTGTGTAATTAATATTTCTATATACACACAATTGATAATTGATACCCACAAACTTATAATTTTCCATATTTTTCAACCTCACAGGTAAACGCCTCTCGAATTCAAATTCATTATAAAAATGCCTCCTACTCTTGATATTCCCTTCGGGACTTCCGCAAACGGCTGATCCCGCCTAGGCGTTTCCGGACATCGCGCGCGGGCGTTCAGAAACGGTAACTTCTCTTTGTCGGACGCGGTATCGGTGAGATGTTTACGAGCACGTAAATTAGTTGGAACGGGATTTTCTCCTCGCGAGGATAAGAATGAGCGAGTGCATGTACTGGTGTTCGTTCGAAGAGATAGAGAGAGAGAAAGAGAGAGAGAGAGAGAGAGAGAGAGAGACACAGCGGCCGAGGCGGACGAACGGAGCCGGAATATCATGTCAGTTGCATACCAACCCCTTTCCAGACGCCCGTATCCTCTTAAACTATTCGAAATATCCATACGCAAAACATTTCCCTCAATCGGTCAAAACAATTTCTCCCTACGATTGTCACTTTGACGACATCAACATTATTCCTTCCCACGCCCACCTAATCGCACAAGTTCGAGCCTCCCCCCTCCGGAGGAACTACGAGGCGTTACGCAAATGATTTATTTCATAGTTCGCTAAACGATGTTTGCGTAAAGTTGACGTAAACTTCCCCATTCAAAAGTCCGGTTTCGTTGATATTCGACACGACAGCGCCGTGTTCGTTAATTAATGCCTCATTAGTACACATCGAATGTACACATACGTGAATAGATACGTGCATGTACGATCTCAAGGGGAGCCAGGGCGATTATTTATTATCGTAATTATTTTTGTATCGGTCGATCGATTCGTTTCGCGCTTTTCTCCGGTTGGGAAGATGATTTGGCGAATCGTCGTATACTTCACTCGTTGGAGTATTCGGTTTTGCATTTATATCGCACTGTGGAAAAGGGAAGAACTCGTGACATTTATGCCTAGATTCACACACATACACCTATATATATATATATATGTATATGTATATATGTGTGTGTGTGTATATATATATATACAATTCGGGCAATATATATACAATTCGGCAAATTGTGTATATATATATACAATTTTTTTGCTGATTCGAAACGCTTGAAGAGAACTGGTTTCATCGTTCGTATGATTACGTTTCTGTATATTAATCGCACACACACAAATGCACAGGCATGTATGTGCAAAGCAAAAAGCACCGAGTTACACGCAATCGGTCGGGTGTGCCAAGATGCGTACGGTAAATGACGAAAACGGGTCTTCTTCCGTATATATATATATATATATATATATATATATATATATATATATATATGTGCACACACACACACACGTATTGCAGCGTATTCCAGCTCAACTGAGTCAACTACTTCCTTCACTATCGTTGATTATAGATTTCCATATTGGAAAACCTCACTCCTGGTGACAAGAAATGTCTACATTTTTTTCAATTTTTTTCTTCTTTTTATTACTCCATTCCTCGCTTGTGGCTGCGAAAAATCGAAAAGTTCACGCAGGCGGTTTCTAAGATTCTGAAAAAAAAATTGAAACGTTCTAGACCGGAGTGGAGCATCTTTCACCGAAGCTCAACTTGTGCTTACGATATTTACTATTTCTTGTGAAATTTTTATGTTGGGGATGATTATCCGACGGTTTTGAAGGAAGAGCACTTTTTCGGTGTAGCGGAGAAGAACTTCAAACATATGGTTTCGGAGGAAATTCATTTTGAGTGGAATGTATTCCATCCTGAATTCTTCTTTGATCATCACAAATCCCATTTTGCTACGTTATGGATCCTGAGTTTTATGTGATGTGTTGTCTAGTTCTCCCTCCTCTCTCCCTGACTCTATCTCCCTCCCTTTTTCGTTGTGCTAGTAATTTCAATTTACCAGAACAGAAAAGGCTTCGATTGATTTTTCGAGCTGATCCCGATCCTTCCCCGAGCATTATAAATCTTACATACATTCTTTCTATTTTAGAACCACTTTTTTTCGTCCTTTTTGAGTTTTTTTCACTCGCAATACTGAGAAAGTACTCTTCCGACTTCAAGAGACTGTGGCATGAGAATCCCGAAAATCGTAACATCACGACAAAAAACGAGTAAATCTCGAAAGCCCACATTGGACTTTGGTAAAAAGTACACAAAACAAATCTAAAATGTATCTATATTTTTTCAGAATTTTACGAACAGCCCGACTGGACTTTACGATTTTTTGCAGCCGAAGGAGGGCTGAGGAGGGGGGCGAGGGTCGGAAAAATAGATGTTTTTTTACATCAGGAGTGAGGTTTTCCACAATGGAAGTCTATAATCAACGATGGCGAGGGAAATAGTTATCTTAGTTGAGCTGGAATGCCCCATGCACATGCATGTGTGTCCGTTTTCAGCGATCGTCCGCAGCATCAGAATCGTGCCTGTCGCAACGTAACGAGAGACATCGCGGGAAACTTTTCCCTCGCTCTTTCCTTCTATCTTTCCTTCGCTCTGTACGCATGTACAAGACGTAACCGGATTCTCGAACGGTTTCGCGAAGACGACGAGTTTTCGACTAATGAAAATGCAATGAGGGAAACCTTGATGCGTGCGTGAAATTGGATTCACCATAAGGGAAGCGAGGGACTAGGCAAGCTGTCAATGTTCTTCAGTGCCCTCGTCGATATTACTTTTGATGAATGTCCAATCGGGTAAAAAGTGACGCGTTGAAAGCCTGGCATCGTAGCTCTCGTGAATCTGTAAATGTGCAGGTGAATTGGATTACTTGGATTACTTGGATTACTTGGGTTGCTTGGAGTACTGGGAGTACTTTGGGTACGTGGATTACTTGGATTAATTGGAGTACTTGGATTACTTGGATTACATGGGTTAATTGGAGACTCGGATTACTTAGAGTACTTGGATTAATTGGATTGATGGAATTACTTGGAATAATTGGAGACTTGGATTACTTGGAATACTTGGACTACTTGGATTACTTGGATTACTTGGAGTACTTGGATTAATTGGAATGATGGAAATACTTGGAATAATTATATTACTTGGGTTAATTGGAGTACTTGGATTAATTGGAGTACTTGGATTACTTGGATTACATGGGTTAATTGGAGACTCGGATTACTTAGAGTACTTGGAGTACTTGGATTAATTGGATTGATGGAATTACTTGGAATAATTGGAATACTTGGATTACTTGGATTACATGGATTACTACGGTTACTTGGAGTACCAGGATTGCTTGGAGACTTGGATTACTTGGAATACTTGGACTACTTGGATTACTTGGATTACTTGGAGTACTTGGATTAATTGGATTGATGGAATTACTTGGAATAATTAGATTACTTGGGTTAATTGGAGTACTTGGATTAATTGGATGACTTGGATTACTTGGATTACATGGGTTAATTGGAGACTCGGATTACTTAGAGTACTTGGATTACTTGGATTACTTGGGTTGCTTGGATTAATTGAAGTACTTGGATTACTTGGATTACTTGGAGTACTTGGATTAATTGGATTGATGGAAGTACTTGGAATAATTAGATTACTCGGGTTAATTGGAGTACTTGGATTACTTGGATTACTTGGATGAGTTGGGTGATGTGTAATAATTGCCAGTAGTTTCGGCGGAAATGATATATGGTTACTGTTGAGGAAAACTGGTTGGGGCCTAGCAGCGTGTCGAATGTAACGACGGTGGTCGCGATGTTGGACTCACTTATTGTTGGTTCGCACCATTGTGGAGGTTCATACGCTGCCGAAGCTTATTACCGCGTGCGGTGACCGCGATTGTCCGGTCTACGCGGCTGTGCGGTCGCTCCTTGCGCATTGAATGCAAATCGCAGACTAAATGGACACTGTCTTCAACCGAGAGCGGTGGTCTTCGTTGTCTCTAGGCTTTTGAGGAGAAAAAGCAACCAGTTCGTGGCGATCCGATTCTGTTTTGTTTTCTTCGTTTCTTCTAGCCCATTATCCGAGCAGTGACGAGCAGAAAAATGTGGAGTTCACACGGAGAACACGTTGAGGGCTCGACTGTGTGATCATACGGAAGGACTGGTTGCTTCCGGGAGAATATCGAACAAAGGCTATTCAATGAACGTTTCATGCGTCGGGCAATCAACGTCTGTATTCTTCATCTCTCGAGTATGCACTCACTCACGGAGCGCTACGATAAAAAGAAATCGAAAGGATCTTCGGTCTGATGTGCGAAGGTGAAGACACGAAGCAGACCGGAAATACGAAAAAAAAAAAATTCGTTTGTTGGAAATGGAAAATGCTGTTTTTATCGGCGTTCGAGAGTGAGAGAAAAGTCCATGGTATCTCAGACCAACCATTATCAGCTTATCGACCCAGCCGTTGGACCACATTCTTCATGCAGACTCTATTATAACTCAACGTTGTTAGTTCTCAATTTTTTTAAAGAAAAAATTACACGAAATAAGTTCAATGTATGCTTAATAAAATACTATTCTCCCAAATCTTAAATAAATAATCTAGTAGACAAATAAATCGTAAATAACGACCTTTTTCCGGTCCGTCGCAGTGGTATTCCTAAAACTCGTACATATTCTTGAGGGATCGATAAACATTTCATTTTTTGTTTAGTTATGCCATCTTAAGAATCACCTCCAAAACAGTGCTCCAGACAACAATTCTGCCTTGGCCGTATATTTTTCGGTACGATTTCCACATGACGCATGGACTCTTTACAACCTCTCGTTTTAAATTATCTTGTTTCCATTGACTCACCCAGTACATATGTCAGGTACCATTCCAATTTAAATACGACGGACTTTTTGATCATCGCGTTGGAAAAGTAACACATATGTCATTCAGGCTCGTAGCAAAAAAAAAAAAAACAAAAATTATACGAATCGCCCGATCTGAATTTCGTGATTTTTCTTACGCGCTCAATTTCCGGTCCGTCTCGGCCTGCCGGATGCGGCCAGAGTTTCGCTCGCAACGCGTTGGGAGAGCACAGATTACACTCAAGCTATGTATATATATATATATATGTGTGTGTGTGTATGTGTGTGTGTATGTATATATATATATATATATATATATATATATATATATATATATATATATATATATATATATATATATATATATATATATATATATATATATATATATATATATATATATATATATACACATACATACACATACATATATATATATATATACACACACATGGATACAAACATATACAGGGTTTCATGTTATGAATGGATAATCCTGCAACTGTCGATAGGTTAGATCATGTCCGACTATATGCTGGACTTTCAGTTTAGTAAAAGTCCCTCGGTTTTCGAGATTTTGGGGTTTATGTTATTTTTTTGAAATCATCTGCTTTTGGTCTTTCGCATGCCATCTCCACAAATCATATGAATCGACAATAACTAAGCAACTTTTTAAAGTAATTGACATGATATGCCTGGTACATTTTTTTTTACACAGCAGACTATCAAAGTCAGATGTTCGAATTGGTTTGTATGAAAATTCTGCATTAGATCTTTTGCCATAAAGTTGCCTTAACATTTAAGGTTAAAGAGAAGACTTTTCTGAATAAAACAAATAACCGAGTATTTTTTTTAAACAGGGTCGAAAAACGTTATCATTTGTAGAAATGGCATGCGAAAAACCAAAAGCAGATGATTTTTATCTCGAAAACCGTGGGACTTTTACTAAACTGAAATTCCGGCATATAGTAGGGCATGATCTAACCTATCGACAGTTGTAGGATTGTTCATTCATAACAGGACACCCTGTATATATATATATATATATATATATATATATATATATATATATATATAGTACGTGCAAGTATATAATTCTACGTAGTAGTATCAGTACACCGCTGTGTGCGCATGGAATCGAACACAGCGAAGCACACAGTGTGCGTGCGCCGGAGTGGGCGAGATAACAGATGCGAGATATCACCCCGTGCGTCCATTAAATATCGAGCGGTCAGCCGAGAGCAGAGCGTAAGAAGAGGAGAGAGAGAGAGAGAGAGAGAGAGAGAGAGAGGGAGAGAGAGAGAGAGAGAGAGAGAGAGAGAGAGAGAGAGAGAGAGAGGGAGAGAAGAAAAAAGAAAGTAAGCGAGCAAAGGAGAAGCACGATTGAGATACGAGAGTGTATTTCTGTTGGTGCGATTATTTATGAATTCGCGATAGGATGACCGCGAGCGCGTTCGGTCATGTGGTCAAGCCCTCCCGCGCTGCATTGTCGACGCCGTCGCGGAAACAGGGAGGGACAGGGACTGGGAGAAAAAAATTATCGCGAATTGACACTCAAAGAAGAAAAACGGGGAAAGAGCAAAAAATAATAATGCGAGGTGCTTGAGATCAAAAGCAGCGTGACGAAATGAGGATAATGATAATAATAAATGTGAGAATAATGAGCTGCAATGGACATTTGATGCTCGGTACCATTTAATTAAGTTGATCAACTAGACTGGCCAGGAGCTCTCCTACTCCTTTATCCATATCTTTCTCTCTCTCTCTCTTTCTCTTTCTCATAAACATGGAGTGCAGTTGTCTACTAGTTGTGTATCTCATTCATTAATTTCATACTATATATACATATGCACATGTGTGTGACGAAAAGTGACGTCTAAGCGGAAAGTCAAACTTGCATCGATACGTATGCACACACATGATGACAGATGATGATGATAATGACATGATGACACATGCACACATGCATACATGTTCGTATCTGCGATGATACATTGAGCTGTAAAGTAAAAAGTGCAATGCTGGAAAAGTCCAAACGGAATGTGCAACTCGCATCGATAACTATCCAAATGACCCCCATGCATGTTCTACCATCTTTTTTAGCTTCTGAGAAAAACGCATTTTCTATTTTTCCTTTTCGTGTATGTACTTTCTCCGCGATTTGTTCACTTGTGTTGTCTCTGTAAAGTGCACTGTTGCGCAATGAATAAATGATCAACGGAACACTATTGTCGATGCCTTAGATGTTGGTCAAGAGTTTAAGAAATAGGCTTGAGAGGGTCAGTCACTAAAGTTCAGATGACAAAAAAAAATACTTATCCTCGTCCAAATGACTGCCATTCCATTTTAAAAGCTTCGGAAAGGAAAGTACATACAAAACAGACAAACAAAATCAAAATCCGTGCTACTGGAAAATTCGAAAAAAAAAATCTTTTTTCTCGTCACGTAGAAGTTTGCATCGTTGGAATGCAACGATTTTATTGTTTATTTTTCATTTCGTCATTTTTATCATTATCCGAAGGGTTTTTTTTCAAATTGAGGTTGTAAATCTCTAAAAAGAATTCCTGAAAACGTTGATGTGATTTTCACAACTTAAGTAGGCTAAAAAAAACCATCGATTAAAAAATATATATATTATTTGCGTTCGAACGATGCAAACTTCATCATTTTTTTTTCACAGAGGCTAATAAACATACGAGGCATCTGGATTTTCCTCTCGAACGTCACTTTTCGGGCCACCCTGTAAATACACACACACATCTATATATATATATATATATATATATATATATATATATATATATATATATGTTTTGGCATCATTAATATCTGTTTTATGCTTCCCTTCTTCTTCTTCATTCTCCTATCTATCTACCCATTTTCTCCTTCATCTCGCTGTACGAGAATTAAGAAAGCTTTGTTCAAGATCGAGAAGCAGGATCTCCCTCGAGGGCCTTGCACATGTACATACAAAAGCATATTTTCTCTCTCTCTCTCTCCCTTTTTCTCTCCGAGTATCTTGGACTACCCGTTTCTGATCTCCCGCGTACACATACGCGTCAGCCGGGATATTTTTTCGCGTATCTTAGTACCAAATTGTTGGTGCCTCGTTGGCCGCAATGCACGCTGAGTCCGTGCCCTCGTTGGCATCTGTGATGACACATTGAGCCGCGAGCAACGAAGAAGACGAATAGGCCATTGCGAGAGAGTTTTGTCATTGTGGCGGTTGCAAACGCACTGTAACTACTGCAATATACAGAGAGAGAGAGAGAGAGAGAGAGAGAGAGAGAGAGAGAGAGAGACAGAGACAGAGACAGAGAGAAGTAGAGAAAGCAGCAGGCTGCAAGCAAACCCGGGAGGCCATTGCCCTGTTCGGTTCTCGCCACGACGTCGACGATGACACTGACGACGGCGACAACGGAGACGATGCGATGGTGCAGTGTGCAAACTTGCTGCAAAGGGTGTGTGTGTGCACGAGAGAGAGAGAGAGGCAGAGAGAGAGAGAGAGTGAGAGAGAGCAGAGAATGAACAGTGGCCAAAGAAGGGGATGATGGCAGCCGGAAAGTCTGCACTGTCTAGTGCCACGAGTAGAGCTTTGCATGTGCCTCGCACATGCACGAATGGAACGGTAAGGCCTCGTCGGGGCCTACACTCTCCTCGCGACGTTATAGATTATGCATTCGCGCCCAGTGATAATGTATATATCGGCGAAGAAGATGAGTTGAAATGGAAAAAAAAGAAAAACGCACCGCGGCGCGCCGCATGTACCTCGTGACTTTCTCATCACGAGTTACCAGTGATTTACGTCCAACATTGGAGACATGTCTATTTTACCGCAATGCATTTTCACTTATGCACCATTCATATATATATACATATTCCAGATCCCTGGAACAATGATTCCCAACATATGTGACGGTGCCCTTTAGCCAGATTTTTCCTGGTTACTGAGCGTCCTCGTTTCGTACCCGGTTGATTTATGAATTTTCAGTCATTGATACATGAAATTGTAACTCCGATTGAGAGAGTTACAATTTTGTTTCACTTTCATCCTCTCGATAAGAGGGGATACTGGTTTACGCAATTTTTTTGAAGCTTTTTTAGGACCTCTACAAATATTATGAAGTCGAAATAGACACGACAAATAATGTCAAAATTTAAAATAAATTATTTTGTTGGGATCCAATGATGCAAACTTCAGGCCGTTATGAATATATCGCTCTCGATCTACGATAGAGGTATAGTCATCGATACTTGAGGAAGTAAAATTCCGAGATTTTCGTACGAAAGATCAGTCCCAAAGGTGCATTTGCTTCTGGTGTGACTGTGCAACAGTCTCTGACAATGAGATGATGAAGCTTGCAACGTTGCAACGAAAGTTAATTCTTCTCATTTGCTCAAATTTGTGTTGGTCATTTTTGGCTGTAAAAATCACTCAAACGCTTTTACGTATTCTCACTAGAGATTCACGACCTCAATTTGCAACAAATGCTTTAGATGATGATAACAATGAAGAAACGAAAAATAAAGAAAATCGGTGCGTTCCAGGGATGCAAACGTCAACGTCATGACAATGAGAACGATTTGTCTGGAGATGTCAGCACGGTGGGATTAATAGAGATCTTGAATAGGGACTTTCTCATTTTTAATTATTTCATTATCAGGTGATTCAGATTGCGATCAAACGTGACCGAATTCGTAATAAGGGGAGGAAGTTTAAACGCTCGTGTAAATTCAAAGTGAGCATGAAATTTGCATTTTGAAAATATAATGGCGCACCTCACGTAATTCAAGCCCTTTGCACGTGATATACGGGGTGTCCTGTTGTGAATGGGTAATCCCGCAACTGTCAATAGGTCAGATCATGTCCTACTGTGTGCTGGAATTTCAGTTTAGTAAAAGTCCCACGGTTTTCGAGATAAAAATCTTCTGATTTTTCGCATACCATTTCTACAGATGATACCTTTTTTGACCCACTTTTTAAAAAATACTCTTGGTTATTTATTTTATCTCGATAAGTCTTCTTTTTAACCCTAAACGTTAAGGAAACTTTATGAAAAAAAGATCTTATGCAGAATTTTCACATAAAACCAATTCGAACATCTGACTTTGTTAGCCTGCGGTGTGAAAAAAAAGTACAACGTATATCGTGCCAATTACTTAAAAAAGTTCCTCAGTCATTGTCGGGACCGGGTTGAAAGTCCGAACATTGGATGATCAGACCGCTCAAAACTCCGAAAGAATACTACCCCTAAAGATCAAAACTCCGAAAGAATTTCACACGAAAGACCAAAACTCCGAAAATCTGAACACCGTCTGAATAATTCGGCTATGGAAGTTATAAAGTTTCAAAATTTCCAATAAATCGACGAATTATTTCAAGAACTTTTTTTTTCATTAGGAATTGATTTTACGTCAATTTTGAAATTTGTCTAGACAATGTTATACGTTCTACATAATTCACAGTCAACTGTGTAGACTTTCGCTGGCATAATCTTGACGAACCTTGTAATTTCGGAACATTAAAATTGGGAATTTCAAACCGTCGGCGCATTCAAAGTTCGGAATTTCAACCCGGCCCTCATGTCAAGATCATGCCAGCGAAAGTCTACACAGTTGACTGTAAATGATGTAGAACGTATAACATTGTCTAGACAAATTTCAAAATTGACGCAAAATCACTTCTTAATAAAAAGAAATTCTCGAAATAATTCGTCGATTTATTGAACATTTTGAAACTTTTAAAATTTCCATAGGCGAATTATTTTGACGGTGTTAAGATTTTCGGAGTTCTGGTCTTTCGTGTGACATTCTTTCGGAGTTTTGAGCGTTCTGACCATTCAAAGTTCGAAGTTTCAAAGCGGCCCAATCTCGAATCTCGGAACATTAAAATTCGGAATTTTAAACCGTCGGGAGTATTCATATCATTTGTAGAAATGGCATGCGGAAATACAAGAGCAGATGATTTTTTTTTTTCAAAAAATAACAAAGCCCAAGCTCTCGAAAGCCGTGGGACTTTTTCTAAACTGAAATTCCAGCATATAGTAGGACATGATCTGACCTATCGACAGTTGCAGGGTTATCCATTCATAATAGGACACCCTGTATATATTCAAAAGTATGAGCGCAGAGTCACGTTCATATCGAGAGCCTACCCACTCTTTTCTCTCTCTCTCTCTCTCTCTCTCTCTCTCTCTCTCTCTCTCTCTCTCTCTCTCTCTCTCTCTCTCTCTCTCTCTCCCCCTTGCCTCATCGTCAAAACCTGTATCTGCATCTTTCGGCGCTCACTCGATGCACATACAGATGCATGTACCCGCCTATGCATAACGCGTATAAGGGCCCCTCGGTACGAGGCCTCGCGAAGTGCAGATTGCGTGTGGGTCACGCAGGCGAGTGATTGACTGTACGCGAAACGCTGGCGCACGCAATTCGAACGCGGAGGAGGCTCGTTCCTCGCGGGCTCCCTTCGCGAAGGGGAAAAAACGGTATCGCGAGGGTGTGATGTGCGCGCGAGGAAAAAAAAAGATGGAAATGTGTGTGCAAAATGCATGCGCGGGAGGATGCAGATTCAAGGATGATTCACGTGCTCTCATATATGTATGTCGATGTACAGTTGGGGACAAAAGTTTCATCGGACGAGAATTTTAAAACGCATGGTACGAACCCAAACAGCGCAGGAAAATCCTGCAACGACATCCTCCGGGAACGTTAACATCGAACGTTAATAGTTAATTAAGGTTAATTATAATAGCACCCAATTAATTAAGGTTAGCAAATAATTAATTAAGCAATAATTACGAATTAAGTAATAATTAATTAAGCGATAATTAATAATTAATTAAGCAATAATAATAGCAAATAATTAATTAAGGTTAGTAATAATAGCAACGGAACATTCATGAAGATTGACAAACGGAAGTAGACGAATAGGAAAAACGAAGTACGAGGAGAGAAAAAGTGTTTACTATCCGCTGTTGTAATGACGAAGAATGGTGTGAAAAATGATCAACTGGTTCTCTCGTCCTGTTATTAAGGGGGAGATACCTTTAGGCAAGGAAAAAAATTGGCTGATTTTCGTGATTTTTTTTTAAAGGAAAAGTTTCTTCACCATTTTTTGAGACTTAGGGTATGTTTCATTTCTACTTTTGGCTGTTACATGGTATTTTTTATTTATTTATTAATCTTTAAAAATTGCGGAAGTATGGCACGGTATTCTAAACTGCCTTTTCAAAACTGGCGTGACGTATAGCTAAAAAACTAATGGAGCGATTCTGATGGAAATTGGTGTGAATCTTTCTAACCCTACTGGCTAAAACATAACCCTAAATGTTCTTGAAAATTTATTTAAAAGTATTTTTTGATTGCAAAATATAGCCATTTTTATCGGAAAATTCAACCTTTCTGTTTTGAAGCGTACCATTTAATCGATTTTCAACTTTTTTCACTTTTTCTTGGTTCATATTCTGCGTATGAGTGTTAATGAAAGAAAAATCTTCATCGGTTTTCTTTCAGATTAGTCCCGCCGACGCTATGCGTCACGCTTGACAACTTCCGCCGCAACCTGTTTAGAATACCGTGCCATACCTCCGCCATTTTTAAAGATTAATCGATTTGAAAAAAACCATATTTAATAGCCAAAAAATAGTAATAAAACCTACCCTAAGCCTCAAAAGGGACGAAAAAATCTTTCCTTTAAAAAAGAATATGACGAAAATCAACAATTTTCTTTCTCGCCCAAAGGTATCTCCCCTTTAACTCATTATGCCTAGTTGTGACAGTCGAAAACTGCTCATTTTTGTCATTTTTTAAGAAAATCGCGATCATAAATTTTTCCAAAAATTAGGTATTTGGAAAATTATAATATGAAAAACACTCCGTAATGTTTTGTGTAAAAATATTTAATTACAATCGATTTGCAATCGATGTCCGGGAATCTCCCGAAAAAAACACTTTGCAGTGAGCAATGCCCTTTTGAACCAGGTTATCTAATATCAAAATATCACAGATTTCTTTAGTACATTAGTTTATCCTAAGATTAGTCGAAGAATTTTCCGAAATATCAAAATAAAAATAAAAATGGCGCATATTCAGACTGAGAGTCTTGATTTTTGGGAAAAAAGTTGGCATTTATGTTTCACCAAATCGAAAGTATGCATCGGAAAAAAAAACTCTTCGTTCAAATGCTATATTTTTACATAAAGAAAAAGCTCTAAAAAATGTTTAAACAGCAATGCAGTAGTTTTTAAAATATTTTGTTCACCGACCTTGAAAACGTACTATCGAGAAAAACGCGTTCAAAGTTTCGACTGGCGTCAACACAACAGCCGGTAAATCTGTCGATTTTGATCCGATGACCTTGAAATTTTCAGGGACCATTTGTAAGATAATGTACCGCCAAAATATATTGGTTGTGAAAAAAGTGATTTTTCAACTTTTACAACTACACATCACCCCTCAATGACCTGATAGCGAAGTGAACGCACTCGTTGACGATTCCAAAAGGCGTCGATCCAAGCATAGAGAGCCCGAGTTTTCGAAACATTTTGACGTGCACGTCTGGCTCGTTGAAAAGATGCGGAAACTTTTGCTCAGGGATCGGAAACACGGATGAGTATTGGCTATGGAGTATGTCTCGCTTTCTATATATACGTTGGTCGTCAATTATCGGTATTGAACGTTCGTTTTGCTTGCTCTTCCTCCTGGAAAGTCTGGGATGTTTCGTATACGACTTTTAGCAACAAATGATGCTTTCATACGATGTACACACTGAATACACTTCACATATATATGTAGGAAAGAGTATTTTGGAGCCATCTGTCTAATGTCGTTTGCCAGTACATCGGGGTATTGGAGAATGGTCCTTGTAGTCCAGTCTTCAAAGTCACCTTTTCTCATCTATAGGGTGGCCCGAAAAGTGACGTCCAAAAGGCCAATCCGAAGGGTGTCTCAAAATTACCTGACATTTTTATTTATTAACGAAACCTATCATTTATCTGAAAAGTATGAATAAATTAAGGGATCTCACTTAAGACGCTAAACATGGCTATTTTCATACATTTTTTTGATAGCATTATATTTTAGATTTTGATACAAAAGTTGTTCGAAATTCACTACAATTTAAAAAAAATGTATTTATGAAACCCAAACAAACTTTAAACGCGTTTTACTCGAAACAACGTTTTTCGATTGCTGTTGATAAAATCTTCGAAACTACTGAACCGATTCTTATGGAATTTTAACCACATGTTCTTTACAACTATAACTATAGCGCATATCAAGGATTTCTTTAAATTTTGATATTTACTATTTTTTTTGCCAAAACGGTGAAAAAAGCACGTTTTTGTTTGTTTTTTCGAAAAATGTCCGCCATTTTGTTATTATTGCATATATCAAGAATCGTATGATATGCGGTATAGATATCAATATACTGAATCTGAAACCGTTTGATTTGTTTGTTTCGGATGATCCATCTCCGAGATTTCATCAACAGCGCAGACCTACAATTTGTTTAGGACATTTTTTTAACTACCATTTTCGTCAATAAATAGTGACTTAAATAAATACATTTTTTTTTTAATGTGTTACGAAAGTGTATTTATGAAGGGTAACAACTTTTATATCAATATCTATAATATAAACCTATCATAAAAATGGATGAAAATGTCTTTTTTTAGTGTCTAAAGTGAGAAGACCCCTTAATTTTAATATAAGGTACAAACATGGAGGTTATGTGTGGAACACAATATCCGATAAATGGCGTAAACGGCATGGCCTTGTCATGTCACATAGTTTTTTATATAAACCATTTTCGGACGATGTTTTTTTGAGAATTTTGAACTATTATTTAAAAAACTCGCTGTTTTTGCAAAAATCGATATATCAAAAAAATCCTACGTACTTCTGTGGCTATTCACATGTATAATCGAAAAAAAAATTAATTCACTGTGAATTAAAAGTTGCAGTTGCCGTTGGTCCGGCCGCGCGCATATGAAAAAAAGGCTTTGTCGAAGAAAAGCTGTGCAGCCGCCATTTTGTTTTATATTACTTTGAAAAAAAATACTTTTCACACCTTATGATATGTACGTCAAAGGACCTCTTTCAGAATTTCGAATTAGTCCATTGTCCCGCTAAAAAAAATTCCCAAAATATACTTATTTTTTCCCCCGCTACAGTGGCCTTACCCCTCAATGAAATTAGTCTGCAATTATGCCAAAATGTTATTAAAAATTTCGTCGAAAGAGTGAACGTTTGCAACCAGGTACGAGGCGGCCATTTAACGGATATTGTGTTCCCCACATAACCTCCATGTTTGTACCTTATATAAAAATAAAAATATTCGTACTTTACAAATAAATGATACGTTTGATCGATGAATTAAAATGTCAGGTCATTTTGTGGTACCCTTTAGATGCCCGTGTCTTATCCAAATCAGCCCCGTGTATGTTCTACGTCACTTTTCTGGCCACCCTGTACGTACATATAGGCCTAGATGGATAGATAGATGGATAGATAGGACACGGTGGAAGGATACGACATTGACGAGAAAGAGATCTCGAACGGATCTCCAGGGCACGGAAGCAAAGCGAGCGGGCTCCCATAGAAATCGGTTGGATAATTGGCCGAGTTCCCGGTCTATTTCAGGCTCGTGTACAGGCTGTATACGACAAAAGGAATTGCGCGGACCAGCGGACCATTGGAAAGTAACATCGGCAAATGGAAGTTCATCCGCGTTTGAACGTGAGAAAATTGGTCTGGAAAGTTTCTCCTCAAATTTATTTTTCCTCACGACACCGGGCCAATAGCGCAGTCTCCCTCCTGTCCTCAGCCATCTCTTTCCTCAAGAGCAACGCATCACACACGGAGAACGTGTGAATTCCAGCGCTCGGCTGGTTTCGTTCGACTGATTGAAAAAAGGCGCAAAGTCTGGACGTAATCGACCTTTACACCTTGAGCCGAGGCTTTGGCTATCGTGAAATTGCAATTTGTCAAATTCCGGGCTGTTTTTGCCATTGGGGGGTCGAGAAGGATTGACAGGAGTGAGGAGGAGTCACGAGACGTCGGTTGCTCCGTGGCTGCCTCCTGGCTGGAAGTCAAGCTCGGACCATTTTCTTTCCCACGACTGAAGAAACGGCCGACTTCGTCCGCTTCTCTCATGGAAGGCAGCGCGGCGAAAAACTCGTCTGGAAATATGGCCACAGCCTATATATATATGTATGGGTATGTATATACACTGCTGCGAATTAAACGAGGCCGACATACGGAAAGAAGAAGGAAGACCCAACGTCGTCACGACTTCTTGGCTCGTTTATCCCCACATATTGTGTCGTTTTTTCCAACACTTTTTATCTCGATGCATATCCGTGTGTTATACATATGCATACATGTATATATATAAAGGGTGTCTTGTAATGAATGGATAATCCTGCAACTGTCGATAGGTCAAATCATGTCCTACTATACGCTGCAATTTCAGTTTAGTAAAAGTCTCAGGGTTCCCGAGATTTTGAGCTTTGTGGTTTTTTCCTTAGGTACACGCTTTTCGCGTTTGTTACCTATTCTTTCCCTTCATTGTGCCCGTTTCTTTCCTCTACTGTTTACTCCTTTTTTCTCCATCTTTCTCCTTGTTCCCCCCCGCCCTCTTGCGGCCGCAGCTGACTTCCCCCTCTGTATTATATTCATCATGACATTTTTGTCATGGGTATAGGGAAACTGGGGAAAACCTATACCAATACAGTCGGTCATCGAGTTTGCCCCCCAGTCGTGGAACTAGTCTTATTTCGCCGCGAAATGCCGAAGAAAAACATTTCACGACGAAATGTACGCGACTGGGATTCGAACCCGGGACCTCCCGGTCCGCTGGTTTAGTGGCGAGCACGCTAACCACTAGACCATCGCACCGGTCTCCTTTGGGCTTTGTGTTATTTTTTGATAAAAATCATCTGCTTTTGGTTTTTCGCATGCCATTTCTACAAATGATATGAATCGACAATAACTAAGTAACTTTTAAAAGCAATTGGCACGATATGCATCGTACATTTTTTTGCACAGCAGGCTAGCAAAGTCAGATGTTCGAATTGGTTTGTATGAAAATTCTGCACAAGATCTTTTTTCATAAAGTTTCCTGAACATTTACTGTTAAAAAGAAGACTTTTCTAGATAAAACAAATAACCAAGAGTATTTTTTTGTTAAACTGGGTAAAAATAAGTTATCATTTGTAGAAATGGCATGTGAAAAACCATAAGCAGATGATTTTTATCTCGAAAACTTTGGGACTTTTACTAAACTGAAATTCCAGGACATGATCTGACGTATCGACAGTTGCAGGATTATCCATTTATAACAGGACACCCTGTATATATATATATATATATATATATATATATATATATATATATATATATATATATTCGAACTTTGGCGTATCGCACACCCAGATTCTTCTTCCAACGCACACATGCGGCGGAGCCGATCCAAATCGTTCGGAGAAGGCTCAATGGACCCAAAGAGACGACAAACTACAATGATGATGACCCAGGAGGATCGAGCCGCCTGACCCACATATTTAAGGCGTTACATCTGAGCAGAAAAAAATGTTTGGCCGCTTTTTTATTGGCTTTAATCATGTATAAATATCAGAAGAATCATATACAGACGAAGTTATATGCGGGAAATGTTTTTCATTATTTTAAAGCTCATGTCCAGAAGCGTTTCCGAGGGCTCCGAAACGGCCCGGTAGCAATTTGGAGTCGTTCAGTCCAGTCGTTGTAAAAAAAACATTAAACGACCTAACACCTCCAAGACCTACTATCAAAATGCCACAAGACACAGAAGTCCTCCATGTGGACGGTATCTCCTAAATCATTTTTGAAACTTTAAACGCCTTTTTCTCGAAACCACGTTTTTTTTTATCGGGAGAATGCATAATTCGGGCAGTTCTCAGTCGATAAACTTGAAATGTTAATTATAGTTTCTTAGATAGATTCTCTAAAAAGATACCCACGATTTATGCGATTCTTCGACAATTCTCGTTTCTATAAACAAATTAAAGCAGTTTTTTTAGCAGAAAAAAATGAAAATTTATTCAAAATGCCATTTTGCGAAAAAATCCATATTTTTTAATAATCGTGCGTACTTTTCCAGCAAAACTAACGCAGATGACGTAAAAAAAATCACTTTTTTATTCAAGGTGCTGATTCATAAAAGTTCTGCGTCTTCCCGAAGAGCGCCTTAAAAATCGTAGTGTAACTATGACTCAGCGGCAATTTTCGTTTTTTAATATTTTATTCGTATACTTCAACACATGGAGAATAAATCCTCCAAACCTCAAATTGATTGCTTTTTTAGTATTTTCAAAGAAAAATTGCAAAAAAGTCTCATTCTACGGTGAGCGACGTATATGCAGCGCCTTAACCCAGGACAAGAAGCGAGATAGAAAGAGATACGATGCGAGTTTTTTCAAATTTCGCGAGATTTATTTCAATGTCCCTTTTTCCCCTTGGACTTCTCAGACCGTCTACATTTTATGCCGCTCCCCCGTTTTTTTTTTTTTCTATACCATTTCACTGAGGCCACTCGAGTGAATTCTGCACGCTTAAAGAAGGCTGAAAAACATGTGCTTGATATTTTCGTGGCTCGCGAAATTTAACGTGGTGATCTTACGATCGTGAGCCAAGTATTATTCGGGAAGATGCAGTCATCGCTGCAAACGCAAGCTTTTCATTCCCGTAGATGAAGTAACGTGCTTTGGGTGTTTGTGATGCTGCGAATGGTTCGAACGTCGGAATAAATACCGTGAAGAGGTGTCACTTTGATAAAAACTTTTTTTTTTTAATTCAAATTACAAAGTTCCTGAGCGACCGAAAGTCTTCTTTTTTTATGGTCGGCAAGCCTGAATGTCCCTTTATGTCATCACTCAGCTGCAGCACGCACGAACGGCTTTAAGGGGTTATATACAGTTAAAATTTTCGAAAAATCGATTTTTTTATTTTTTTTTCGTAATGTACATATATTTAAGTACACACACAGAATTTTTTTCATCACTCCGACGAATATTCTCAAAGTTACACGCACATTTGTAATGACGTATCATAGTGTTCGAAAGTGCTTTTGAAATTTTAAACGCATTTTTCTCAACACTGTGTTTTCAAAGTCGGTGAGCAAGATTTTTTGGAAACGGCTGGACCGATCAGTCTCAAATTGTATCACAATATTTTTAAGTACATTTTTTAGTAATTAATCGAAGGGTTTTTCTCACCGATAAATGTTTTCCATTTTATAAACAATTTAAGGCCTACATTTTGGTCAAAAATCGATTTTTTTTTTCGAAAAGCCGCCATTTTGTCAAACATGATTATTTTGCTTATTCCTTCGAGCAATTACAAGATAATCCATTATATTAACGAAATATTGTTGATTTTTTTCTTGTTAAATGTTCCAGTCCAGAGATATCTTGCTCACCGCAAGACGCCTTTTTTTAGATGTGCTCCCGGAGACTAGCTATAGCAGCTTTGAAAATAATTATTTTTACAAATGAATAATGTTAAAATACAGTTAAAAGTTACCATGATATGTGTACAAATTTTTACGTTGAAAGATTTAAAGATCTTCTCAAGAAAAATTCTTGAAAAATCGATCTTTTTGGGCCTCCTGACTGTATATAACCCCTTAAGTGACCGTAAAAATATAAAAAAAACCTAAGTAATGTATTGAAATTATTCTTTATGCTCGAAGAACTTAAAAAATAACAAGTTGAATGTTGCAATGACGTGTTTTTGGTAACAATAGACTTGTCGGATGTTTATAAAACTACACCATTATGCTTTGTTGTGTGGCATAATCTCAAAAACATATTTTTTGGGCGACTGTTATTTCGTTAGGGTGTATTTGATCACTTCGACGGGGTAACATTGATCATTGATCAATTTCGCCCCACTCATTATCTTTATTGCTAGTCTCAGAGTATTCTCAGGGGTTTTCGTCTTTTGATAATCTTTTAAATTGTAGGTCAAGAAATATTTCTAATGTATTCGATAGGAACATTTCTTAATCGAGAATTTTGCAATTCTGTACAAAATCACACTAATTGTAAGACAAAAAAGGTCAAATTGTTATTTGATATTTTTTTGTCTTACAATTAGTGTGATTTGGTACGTGACCTAGTTTATGTGAAACATGTTCCTAATAAAACCAATGTGATCTCGTTCTGTGACTTACATACCTAGGTACCCGTGCGGAAATTGAGTTGGGGCTGTGATCGGGCCCCAATAATATTCCCCTAACTTTATTCGGGCCCTAATCTGGAAGCCATATGAGGACCGTTAGCGGCCGGTCACACTTTGTCAACAAGGGCCATTAAAG
The DNA here is from genome assembly GCA_963210295.1 of Ophion ellenae. NCBI lineage: Eukaryota > Metazoa > Arthropoda > Insecta > Hymenoptera > Ichneumonidae > Ophion > Ophion ellenae. Next base: position 40,778,646 of record OY723389.1, read on the forward strand.
GCGCAACGACCGGGGCCTTATAAGTTGCCTCAATGGCGCCTCATCAAAACCATTTTAGCGCCCTGAACATGCCTCAACGGCGCCTCATCATAACCATTTCAGCGCCATAAAATATCCGTATCAGTGGATATACGTGTATGTTAAATGCGTCAGGGTATATCTGTATTTGTTTTTATGTAATTGTTCATGTGCATAGGTGTGGGCGTGAGTACATGTGTATGTATGTGTGCGCGCGTAGAAATGTGATTGCGTATTTGCATGTGAGCCTTTATGACAAACTGCCATGACAAAATTAATACAAAAAATAATCCATTCTAAGGAATGGATGTGTAGTAGAAAGAAAAAAATATATGGGTCTACTGAATCACTAGAATCTATTTCCATTGAGGGAAAGATCTGGAAAACAAAGACCAATTTATTTACTTACCTACACAGTCAGATAAAGTTTATGAATGGGAAATATCAGCGAAGTCTTCAGAAGAAATAATTTCCCCTATGATGAGTATTGAGCGGAAATTAGTTGCTATAAAAATGTCGAAAAAACCGGTTGGGACTGTTCACCCTTATGCGCTAGCATTACTCCATGTATGAGTGAAACCATGAGTAATTGTTCGTATCTATGTAAAAGGTTTCTTTAATTTGATAAATAAATACTGTCTGATGTTTGTCTGCATATTTGTGTTCATCGTTGATTTTTTATTTGTAATGCCCTTACGCTTTTTCCCAATTTGCGTTCGATAATATTATTCGATCGATGTATATAATCGATTTGAATAATTGAAATCCCATCAACCATGTAGCCCAAGCTATTTATACTGGTTTATCGCTATAATAGTCAGATCTGGGCCTATTGTGGAAATCCCTACTTGTTTATCCCTATACTGGCCAAGTCTGGGCCTATTGTGGAAATCCCTACAGGTTTATCCCTATAATGGCCAAGTCGGGTCCTATTGTGGAAATCCCTACAGGTTTATCCCCATAATGGCCAAGTCGGGGCCTTTTGTGGAAATCCCTACAAGTTTATCCCGATAATGGCCAAGTCTGGGCCCATTGTGGAAATCCCTACTAGGGAAAGCACTAGGGAAGCCCTGAAAGGCCCTTATTTTTATTAGGGATGCCCTATCAGTTTTCCGCACGGGTAGACATAAGTATTGCAACTTGTTTTTGCTAGTTTTTCAATATTCCGAAGTTTATGGTTGTGTCACCGCATAAATAAATATAAAATACCAGTTGTTTGTCAACAAAAATAATTTTGAAAAGTAAAGGTGTAATATTTGTCCGATCAAAGTAACCCCAAAACTAAAATAATCGTTGTAACTTTCCATCCCGTTGACAATTTTTTCTTCTTTAGGAAAACTGCTCCTTCATGGGGTTACTTCCGATTCTCATTAAGAAAAAGGGGGTATCAAAGTAATCCCAATATCTTTGATCAAAACTTTGATCACGACTAATTATTTGTTTTTCTTATTTATTTTTAAATGTGTCAAATATTAATTTGGAAAATAAAACGACTAATAAAAGTTGATGTCCCATTAAGAAAAAAAAGTGCGATATTATTTGAAGAAATATATGGATTTTCATAATTAAAATTGATCAAAGTAACCCCAACCCGCGGTAATTCATTGAAGAATCAAAAGGATCGATACCAATCGATTGTTCACACAATCCCTAGAGCCTTGGCTATTTCTGCAGTGTCCCATTTGCGTTTTTTATTGCTGCCGAATAAGACAGCAATAAATCATTTCGACAATTCGCATTGGGTCAAAACTGCGAGGGTAATAGAAAGAAAAAAAAATATTTAAACGTTAGCTCTCGGGAGTGGAGTAATTTTCGCACACCTGCAATTGTGTCATTATTCTCATTTAGTCCCACGTGAAAAAATAATATTCGCCGAAGGGTATTAAGAGTGGCTGTGATGCAAAGGATATGGAAAAAAAAAACTTCGTTGCTGAAACCCTCCATTTTTTGTTATTGCAGTGCTACTATATATTTATATGTATTACATACCCGTATTTATAGCAATTCAGATGCATACGAAATTGCGCTCGGTGTCCCGTTGTATTCAATTGCTGCAAAGAATGATCGAGCGATGTCCGTAAATGTACACGAGTGATTGTCCGACGCGCGCTCAAATCGTTCTTGCCTCATCGTCGCGCGTTCCCATTTTATTCACTCGCTCAAACTTCAATTACAATATGAAGGGGCTTCGCCCGACGGTGAGGCTCCTGCCAAATTTGGCATAGCTGCCATTAACCATGGGCCCTTGCACTAATGGCCTCACCGCGCCTCAGTGAACATCATTTTAATTTGTAGGTTAGGCGCATCTCACTTAAGAGGTTAGGCCAATCTCGAGGCCGAAAAAATTGGCTTTATGGGGATTTTTTTTCAGAAAAACGGCAAAAAAATCGAGATTACATAAAAGGGTTTTTATCATCCACATTAGTGACTGTGTACAATAATTTTTTTGAAGCGATTGATTTCAAAATGGCGGCTGCACAGCGTTTATCTCAAAACTGTAATTATCAAAATGGCGGCATGATCAAAATGGCGGTGAGCGTCATTTTAATTTACAGGTTGAGCGCATCTCACTTAAGGGGTTAGGCCACTCCGGAGGCCGAAAAAATTGGCTTTTTAGGGATTTTTTTCAGAAAAACTGCAAAATAAATCGAGATTACAAAAAAGCGTGTTTATCATACATATTAGTGACTGTATAAAATAATTGTTTCGAAGCAATTAACTTCAAAATGGCGGCTGTACAGCGTTTATCTCAAAACTACAATTATTTGACGATTTTTTGAGAAAATTTTTGGAAACCGAAAAATTTGCCTAAAAAATCGTCAGATTTTTTTATTTGTTAATAAGAAATGTTATTTGTTAATAACAAATGAACTATGCAACAAATTTGGTAATAACAAAGTTATTTGTTAATAACAAATGAACTATGTAATATTAAAAAATCCTACGTACTTCCATAGACAATGTATTTTTCAAGATATATTCAACATTTCAAGTGAATCGGTTGAAAATTGTCTGAATTATGTTTTCGGCCACTTGCAAAATGCAGTTCTGAGATAAACGCTGCACAGCCACCATTTTGAAATGAATCGCTTAAAAAAATTATTGTATACAGTCCCTTCACCCTTTTTTGTAAACTGGATTTATTTTGTAGTTGTTCTGAAAAAAAAATCCCCAAAAAGCCTATTTTTTCGGCCTCTAGAGTGGCCTAAGGCCTTAAGGGGTTAAAATCGTTAAACCCAGTCGTTTAAGTAAAAAAATCACTTTTTTCAAAACCAAAATATTTTGACAGTATGCCACGTTATAAATGTTTACTGAAGATTTCGAGGTGATAACCTCCATGTTTGTACCTTATATTGAAATAAAAATATTCGTACTTTTCGAATAAACAATACGATTTATTAATAAATAAAAATGCCAGGTCATTTTGAGGCACTCTGTACTGTCAATGAGGAATCGACTATCGCCGTTTTTGCAAATGTTCCAGTGTCTCCCTAAAAGTGCATGTGTTCGAGAGCGCGGATCGAGCGTGATCACCATTTTACAACATTTTGTCACGCGACCGTGGATCATTAGTGTGCAAAGTTGATTAGCCGATCGATCCAGAAAGGCTCTCGCCACTTTTGATCGAACGATCAACAGTACAGTCACTCGCACCGAAGTATGCACATGTAGTTGCAGCTCTTCGAACGCGAGAGATCCGAGCGTTATATGAGTCAACGGACAATTATGGAAGAGGCGTACGAATAATGCGCGAAGAGAGGCTCCTGACGGGTTGTGCGGGGCAAAAAAGAAAGAAGCCAGCGAAGAGAGCCCGGAGAAGAAAAGCCACGAGGAAAAAACGAGAGAAACAACGGGACAATGCGCTTTGAGATGAGATGGGAGGGAAAAAAAAAGAGGATGCAACTCACGAAAGAGGCTGGGCACCAAGTGCACGTGGATGTACGCATTGCACGGTAAATAAAAAGGGCAACCAGAAGAGCAGGAAAAAAAAATATGGGAGAGCGTTCGTATTCAGCATGCGAGGGCACGCCTCGAACTGGCGTGACTTCGACCTCGACGAATTTTATGACGGCATGTATCCGTTATTAGAACAACGAATCTTGCCGTTTCATGTACATGTATATATAAACAGCGTGGTCCGAAAAGTAACACCAAAAAAAAAAGTCCAGATGCCTCGTATCCGAATCATCCCTGTGTACGTAAATCTTTTTTAGTTTTCGAGATAAAAGCATTTTTTTTATTTTTCCCTTTTGTTTATGCCCTCACTCGCGATAATTTTTTTTCATATGATTATTAAGTGCACTGTTGAGCAATAAATGCCCAACTGAACACTAACGTAGATGCCTTAAATTTCGATCAAAATTCAAACGAATAGATTTGAGAGGGTCAGTCACTAAAGTTCAGATGATTAATAAAAAATACATATACAACGATAAATTACTTCCAATTGATTTTAAGGGAGACCTTGTCCTTGAAATCGGCGGGATATGTTAGCGGCTCAACATGAGCAGCTGGAAGAAGAGGAGGGATGCCTCTATGGACCAGGCATTGCCGATTAGCGGTAATTATAAACACATTTGTGTGAACACATTACAAAATTTTTAACGCGTTTTTCTCGAAAACACGTTTTTAAAAATGGCTGACATTCTCCTGACCGCTGTAATTAACATATCGATCTGAAATTTGGAAAGCATACTCAGAAAATATGTCTTCACGGAATGACGGATCGTTTTTTCGATAGATACATTTTTGCATTTATTATTTATCTTTTTATGCGAAAAAAAACGCGAAAATTCGATTTTTTTTTAATTGCCGCCATTTTCCGAAATTTGTACTAAACGAAAAACCCATCCGTCATTCCATGACCAAAGAGTCACAGATTGATAATACGCTTTGAATTTGTGTTTCAGATCAACAGAGAGGGGGCAGTGATGTCAGCCGTTTACCTCCCGCGATTTGAGGACCTGTTTTCGCGGAGCTGCAACGGCCGCCATTTTGGTTTTTTTTTTCAAAAAAAAAATTTGTTAACGTTCTGTATATCATGAATAAAGGCAAGAAAAAAACCGCACTCAAAAAGCTTTACTCGTTTCCTTTAAAAAAAATAAAATGTAAACACCTGAAATATGGCACTCCAAGGACAAAGTCTCCGTTAAAAACTTGTAAGAGTTTCGTTTCAATTTTAATTTTTCGATTTCAATTTTAATTTTTTCTTTTTTATGTAATTGTAATTTGTTTTCAAAACTTCTTCTGTAGACACAGAACAGAAAAAGTAAAAACTATAGGGAGCAAAGAAAAAAATTAAAAATGCTTTTCGATGTTTGCATTCCATGCAAAATTCACTACCATTTGGAATAACCTTTTTCCACATATTTCTATTTATGTGCACGTGTTCGTATCGCATCTCCGCAGATGTATACGAAGCAAACAAGCTTTTAAAAAACAAAATTCACCGAGACGCAAACCGTCGCCGCCCTTGTCTATCACCTTCGCGAGACACAGGGTCTTCATAAATATAAATCCGAATGCATAATCGATGAATTTGTTATTCGCTATACGCCTATACCTACGCTCCCCAGACGCCCGACAATACGACCAACATACCCTGGAGTGCAACGCGAGTGCATAAAAAAAGCTGACAAACATTTCACACTCCCGACCGCACACGAACGCTGACATTTGTAGAAACAACATTCTTCATTTTATGCGCTGAGACCGTGGAATAATAATTTTTCGGTAAAATATTGATAATCGAACGTTGCACGAGTCAGCATTGCAGTCAATTGCGATTAACTATATTTTTCGCCATTTCACAATCGTATTACGTTAATCACGCGTTAAAGCCCAATCACTGCGTCATTCTTCCAAATTTAAATGTTTCGGAATACATTGGTTTCGTATATTTTTAGAATTTGCATCTCATCCGGCAATAAGCGGCAAAAAAGAAATACGCGAAATGTTTGTTTCATCGCGACGTTACGTGACCGCGGGCACGGAGTAACGCAAATTCAATCGAGCGAATTATCATCACTCGATTAGCACGAAGCAGTTATTCCGCGTTTCCCAATGTCCATAAGCCTGTGAATTTGATAATGAAACTCGCAAATATTTGACGACACGGGGCTAATGTTTTTTATCTTTTCCCTTCGTGAAAAACAAATTTAGCGTTGTGTCTGCATCGGTCGGATAAATTGTCCATAAGAATGATAAAAATACGCGTGAGATCGCGTAGAGGAGATAAGAAATTGGTATCGCGCCTCGTCGCTGCTGATAAAAGTTGTGGCGCGTTGCCTACGGATGTGTGGATCCAAGCAAATAAATGGTGTTGCAAGAGTCCCGAGAACAAATAGGAGGGATGTCCTCCTCAATGCCACATTAAGGGGCTATACCAGTGTGACTCTTCAAAAAAATCGATATTTTTGCATTTTTCGATAGTCTATACTTTCAAGAATATCATTATCATTTATATCAATATCATTTTATCTTGCAAAAATCGAGAGTTAAATCTTTAAACGCGTTTTTCTCGAAATGAGATTTTTCAAATTTGCTGACATTGTAAATCAAAGAGCAATTATCCGATTGACTTGAAATTTGAACTGAGTACTATTGAATATGTTTACTCTACAATGACGTAGGATATTTTTGATTGAATAAAAATTGACGATTTGGCATTGAAAAAAACGACCATTTTATAGGCAAGAAAACAGACTTTTTTCATAACTCCGCCATTTTGTTAGATTTTGATATTTTTCGAAAATCCTACGTCATTGTACAAGAAATACCTTCCAGTTTAACTACATTTTTTCCTTTTTCGGTTTTAGCTACTCAATGGGCCGGAATCATGTCAGCAGTGGAGGAACTTTTTTTTTGGCGCCTCCGAAGGCAGCGCATAAGTCGCTTGGATCTCAATATTTTTCTATGAAAAAATTATCTAATATAGGTCAAATATAGCCAAGTATATTCTTAATTTTTCGAAACATTTATTTTAGTACTTTCCTTCCAAAAAAATTCCCGAAAATCACCCAAATTTTCGGCGTTCACACTGGTATAGCCCCTTAACCGTACTTGCGAACAGAAACGATCGTCGCCCTTGCAGAGGAGTTAGAATTAATTCGAGTAATTATGATGAATTCAAACTCCCGTAGGATTTTCTCAAACTGATTACTAAAGTCTACAAACATCTATTGTAAATACTTGATGCATTCAGCCGAGGCTCTGAATCAAGCGACTGCATCAAGCCAGGCTAGAAGGACCTGCTCGAATCAAGCATACCGAATGATAGCGATGAGATCATAACCTTCCAACGAAATCACATCAGCAGTCAGATCTTTCCACGTGGAATTCCAGTTTGGAATAGATGCACTAAAGCGCACAAGCTTCCGAGTAAATTGATGCTTGGGAGATTTTCGAAGATAGCCTGCACCAAGGTGGAATCCAAGACTGCACAATCCGAGCAATGTCATTCGTAGTTGAAGTATCAGATTGCTCGTCATAGAAGAGACCACCGGCTGGCCTGCAGGCTAGATAGACATCCGGCTTAGCGAGATGTGGATCAGCAGCTTTCCGCTTATGACGCACGGGCACGTAAACAAGGAGACGGGTACGACGGGGCATGTGGGTAGAAGCGCGACTGTGCAAACAGCTCGCAGAGCGACACGAAAAGTTGGGGGGGCTTATCGGAGGTCACAGTAAGAGGCCCGCGGCTCATCGAGTTAACGAGGTTCAAGGTCATCCTGTATGAATCTGTGTGTTAGCGGAGTCCGCGTATAACGCGGGCAATCATACGGAAGACCTTGTCGATCAAGATCGCTGATACGGTACACGCAAACGCTCCAACTAGCCCGGTATACGACAGCCTACCGGCATTGAACTTGACTCACCCGTGTTTGTCTCGAAGACCCTCCAACGAAGCGACAGCTTACCGAGCAAGAGTGTTCGTGATGTTCAATTGTTTAATGATCATCGCACCGTAAGAACCGCCCAAGTATAGGCCTTGCAATGGGATCGCCTACGTATGGAGGAGAAACCAACCTTTCAACAACTAGTCTTTATCCTAACGCTTTCTCATTCGATTCCACTGTTGCATGCTAATTTAATCTCGGGCTTGGAGGTATTGGATATTGGAGCGATGATTCGTCAGCCATCGCGTATGATTGTGTCGCGCTGGATGGCGTTTATTTTGCTTTTGGAAATAATTGAATCGACCTACGCACCAGCTCGAGCCAGCATTCTCATCTCACTTATGGTTATGCCTATCGTGAATCATCGAAGCTCCATTCCTGCTCTTTTCGTATCGCCCATCGAATATTCCAACACCCAACGTGCTGAGCCGGTAACGCGGTTGATTCATTGATCACAGCGCAAGCAAATTTTGCTGAGAACCTGCTTGTCCAATGTTTGGATACCGTCGAGTTGTATTCGGCACGACTGCAGCTCAGCCGAACGTTTTTATCGTCTCGAGGAATCATTGCTCCCAGCGTCACGGAATCCATCGTTCTTCCTTTCTCCATCCCCTTGGGGCATTTCTGCGGTGATTGAACCGTCCTTTTGTCACCTAGCCCTCAAGCTTTATCGCACCGGGTGAATCAAGGATCAGCGTCGATCTGGCAAGCGTCTGTGTGGCCCAGCGAGGCAGCTCCACACACTGCACCATTCCTTGATTCATCCTCGGCAGTTTTCATCGTGCAAAAAGCCAACGTTACGATATGCCAATCGCCGCTTACCAGGGTGGGCGGTCATTACCGTTATACGAGGTAGCACTTCTTCCCGCCCAGCCTGGCATTTCATTCAACCCCTCTCGTTCACCAAATATCTCTATTCTCCTTTATACCTTCCATCATTTTGTATACTTTTCTCTCCACTCCCGCGTCCAACTTCCCCCCCCCCCCCCCCCCCCCCTCGTGACTTCTCCTTCACCCAAATCTTTTCTCATCCTCACAAAGTAGATTTCAAAATAAAACTTTATTTTCCCTTTTCCGGATCTTACGTCCCCGAATTGTGGATACTCAATCGAAGCCTGGATAGCCGATTTTCCGCTCTCATTCGCATCGATATTACATGGCAGACGTGAACGTTCGAGGGACTTCGGGGCCTACTTTGCACGGAATCGCTCGGCTCGCCCTCGTCGTCACCCCCTGAGGCGCGATAATGGGGATAAGATCGGAAGATCCCCAACTCGCTCATCCCTTACGCCCGGTTACTCCGGCTAACGACATTCAAATTCTATTAAGTCCTTTAAACAGCGTAGCGCTCAACCCACCCCCGCGGCTCTCCCGAGATGCTAATCGAACTTTTTGATGAACCGAAAAAAAAATTCGCTACTCTGGAAGCTCTTTCGAACGTGATCTTCTCGTGGAGGTCGGCGTATAAAGGACGACTCCTCCAGATATTGATCAATCCTCGATACCTCCAAACGCAGCACATGAGAAGCTCGCAGCCATTGGTAAAAAGGGCTCCAAATAATTGCACGAAGATTCCTTCAATCCCCAAATGGCAATATACAAATTCCCGTGCAGACAAAGAGTCTTATGATCCCAGTGAATATCAATGGACGTATCAGAAACGAGGCCGGATCAGGATCCTCCGGAATAAGAGCAAAGCTCCATCGAGGAGACAAAAAACGTATTAGCAATTCCACGAGCCTCTCAGCCCTTGTATGACACATAACTGTATCGCGGACAAAGAGATATCGAGAAGCGAGGAAAAGGCAGCGGTTTCGATCTTCCCCCTCCCTTTTCGCAGCTTCCGAACAAAGGAAAATCCGCGCGGGAACAAAGATGCGCGGTGGCCGGCAATAAATCGTTGGCTGGGCGTCGCGCAACGCCAAAGTTGTACCGCGCGAGTACCAAGGGTGGGGTGGAGAGCACCCTCTTCGTTCGCGAACAACCCCCAGGGTTTTGTCTCCCAGTCTCCGAACTTTGCCTCGCTGTCTGTCCGTCTCTTTCTCCCTTCTCAGCATAGACTCGCTTTTGGATACGTCTGTATTTGTAACAGAAGGATGGTGAGAGCAGTGTTTAGACACATATACGTGTTATCACGAGTAAAACCACCCCAGAGTGACTGGGCGTCCTTCTCGTAATGGCTTCTTCGGGACCGGTCGCGCTCACCGCGGTGTCTCATTCAACCAGTCCCTTCAACAGCCTCCAACCCCATCGCCCGTTGAAATTTCGTATTTGCATATAAATATCCGGCGTTCCGTTAGCGGCGCAAGATTCGCTACATTCGATACGTCGTACACACGCGTTTAGACATGTATACATATATGTAGGTACATTGTGTAGCCGTTGAAAAGTTGAGCACAGAATAGCTTCGTTTATGGCGACCCAACCCTGTTGCTCTTGGTGTCGCGGCTATGGGAATCCCGCTAAGTCGAGGTTGCACGGATGACGGCGTTTTTTGATACATTGTTCGGGCCTGGAAACGGGTTGGCATGGACGGTTGATTATGCGACCGCGAGTATCATCGCGATACCTACCGCCTGTAAGGGACGACAGGGTGTAACGATCAGGAGATCCACGTACGTATAGCGATTGTAATGCCGGCTGCTTAATTGTATACATGATGTATACCCGTGGGTAGTGCGTTCAAATTTATGGCTTTATATTCGCCGCTGTTGGGAAGGATCGATACCTTTTTCACATCGCGTGGAAGGTGCTTCATCACGATACTTTGATTTGCGGTAGGTTGGGTATTTTAATGGTCGACTGATAGATTCGGTACCCAAAATGGGCTTGAACATCTTGCTAGCCTCGATTTGGATCATTGTTGTGACCAAAAGTGAATGAAGACAAGGGGTGGGCAGAGAATGAGCTGTGAGAGATGGCGAATGTCTGTTCAATAGATACGATACAATGGGATCGAGCTGAACCTAAATACAACCGTCTGACGAGTTTGATTTGTTGAGATTTTGATCACGTTGAGTGGGAATCCTACTAAGCTGAAAGTTATCCAACTATGGCGCCTGGGCATTCCCAACGTTTAGTGGCTATTCAGAACCTGAAAATGTAGGCGACTAGACATACCTGACAGTCACAACTCATTGGGAGATGCAACCGTTGGCATCTAGGCAATCCCAACCTTTGGAGGCTACTCAGAAGCTGAAAATGTAGACATCTAGACAATCCTGACAGTCACAACTCATTGGGACATGCAACCGTTGGCATCTGGGCAATCCCAACATTTGGAGGCTACTCAGAAGCTGAAAATGTAGACATCTAGCCAATCCTGACAGTCACAACTCATTGGGAGATGCGGAAGTTGGCATCTCGGCGATCCCAACATTGCCAACTTCTTAGGAACTGTGCTTGTGGATACCTGGGCAAATCACAACTTTCAAAGCTTCTCAGGAACTGTTGATGTAGAAATCTCTAGGCAACTTTTTTGAAGTTGTGCATTTCAGTGTGTAGACATTCGTAATAGTCACAGGTTTTCAAGAGATGCTGTGAATACTGGAACTGCCTAGATGTCAAAGTTCCTAGTGATTCTGGCATTGACAGCTTTCCCAAGTCCCTGGTGATCTCAACATGCACAGCTTTTCCAAGTTCCTAGTCATCCTGACATTTGGAGCTTTGCCAAATCTCTAGTGATACTAAAATCCACAGATTGTCCAGATCTTCAGTGAACAGCTACAGCATTTCCTAGTTACCATTGATCCCAATATTCACAACTTCACCATAAACGTGGATGGCAGTCCAGACGATTTCTTAGTCTTCCAATGACTCTCCCACACCGTGACTCAGAAACCAAATCATCTTGATGCTACCATCAATAGAATGCATCCCGAAATCAGGCTTGTTCCGGAAGTTGCCAACCGGACGGGCACAACTGCACGAAGTATCGAAAATACTTGGCAGGAATCACGCGATCACAACGTTCCCTATAGGAATGTGGGCCACGGCGGATCTGTGAAGCGGGCCAACACGCTATGTCGATTCAGCTGCGTAAATTTGATACTCTCCTCATCACGGTCTCGTTGCACGCTTGCAACTCGAGGCGAACGTGCTCTCGGAACCTCAGGGAAACAAACCTAACCGATGGGTGTAGGGATATCGGGAGCTGGATGACGAAGGGGCTTAATCCACGCTCAAATTTACATGTCGAATCGTTTGGATCGGCTCTTTCGTTCAGCGGAAAACGATATACAGATATATTCATACGTACACGTGCGTGTACGTATATGTAAATAGGCGTCTTTTGCAGGGGCAACCGAGAACCATGTCGAACGCGAGAGCAAGTCCCGTGGACATGTACCTGTATAGCGAGGAAAACGATTTAGCTCGGCATTGGGTGCACGCACTCGGCGAGCTTCAGCCTCTCTCTCTCTCTCTCTCTCTCTCTCTCTCTCTCTCTCTCTCTCCCCGTATATCCAAGAGCACTAAGATTATAACATTTGCATGTATACGATGCGCGTTTCAAATAGCCACCATTAAGCTGAACACATACATGCGTGCTTCCAATTCGTAATTTCCGAGCCCACTGCCAGTTCTAATGCTCCGATAACATTTCAATTAAGTCTAATGGCACGATCCAAAGGAGGCTCCGCAATTCGCGATAATTAGCCCCCGCCTATGTACTCGAAAACTTATCGACTCGCTTCGAGATAATCTCCACCCGCAATCACGAGCACCAGGTAGATGAGTCCTTCAAGAGTTTGTTCATCATCACGCGACAATATTCCAGTCGACTTGCCTCTCCGAGTTGCACTGATGGAACCAAGACGATTGCGTGGTTGCACATTGACAAAAAAAAACTGTCTTGGATTCTCGGTCGACAGGGATCAAAGGAAGGCTATGATGTCTCGGTAACGAATGATGAGCGTTTCGAACGAGAAGTATCAATTTATAAGTAACTACCGTGTATCCGAAGACCCGCGGTGAAATACACAATCAGCCGACATCTGTACAAGTATATACAATCCCACGTGTGCGTGCGTGGGTGTATAGGTATACGAATTGATACTATCCGGTTACATAAGGGTTCGTAAACGAAACTCGATACTGCCCAACCAGAAGAAGAAAATGAGAACGAACGGACATGACTTTCTTGCCCCCCCCCCCCCCCCCCCAACCCAAGAAAGGCAACGAATCACGCGTGATCGAATCACTACCGAGAAGAGTCGAATGTCGAATGAACGAGTACTGGTCAACGAAACAAAGTAGAGAAATTGATCGACCCACAAGACGGCCTGCAGGTATATGCCGTGATAGAAGTGACCGAGGCAATCATTCGTAGTGTCAAATCGTGTTTGATACTTTCGATACTGGAATTGAATGCTCGTATATCTGTATCTACATATAGAGCGGACAGTAGCCGTGCGGGTTCAGCGATCTCCCATGCTGAGCCACGTTCGCTCGGTACTTGGATGGGTGACCGCTTAACCACCCATTGGTGGAATGGGAATCAAGTTTGCATCGTCGGAATCCACAAAAATTATTCTTTTCACTTGCTCAAAATTCTTCTAGATTTTAGCTATGAAAATCACTCAACCGTTTTTTAAATACTTCTCTGGAGATGTGCAATCAAAATGTGCAGAAAAATTATTGGTTTAATAATAAAAAAGGGAGAAGGAATTTAACATTTTTGTTGCATTCCAACGGTGCAACCTTCGCAATGGGCGGGAGGAAGTTTTGCTGCGTTTTCGTTGGTACCGGAATTGAAAATCAAAGAAATGTAGCTGGCTTTATCAGCAAGGGTTTTTGTCAGTTTCCCTGTGCCCACGTTCAAGATACGGTAGTGCACTGGGAAAAAGTGACTGGCGACAATAGTCCGGGGGCGTTTGTCAGGAACTGAAAAAATTGAAGTGGCGAGTGTGGGGTAAAAGTGAAAGGGATGGGGTCGTAAAAGTGCGAAAGGGCATACGAAGGAACATTGGAAATGGAAAATATATAAATATATATTTTCTGAAATGGAATATATATATATATATATATATATATATATATATATATATATATATATATATATATATATATATATTTGCACACATACACGCACATGTATATGGCAAACTTTATTGGCTTGCACCGATGAAAATGAGGCCCGCGAAACGGCCGGCGAGACGATTACCTTCCACTTCGTTCCATGTACGTCTTTCGTTTTCCCATTACTTATTCGCTTACATAAGGTACACACAGAAGTGGCATACTCGCGCCCATTTCGCTGCACGGAGTCAATTGCCTTCGAGCCGGTCGTTGACTTGTCCTCCATACCGCCACACGACGAGATAGACATTTCTTTTTTCTGCATCATCGCGCAGGTTCATCCCCACCTCGGTGAGGTGTACTTGCGTAATGCGTCGAATTACGATTTTTTTTTCGTTGCATCCAAGCGGGAGGACGAGCTATCGTTTGATATTTTTGTAACAACATTGGTACGTACTTTGAAATAAATAGATCACCAGCCCAGTCGTTCATTGCGTAGCGGAAAATTGCCGCGGATTTAACCCTCGCGTTTCTTACCTGAAACAAAAAAGAACGACGACATTGAGATGGTAGTTCACTTGGTTTTGTGTTTTTTTTTTTCGAAAGTTTATGGGCTTTAGGGTAAACAATTTAAGCGAGGAAAAAGCTGGAGTAGAAACGGCGAGTAGAGGATCGGATGGGATTGAGTGACGTATTTCGAGAAAATGTGAGTAATAGAGGTAATAGAAAGAAAAATAACGTTGTGCCAATGGGTTTGATTAGGTTCGTTTTGTCGTTGACTTTTTACTTCCTCTTTTCTAATGGTCTTTTACTCACATTTTTTAGTTCTTTTTAACGTAGTTTTTTAAAAACTTGTTTATTATAATTTATTTCTATTCTTATTTATCTTGTTTTTTTTTACGAGAAAAAACACAAGGAATTTCTGACGATGAGTCGAGCCAATGGGTTTGTTTGGGTTTGTTTTGTGGTTGACTTTTCGCTTCCTTTGTTTTCAATGGATTTTCACTTGGGTTTCAAATTTGTTTTTTTACGTAGTTATTTTTTAGTTTTCTTTTATTGCGTTAAAAAATTTGTTGTCGATTATTTTTATAATTATTTATTTAGTTAAATAATAACTACACAAGGCACTTCTGACGGTGAGATGAGCGAGTGGGAATATATTTTTTTTTCGTGCATTCGTTACTTTCTCCTTTTCAACGGGTTTTTACTTAAGGGGGGAGAGATACCTTTAGGTGAGGGAAAAATTGCTGATTCTCATAATTTTTTTTTTTGAAAAAAATATATCTTCGCCACTTTCTAGATTTAGGGTGTGTTTTGTTACTACTTTTGGCTGCTACGTGTATTTTTTTAATCTTTATTAGTTATTAAAAATGGCGGAAATATCGCACGGTCTCCGGAATTGCATTTTCAAAACTTGCGTGACCTGTAGCTAAAAAACTAATCGACCGATTCCGATGAAATTTGGTATAAATCTTTTTAATCCTATTGTCTGAAACATGACACTAAATGTTTTAGAAAATGAAAAAAGTCTTTTTTCATAGCAAAATATTGGCATTTTTTCGGAAAATGTCATCTTTCTGTTTCAAAGCGTACCATTTTATCAATTTTCACAATTTCTTACATTTTCTTGGTTCATATTCGGCGTACGAGTGTTAATGAAAGAAAAATCTTGGTTCATTTTTGTCCGATCAATCCCACGGACGCTACGTGTCACGCCGTCTGACACCATCCACCGCCACTCTCTTAGCAGATCGTGCCATAGCTCCGTTATTGAAAAGAATGTAATTTAAATAAAATAAATTCCATGTAACGGGCAGAAGTAGCGATAAAACATACCCCAAGTCTAAAAAATGACGAAGAAATATTTCCTTTGAAAAAAATCATGAAAATCAGCCACTTTTTTTCATAATTTTTTGAAATAGATTTTTCTGCTGGTCTCGATCACTTCGGTGGATTTTTCAGTAGGCATGAATTTCTGCGTGCGTGTATGATTCTCGAGTCTATCTTGAGCATTTAAGGAGCAAGGCTGACGCGTGCCTTATCTGCGCGAGCGTATAGAAAAGTGTGCACTCGCCTCGCGGCTGAAGCATGTTTTCCACATGCTACCTCTGGTCGCTGTCCTCGCGACCTCTTTTCCTTCTTTTCTTTTTTTTTTTTTTTCTTTTCTTACGATTCTCCACCGACCGCCTCCTCGCCAAGGCTCACCCGCGTGTTCGCGCAATTATTACGAGCGAGTCACAATGACGCCGGGAAACTTTGAATTCCGAAGCGTATGTGCACGATGATTCTGACCCGCTGCTCTTTCGCGCTTGAGAAGAACATTATTCACGCTGAAGTCGTTTGCGCGAGCCTGGTCGACAATACGCATTCTCGAAACGCACAATCTTCGCGAAGGGAAAAGAAGCGGTCGGGCACCAAGACGTTTTTGTTCGAAGGCTTATATTATTCGTTGGCACGTTTTTTTCCAGCAAGGAACATATCACTTGAGGGGGCAGGGGGGGGAGGGGTTAAGAAAATAATTTGCGATGAAATCATTTTCAATTATTAGGCAAGGAAATATTTTGATTATTTTTTAAATAAGTTTTTATTTATTTATTGAAAACTTTATTTATTAATTTTTATACGATTATTTGCTATAATTTGTAATTATTAGGCAAGGAACAAATTTACCGATTTTCGTGATTTCTTTCAAAGGAAAAGTTTCTTTACCCTTTTTAGAGAGGGTATGTTATGACATTGAAGTTTGCATCGTTGGAATGCAACGAAAATGGATTTTTTATTTTCCTAATTTCCATCGACGAACTAGAGCTCCAAAAATCACGCAAAAATTTTTTAGGATTCTCATTTAGCGATCTACAACAAATTCGCAAAATATGACTTTGGATGATAATGAAAATAATGAAATGAAAAAATAATTCGTTGCGTTTCAGCGATGCAAACCTCAATCCCATTGACATTTTTCATTTCTACTTTTGGCTGTTACGTGGTATTTTTTAATTTTTATAATCTTCAGAAATGACGAAGGCACGGCACGGTCTTCTAAACTGCGTTTTCAAAACTGGCTGGCGTATGGCTAAAAAACTAATAGACCGATTCTGATAAAATTTGTTATAAATCTTTCCAACTTTTTTGTCTAAAAAATGATTGTAAATGTTTTTGAAAATTTGCAATGAAAAAACGATGCTTCATTGCACAATGTAGCCATTTTTTTTCGAAAAATTCCATCTTTTTGTTCAAAGCGTACCATTTCATCGATTTTCGACGTTTCTCACTTTTTCTTGCTTCATATTCTGCGTTGAGTGTTAATGAAAGAAAACATCTTCGTTAGTTTTTTTTTTTCAGAATAACCCCGCCGACGCTACGTGTCATGCCGTCTGACAACATCCACCGCAACCCGTCTAGAACACCGTGCTATATCTCCGCTATTTTTAAAGATTAATTTTGAAAAAAATACCATTTAACAGCCAAAAGTAGTAACAAAACATACTCCAAGTCTAAAAAACAGCGAAGACATTTATCCTTTGAAAAAAATCATGAAAATCAACAATTTTTTCTATCCTGAAGCTATCTCCCCCCTTAAGTGTATTTACTATTTTTTTTGCCAAAAACGGTATTAAATACGTTTTTTTTTCCGTTTTGTCGAAAAAAATCCGGCATTTTGTTATTTTTGCATACATAAAAAAACGTATGATGTGGATTATACATATGATACAATTTTTCAGGACATTTTTTTAACTACCTTTTTCGTCAATAAATAGTGCCTTAAATAAATATGAAAAAAATGTAATCCATTTCGACAGTGTATTTATTAAGTGTAACAACTTTTATATCAATATCTATAATATAAACCTGTAAAAAAAATTCATGAAAATAGCCTTTTTTAGTGTCTAAAGTGAGAAGACCCCTTAATTCATCCCTAGCTAATGCTACGCTCATGGATTTTTCTCAATAATGTAGATAAAAAAACTGGTGGATAAAAAGAGTATTTCGCAGGCTCGGTTGAATGTGGCAATGACGAGAAACGATGGCTAATAATAATAATCCCCCCCCCCCCCCCCCCCCCCGCCCCCTCTGTCGTTCTCGTGACCTGAACGATCGTGGCTTTTTCGAGGACGCGGGGAAAGATTGAAATCGCAATAAAATCGCCGATGAGGCAGGCTCGCTCGTATTCGAAAACTTCTCATCTCACGGGGGTGGGAGGTGAGCGGAGGAGATACAGGATATCGGCGGCTGAGGTGAGAGACGAAAAAAAGAAAGAAAAGATTTTCGAATGAAATAAAAGTGATTCGCGAAGGAAGCGGCGAATAAAAAATATGACGAGGGTTCGAGAGAGGGGTGGGGAGAGACAGGGGGATAAAAGGACGAGGGGTGAAAAACCGGCTGTAATGCGACAACGATGTCACGCCGCCAGACATCCCTGCTACATGCCACTTTAGGTGCGAGAGTCCTCAGACCGGTGCACACGAATATGAGCCGTAAGTACGTGTATCATCGATCTACGTATCGTACATAGATGTAAACCCCCGGATACGTGTTTATTGCTCAGCCGCCAAACGAAAGGGCGTAACTCCCATCAGTCTCGTCGTTACATCGTTCCTGCGCTTGTGAGCTGCAGCGATTTTATTCCGGAGGAGAATATCTCTGGGCAGATCATCCGGTACAGTTTGTTGCAAGGTTGATCATTTTATCCGTCAGCTCCATAATTATCTACGTCGAGGCGATCGGAAATAAATGTAATTTCGAAGAATCATTCGGGATATCTACGATCTCTAATTTTTTATGCTTCTTCGCAGTTGAGTGCAATGAGGTTGAGGTTTTTATGGTTGGAATGCAATGGAAATCAAGGGAGGGCACCACTGTGCCGGGCCGAAAAAGGTCGTTTTTGAAGATTTTTTTGCGTGCTGGATTATTTTTTTGGAATTTGGAAAAAAGTAGGTTATTGAGCGTACATTTAACTTATTTCGTGTACATTTTTATTTAAAAGAATTGAAAATTATCAACATTATTAAGGTATAATAGAGCTTATTACGTGTAATTTACTATTTAAAAAAATTAAAAATTATCAACGTTATTTAGGTATACAGATTATTTCGTGTAACTTGTTATTTAAAAAAATGGAAAATTAATACCGTTATTGAGGTATGATAGAGCCGCTGTGTAAATAATGTGGTCTAACGATCGGGTCAATAACTTGAATATGTTCGGTTTTTTAAATAAAAACATAAAAGTTCTCTCGTGTAAACTTTTATTTTGAAAAATTGAAAATTAACATCTTTATTGAGGTATAATTTTTTTTGTGTACTGGATTATTTTTTTGGAATTTGGAAAGAAGGTTGGTTATTAAGCGTACGTTTAACTTATTTCGTGTAAATTTCTATTTTTAAAAATTGAAAATTATCAACGTTATTGAGGTAAACAGCTGATTTCATGGAAATTTTTATTTTGCAAAATTGAAAATTAACATCGTTATTGAGGTATAATAGAGCCTCTGTGTAAAAAATGTGGTCCAACGGACGGATCAATAACTTGAATATGTTTGGTTCGAAAAATAAAAACGAAAAAGATTTATGATGTCTATAAATGTAGTTCTCGTTGTACGTAGCCGTTTTTCGAAAAAAAAATCACAAAATGGCGGGTGTTAAAAAAAAGTGTAATTTTGGCGAAATTTTTACTTATATTCGAGGGCTTGAAAGATACTAAATTTCTGAAGAAAAAAATGAACGGCTACGTACAACAATATTTACTGCAATTACGGAACTTTTGGTTTTTTAAAATTGAATATCGGATAATTATAGCTACAGTTGTGACTACAGCCAGTTCGAGAAAAGTCGTTTCGGGAAAAATGCGATTGGCCAAGTTCTCATATTTCAACTTGAATTTTTATTTCTTCATATATTCCTGAATATGTATACTTTGAGAAAATGCAAAAAAATCGATTTTTTACCCATCACAGCGCTTTAATATTTCCAAATTCCTTTAATTTCCTTCTGCAGATGTTGCCTGCCTGTCCCACGACCATTTTTGAATATCCTCATCAAGCGATCCCCCATACAAATCCACAAAAAGATGTTCGTTGCCTTTCAATGATGCAAACTTCATCATCATTGAGTGCATCCGTTTGCGAATGCAGTTTTTTTCTGTCGGACATTTTTGTTCCAATCTGGAACAAAAATGCTGCCGATTGAATTGTTGTTCGATTAGCCCCGAAGCTCGGCGAGCTTCGTTCCCCTGAATTTGCCACCACTGCGCCGTGTGGAACGACATGGTTGCCTCTAAAAGGACTTTTCCAGAGAAAATACGAAACATTCGCTACGTCCGATTTTCCGCTTTTTAGTCCACGGCGCGAGCGGAGCTGGAAAAATTGTAAAAAACCAGCGAATCAAGTGAGAAACTAGATCTAGAGCGAGAGAGTATGGATACGGATGGAGGATATGATACAGATGTTAGAACTCGCGCGGTGCAAGGCCTGAGAAGAGAAACGCGACGAGGCATCCAGACGAGAGTCACCGTCCGCCGTCCCAATTCTTTTTTTTTATCCTTCTTCTTCACAATTCCACTTCCATTAGCGTCTCGAACCGGTGTGCGTTCGCTATAGAACCGCGACGAGAACTGGTGCAGTCCATCGGGAATACGAATCCACCACATTAACCGGCTTCTTAGTGCATATACAGGGTGTCCTGGTGCGAATGGATAAGCCTGCAACTGTCGATAGGTCGGATCACGTCCTACTATGTGCTGGAATTTCAGTTTAGTAAAAGTCCCACGGTTTTCGAGATTTTAGACTTTGTGTTATTTTTGGAAAAAAATCATCTGCTTTTGGTTTTTCGCATGTCATTTCTAAAAATGACACGAATCGACAATAACTAAGCAACTTTTTTAAGAGGCTATACCAGTGTGAGACTTTCAAAAAATCGATTTTTTTGTTGCCTTTTTTGACAGTTTATACTTTCAAGAATATCATTATGATTTATATCATTTATATCAATATCATTTTATCTTGCAAAAATCGATAGTTAAATCTTTAAACGCGTTTATCTCGAAATGAGATTTTTCAAATTTGCTGACATTGTAACTCAAAGAGCAATTATCCGATTGACTTGAAATTTGAACTGAGTACTCTTGAATATATTTATTCCAGAATGACGTAGGATATTTTTAATCACATGAAAATTGACGATTTGTCATTGAAAAAAACGACGATTTTATAGGCAACCAAACAGACGTTTTTTTCATAACTACGCCATTTTGTTAGATTTTGATATTTTTCGAAAATCCTACGTCTTTGTACAGGAAATACCTTCCAGTTTAATGACATTTTTCCCTTTTTCGGTTTCAGCTACTCAATCGGCCGGAATCATGTCAGCAGTGGAGGAACTTTTTTTTTGCGCTTCCGAAGACAGCGCATAAGTCGCTTTGACCTCAATATTTTTTTATGAATAAATTATGTAATATAGGTCAAATATGGCCAAATATATTCTTAATTTTTCGAAACATTTAATTGAGTATTTTCTTCCAAAAAATTCCCGAAAATCACCGAACTTTTCGGCGTTCACAGCCCCTTAAGTCATTGGCACCATATGCGTCGTACTTTTTTTTACACCGCAGGCTATTCAAGTCGGATGTTCGAATTGATTTGTATGGAAATTCGGCAGCAGATCTTTTTTCATAAAGTTTCCTTAACATTGAAGGTTAAAAAAGACTTTTCTGGATGAAACAAATAGCCAAGAGTATTTTGAAAGAAAAGGGGTCGAAAAAAGTTATCATTTGTAGAAATGACATGCGAAAAACCAAAAGCGGATGATTTTTATCTCGAAAACCGTGGGACTTTTACTAAACTGAAATTCCAGCATGTTGTAGGACATGATCTGACCTATCGACAGCTGCAGGATTATCCATTTATATCAGGACACCCTGTATATTTATATAAATATATACATATACTATATATGTATACCTACATAAAACAGCTATGGGATATTGAAAACATTATATGCGCGACGAAGCCGCAAGCAGAAACGTTCATGGACATAAGTAATTTCTTGTTTGGTCAAAAGATACGGAGAATCGACGTTGCAGACCGCAATTGGATATTCCTTATTCAGCCACAAAAAAAAACGCGTTCACAAAGAAGTTGTCACTAATTCGGCGTACGGCGTCAATCACTAACGACATTAAATTTAAAGATCTCGAATATCGAAATTTTTGCACGGAATTCGATGCGAGAGAGACCCGAACAACTCCTCTTACCGCAAATTGTATCTTTTTTAACGATGTAGAAATTTACAAGGCTGGAATGCAATAAAAATATCTCCGAATCAGCCAACTTTTGGTCTATATATACAGGCTGTAAAAGCACTGAAATACTTTTTTCGATCCCTATCAGAGATCGATAGGGAAAAGATTTCAGATAATAATCAAAATCAAAGTAAATAAATTAAAAATATCGAAATATTCTCGTTGCATGCTAACGGTGCAAAAAGCAATTCATTTTTATCAATTTGTTTTTCTTTTTCAGTCATCAGATAATTTCCAAGGATTTTTATCTACAATTCCAAAAGGCCTTGCATTCTTTCAACCTGAAAATTCTTTCCTCAATAAAAAATCGTTACATTGTTAAAAAATATTTAAAAAAAAAACAATATAATTTATCGAGAACGTATTATACAAATAAAAAAAAACGGAGGAAAATCCCTGGTTCACTAGAAGGGAACGCAACCCCGAAAATCTTTCACCCCGTATGATGATGGGATTTTTAAGTGCTCCCGCAAGCACATCGACACGAGAACACTCGCCTACGAGAACATCCACTCGGAGATGTCAGGACAAGACGCGATGAGGTGAAAACGAAAGACTCGCGACGACAATGACGAAGAAGTGGTATCTCTTTTTCTCATCCTTTACACGTTCGTACCCACACACACACACACACACACACACACACACAAGCACACACACACACACACACACACACACACACACACACACACACACACACACACGCACACGCACGCACGCACACACACACACACACACACACACACACACACACACACACACACACACACACACACACACACACACACACACACACACACACACACACACACACACACACACACACACACACACACACACACACACACACACACACACACACACACACACACACACACACACACGCACGCACGCACGCACACACACACACACACGAGCACACACGCACGCACGCACGCACACACACACACACACACACACGTGAGACGACCCAATGGTAAGGGGAAAACTGGAGCAAATCACGTAGAGAAGAAAAAGGTAATGCGTGTATTCTCAGGGCACAAGGAGACGACAGTTTCGCTGTATCTGTCCTGTCTGCCTCTCCGTCTGGCTGTGCGAGTTCGCACGCTCTCGGAACATTCGCTCGTCGCTATAGAATCAGGACAAAGGGACTCTCGTCGTCCCCTCCCATTTGCTCCGCTAGCTTAGCTCTGGCGCGAAAGCCCTTGCGAGTTTTCGCGGCACATGTACGTGTGAGTACTTCTAAAGACATTTTACTTCGAGGACATCTTAAAAACGGATCCTCTGGTAGGCAATATGATGTAGAAATGACAGATTCAAAATGTCCTTCCCAGGAAGGGAATCGAACATATATATATATATACTTCCGGCGAAGAGTTTCCGGACACTTCAGATCATTGCAAAACTTTCGATCACTGGATAATTGCCAAATAATGTTGGAATAATACAGTCGATTTCATTTATTATTTTACGAGGATGTTATATAGATGTGTATAATTAATTATATTGGTCTAATATAATTTTGCAATTATCCAAAGTGATCGAAAGTTTTGCAATTGTCTGGAGGGTCCGGAAATTTTTGGCCGGTAGTGTATATAGGTGCGGACAGTGTGGACTGAAAAGTGACGTACAAAAGATGACTCGTGTCAATACCTGATAGAATCACCACCCCATGTAGGTATTACGATCTTTTTTAGTTTTTGAAAAAAGAGCATTTTTTATTTATTTCGACGATTCCTGCGTAGTTTTTTGTTTTTTTTCCATTTGTATTTTCTACGATCGTTTTTTTTTAGTTTTTGATAAAAAAGGATTAAATTTTTTTCGAGGTTCGCTGCATCGTTTTTTTGTTATTTATTTTCCCTTTCGTGCATGTACTTTTCCCTTATTGTTAAGAGTTTTGAAAAGCAATCGGGAATCATTTAGACTAGTATAAGTATTTTTTTTTCATTGGAACAAACCTAGTTTTTGAACTTTAAACTTTTAAACTTTTGCCACTAGTTGATGCCTCACCCGCTAGAGCTTGACACGTAACGCGATGCCACCGACAAAATCCTTGTAAACGATAAAGTGTAAATATGAGAAATAATGTGAAACACTAGTTGGAAAATTAATAACAGTCACTTGAAAAAATGCAAGCAGCAAGAAAAACTGCGAAGCAAAATACTCGTCACAACCGCATTGACACGCGTGTCAATCGAATTCGTTCCGCATTGTCACCATTTTCGCCTACCTTTTATAATTCCACAGGGTTCATACGGATAAAAAAAAAATATGCGGTAACCGAATGCTCCACTTCGGGGGCTTTTTAGACCCGCCGAGATCGACGACTAGGGGAAACGAGGGAAAAGAACGAAAAAAAAAACTGGCAATACACGGGGGAGATAAAAGAGATTTTCGAGCAATCCATCAAACGATCAGGATGGGATTTTTCCTCGTCCCTTCGAGAGTCTCACACGTCTCGTGGGCATGTCAAGGCGCAGTTCAGGCGCGCGATCTGTATTGTGCGAACGTCGAACCTTTAAACGCTTTTCTAAAATATACAGACATATACAGGGTACCCATCTTATCTCTGCCACCCGAAATAACCCGGTAATTATCGACGTCACGGAAAAATGTTCCACACAAAAGTTGTACGGTGTGAAGGGCGCTGACGAACAGTGAAGAACACCTCCACTCTTTAAAATGGAATGGTACATTTTTTTTCGTCCACCTTGTGGAGCACCTCAAGCCGCATGAAAAACATTAAGGGCTCCAAGTCGGTCAAAATCATTCAAGGTCACCTATTGAAATGAAATACAAATCTAAATATCTGGGATCAATACCAAATATTTGGTAGTGATCCGAGATTTGAGATTTGTATCATCGATACTGACCTTGCATGACCTTGAACGACTTTGACCACTTAATGCTTTTTATGCTTGAGGGGCTCCACAACATGGTTGAAAAAAATGGACCATTCCATTGAAATAAGTGGAGGTGACCTTCACCGTGCCCCAGCGCCTCCGCCGAAGTTACAAAAATTGATTGCATTTGATGGCCCCCTTCACACCGTAGAACTTTTGTCTGGAACATTTTTTGTGACGTCAATAATTACGGAGTTATTTTGGGGTGGCAGAGATAAGAGGGAGACCCTGTGTATATATATATATATATATATATATATGTATATATATATATATATATATATAGATAGATAGATATATATAAATATAAATCCATGTATTTCTAACGGAGAATAAATAAAAACGTACGTGTATTAAAAAGGCACGCGAGGAAAAGACCTGGACAATTTACACGCAATTATCGCACGACTAAATTAATTGCTGACGTACGAGGAGGATCGGAGAAAGAGGGTGAAAAACGACGTTGAATTTTACATCGTTGGAAGGCACGGATTTTTATCCTTCATTTTTCATTTCTTACCCTCATCATTATCGGAAGCCTTTTTTTTAAACTGAGGTCGCGAGTCTAATAAAAATACGTAAAAACGTGCAACTGGTCTTCGCAGCCTAAATCGACCGAATAAAATTCGTGCAATTAAAAAACAATCATTTCGGTTGCGTTCCAACGATGCAAACTTCAACGTCATGGAGGGAAAGGCGTAAAGAAACAAATTGAGGAACGTAAGGGAAGCGGAGCACGTGGTCCTGTGAAACCTGCTTGTAACGCCTGGTTTTTTTTTCACCCCTGAGCTTGTACGTCTATAGGCGTGTATGTACGATGCTGCGAATGTAACGGATTCACGACGCATCCTTTGTTGTTCCGTACAGTTGCGCCGAGAGAAAACACTTCCAGGCCTCGAACGAATCGATTAGGACACTTTCCGTTTGATCTGGTACACACAGGAACATCCGTTACTCTTTATGCGTACGGTGAATGTGCGATTTATAAAGTGGTATAAATATAATAAAGCCTTTATCATTGTTCGACGAAAGAATTTGCTCCCGAGGGTGCTTTTCATACAGCTACGTGTATATATATATATATATATATATATATATATATATATATATATATATATATATATATATATATTATAGCCAGCACCGTTGTAAACTTTTCGATTAAGTTTAACGGTTGGCTATCAAACCAAGCTCTGTGAAGGATAGATAGAAGAGAATTCGAGCCGTTTCATTGTGCCACTTTACTGCCGGGATTTGCAAGAGAGCACCGTTCTCATTGCACCCTGCATGATATATATATATATATATATAGACGCTCAAAAGCACCCCGAATTTAAAAGACAATGCCAAAGCAGTATAACTTTTCAGTGATTAAATGTCCACCGCTAAAACGGAGGTACCAGTAATATACGAATATATAGTTTAAATGGCTTTTTTAGCTTTATAACGATTCTAAACCAATCCATAAAAGGTGTATATCTGTATAATATATGTTTGTTCGTTAAGGGCAGATACTCGGATCGGTGAGTGCTTAGCCGAGCACCGGCTAGCTCATCAACCAGTCAGCGGAAGGCCAATACTTCTGAGAGTAGAGATACTCGAGTAAAACGTCTGTGCACCAGCGAATTAGAAGAATATGGGGCCGTCTATACCGGTATGGTGTAGATTAGCATTGGATTCATTTTGGATTCGTATTGGATTGGCGAAAGTGCGGGTTCGAAGTGATAGGAAAGGGCTCAATTGGGAAATGTAATATGTACAAAATACGTGAACGTTTACGATGGAACTCGGAAAATCCATTTCCTTATTTTATAATATTTTATATTTAGATATGGATATAATATTATTCATATTTTTATATCCAGTACCGGTTGGAGGTTTCCGATCACTTTGCATTATATTAGAATAATATCATTCGTTTTTTAGAGCTATATAGTATCTTCGTAAAATAAGAAATAAAGGGAATTATATTGTTCTAATATAATTTTGCAATTATTCAACGTGAATGAAAACTTTTGATCGATACATATATATATTGAAAAAAGATGATGTTGAAGTTTGCATATTTGGAGTATAACGATCTGTTTGTTCATTTTACATTTATTCACTTTTATGACTATCCGAAGGCTCTTTCGCAAATTAAGATTGTAAATCTATATTAAAAATACGTAAAAACGCTTCAGTGATACCCACAGAAAATAGAACAATTAAAAATAATTTATTTTCGATGTCTTCGACGATGCAAATTTCACCATCATGAACAAAGGTGATTTTGAAGACCTTCGAATTTGACAATCGTACTTACACCAGTTTATCATCCGAATACTCAACGTTACGTAAACCCCAATGTCTTTGAATCCCCCACCCCTTACACAAACGTAAATTTACTAATATAAAAATCAATTCAATCATCATCATATTGTCAAAATCGAGTGGTCGTGCAAAAAATAAATTGCAAGACCGTTCTGAAAGCACCCAGATGTGCTGATAGCCAACATTACGTAGATAAAAATGGGATCGAAATATACTTGTCCCATATGTAAATGTGTATAATACGATTCACATGAGTGTGCCTCTGTGCATACAGAAAGCGGAACCGGAAGTGAAAAATTCGTTGGAACGAGGTGAGGTAGTATACTCGAGGCATGAGGGTGGTTTCCTTTCGGGGTTGATAATTCTTCTCACCGGTTTCCGGTCGACAGTACGCTTCCCTCGGCGACGAATGCGAATCCGGCACGAATATATATATATATATATATACAGGGTGTCTCTCTTATCTCTGCCACCCGAAATAACTCGGTAATTATCGACGTCACAAAAAAATGTTCCCGCCAAAATTTATACAATGTGAAGGGGGCCATCAAACGCGACCAATTTTTTGTTTTATTTCGGTGAAGGCGCTGACGCACAGTGAAGGTCACCTTCACTTTTTTAAATGGAATGGTTCATTTTTTCCAACCATCTTGTGGAGCACTTCAAGCCGCATAAAAAAACATTAGGGGGTCAAAGTCGTTCAAGGTCATTCAAGGTCACCTATTAAAATGAAATACAAATCTAAATATGTGGGATCACTACCAAATATTTGGTAGTGATTCGAGATGTCCTACTACATGCTCGAATTTCAATTTAGTTTTTACTCTGCTTCAGTTTAGTTTAGTTTTAAAAATCATCTTTTCAGTTTAGTTTAGTTTTAACCCTCAGTAGTCACACTTAGCTAGAATCACGTTATCATCATACTGGGTCTATGGGACCCAGGCGTTTTTAAATTGTTATAAATAATGACATAATGCATTGAGTGATATGAAAAAAAATAGTGAGGTATAATTTGAACCTTGTTTAATGCAAGGATATTGGTTAGAAATCGAAAATTAAATTTTAAATATACAAAAAAAAATATGCAACAAAAAAACGTGAAAAATGACTTTTTTTTACAAAAATTGCTGTAACTCTTGTAATTATTGACAAAAAAATTGTTTTATGATGTGAAAACAATGTACTTTGAAATAGACATAGCGGTTTCTGTGGACTCTTCAAAAAGTATATTTATTTCATCCAACGCAGCTGCGATTTAGAAGGAGAGAATGAAACGCTTACTCATATAAAAAAATGTATGTTTTATTGGGAAAAAAAAGTTGTACGGTGCGAAAATAATTTGTTTGGGTCCCGTGGACCCAGTATGACTATTAAGGGTTAAAAATCAGTTTTGAAAATCTTCAGTTTAGTTTTAAAAATCATCCGCTTTTGGTTTTTCGCATGCCATTTCTACAAATGAAAACATGTTTTGACCCGGTGTAAAAGAAAAAGACTCTTGCTTGTTTGTTTAATCTAGAAAAGTTTTCTTTTCAACCTCAGATGTTAAGGAAACTTTATGAAAAAAGACCTTATGCAGAATTTTCATAAAAACCAATTCGAACATCTGACTTTGGTAGCCTGCGGTGTAAAAAAAAATGTACTACGCATATCGTGCCAATTGCTTTAAAAAGTTACTTGGTTATTGTCGATTCGTATCATTTGTAGAAGTGGCATGCGAAAAACCAAAAGCAGGTTGTTTTTTCCAAAAATAACATGAGGCCCAAAGTCTCGAAAACCGTGGGACTTTTTCTGAGCTGAAATTCCAGCATATAGTAGGACACGATCTGACCTATCGACAGTTGCAGGATTATCCATTCACAACAGGACACCCTGTATATGCGCGCACACGTATTTGTACATCTTCCGGAGCGCGATACCGTCTGAGTTCTACGCTGATCTTGCATCTTCCACGGCAAAATTCGCCCTAAACTTCGTCGCAGCAGTTTACAAACGCGCAAACACACACATACGCAGCCACGCGCGGACGTTGAAATTGACGTTGAGGACGTTTCCGCCGCGGGCGGAAGCGGCGATACATGGGGGCAGAAGGGTTTTGCAGTTCTGGCGAGGGCAAAAATATATATAAGAGGTGCGAGGAAAAAATAAAAAACAACCAACCACCGCGCCTTTATCGCGCTTTGCGAGCTTTGAGCAAGGCAGCTGCCGGGCATTTCTCCTCGCGGCGCATATGGGGACGTACACTCCTTTTTGTACGCCGCATACGTCTTCGACCCTTCCGCCAACGGGGCGGCGTGTCTCTGTGGCGCTTTTGTCGAAATTCACACACGCGACGCGCCGAGGGTCGCGATAATCAAAGAAACTCGCGTTCTCACTGGACTCGTGATTCTCGCGGCATTAGTTGCTACGAATGTCAATTTTGACAGGTATGGCGACGTTTCCGAAGACACTGGAGACCACGAGCAACCAAAGTCGTTGGGGGTGCTCCTTTTGGCAATGGGCTATAATTTTTTTTTTAATCGTGCGACTCGGCCTTTCTATGACTTGCCGAAAAAGGCAGTTTGTACGTTGTGGAAATTCGAAATGAAGATTCGTATTTTTAGATCTTTGGTGAGTAAAAAATTAAAGAGTGCAGGAAGATAAATCAAATGGGGTGCCGAATCGAATAGCTTCTTACTATGGTGAAGTTTGCACCGTATGAATACAACAATTGTTTTGCCTTCATTCTTATGTGAATCCGAAGCCTTTTTTCGGAAATTAAGGACGTAAATTTAACAATTTGTGAGATTAAAAAAAAAACAATAATTTTCGTTGCGTCTCAATGATGCAAACTTTAACGTCCTAGCTTTTTTTATTCGTTCATTATCAGTGTTGTATAAATTCAATATGATTACTATCACCAGTGATCGAATCCCATTTCCATTAAGGGGTTACCCCCACTTGCGATTTTGAAAAAATCGATTTTTTTTATTGCATTTTTTTGAAGTATAAGTATCTGAGAATATGTCCTGAAAATTTCAAGTCGATCCGAACAAAATTGACTGAGATATGAGCGTTGAAAGAGAAGAATCCGCGTTGAAAGAGCGTTGAAAGAGAAACTTTAAGGTAGTTCCTCTGCGAAAATCGCAACCAAAAGTTTACATACCATGTTCATGTTTAAAAGATTGATAATTGGTTCAATCAGTAATGAATAAAATTAAAAACTACGCAATATTGACTCGGTACTAGTAGATAATACGATGGATATCATTTATTGCCGTAAAATATATTTTGTATTGTGTTTTTGATCGACCATTGCCAGTAAACTTTCTGCCGGGACTGTCCAGGCTTTGCTCCAATTGTTTTTTTTCCAGGCTTTGCCAGGCTTTGCACCAAAATTGTGAAGGCTTCTCATGGTTATATCTTGGAAACTAGATGGTGAATCATGCTCATTTTTGTTCACATTATTCGTGATATCTTACTGTAGCTTATCCTCGTTTTTTATCAATTTCTTAATTTTAGTTTTGACGGTAGAATTAATTATGCTCTGTTTGCCCATCATAACGCATTAGTTACGTGTAAACCAAGCCAGCTTTAAGTATAAATATCTCAGGTTTGGGGTGGTCAAACTTATTCAAATTGCACAGATGTTTGGATAATGTATTAAAAAACGTATATGTCAAATTTCAACCATTTCTTAATTCAACTCTTCTGTGGAGGTACTACCTTAAACGCGTTTTTCTCAAAATGGCATTTCTGAAGTCGGTGACCAAGATTACTCGAACACTAATGAACCGATCTTCTTGAAATTTTGCAGGCTTATTGAATACATAAAAATGTAGTCTTTAATCGTTCGATTTTTCTTTCGAAAAAATGGCCGTTTTATAGCCAAAAAACGGCCGTTTTTTTTTCGTTAAAATCGAACCATTAACTTTGACTGTCCGCCATTTTGTGAAAAATGAATATTTCTTAAAATCCTTCGATTAAAGACTAGTTTATACTTATATTTGACTAAATCCATCCGCATTTTTTTTCAGATGATCCACTTCGCCGCAATGTTGGTCACCGCAAACCGTGTATATAAAAACATTATTTCATTGACAGCCATTTGCCACTAAACAATGTAATATTCTTCAATAAAAAAATTACTGAAAGTTCTTCAAGATGTGTTCTTTAAGATGGTATATTGATCGATTAAAAAAGTTTTGTAGTTTTATTTTAAAAAAATCATGAAAAAGGCCTTTTTTTGCGCTACAAGTGGGGGTAACGCCTTAATCGAACTCAATATATTCAGCATTCGTTTATTATAATATATTATTTTTTTAATTATTATTATTGTTTATAATATGAAAATATTATATATTACATTAACAATATATATTATATTAATATATGTCAATATCGTATATTATTATTGTCTTAGACGATCATTATTATACTAACTTTATCTAGCGATTAGTTATTCTCAATTTCTTGTCTATATAGCTATTTTCCTTCATTTTCAATATTTTCAACATTTATTCTCTATTTATTGTAAATATCTTTAGGATCATCAATTCATCAATTCTCAAGTATTCGTTTATTCATTTATTTCACCTTCATTTATCACATTTGTAACACTCGGTCTCCACTCTTTATCAATATCGATGCGATCCTTATCACATCAAATTTCTTCGCGCACTTATCTATTCTCAACCATTTATTGGGGTTTGTTTATCCTTTATTTATTACATTTGCAACGTATGGTCTCCATTTATTATCAACATCGTTCGGATCGTTATCGCGTTAAATCCATCCAGGGGCGAGCGTCACAAGATACTTTCTCTAATCCCATTGTGAAGATTCGATGGAGCGCGACGAAAAAAAGCGTAGAAGTTGCGGACGGAAATGCCGCGGGCGAGTTTTCCTGCAGGATACTTTTCAATTTTTTTTCCCCTGATCCCTCCACTGTGAAAGATAGTCTCCGAGGCTTAAGGGGGTGGAAGGAGCAGAGAGACGAAGGAGTCGTGAAAAAGAAGTCTGCAGGGGGGTGGGGGGTCGCGACGTTTTGCTCAAAAAATATACGTATATAGGAGACGAAAGATAAAAAATGGTACGAAGGAAGGTATTTTTTTTCCGCGCACGAAGAAGACAGCGTGCTCTTTACCATCTTTTTCCTCACTTCTCCCCCGCCATACCCGGCCCTTTTCTTTTTTTCGCTGGCCCTATCGCGAGTCCTCTTCTCCACGCTGTATAGAGAGTGCGGGGGCGAGAGTGAAGCCGGAGGGCCATAAGCAACCCCATCTCGCCCAACCGTCTGTACGCAGTGCAGGGATTTAAGAGGGAAAACATTTCGAACTCCTCATCCTGGTCGCTTCCTCCTCGTGCACGAGCGAGAACGAGACCTCGGGCCCTCTTCGAGACGAGTCCGCGAAGAGTCGGAGCAACGGGATCCCGAGGCATGCTCGAGTGACGTGCCATGGAGAGACACGAAATTCCCGATGCGGTTGAGCGAAAAATCGCAGAGCCGAGGGTATCCGCTGATGCTACCAATTCTTGTCAATGAAGCTTCTACTTCGTCTTGTCCTTCAATGGTCTTTCGAACATTTCGTTTTTCTTCTGCATCTCTTTCCCCAACGATTTAAGGGGATGGGCCACAGTAACGAGTATAAAATCATGTGCGAATTTAACCATTTTTTTTCGTATGAAAAAGGGGTTCACTCATAAAATTAATTACAGATCTATTTAGTATGAATATCAAGCTGTAAGAAAATGTATTGTTTTTTTTTTCGATGTACCAAATGGCCGACTACTAATATTTTCTTTTATCTTTTTTTAGGCGCTCCGCGGCGTGACATTTAGCATCCACAATTTTTTACCTAGAACAAAAACAAAAATTCTCGTCAATCTACCTTAGAATACCTAGAGAAGTACGTACGGAATTTAAAAAATATTGTTTCATTCGAATGTTATAGGTATTTGAATGAATATTCAGTGAAAAAATTCGTATGAAACTGCGCATAAAATGAAAAGTTTTCGATGCATCAGAAATTCGGTACGTACTTCTCTACGAAATGCGATTAGGAACGTGACTTTTGAATTTGAAGTAAATCGAGTGAAAATTGTTGAAGTTGCTTGTCACGCCAATTGGAAAAAAGATGTTTCGAGAAAAAAGCGTTTAAAGTTTGAGGTACTCTATGGGCGTGCCAGAGGAGGGCTTGCGTTATACGCTCAAAGTCGGTGAACATTTTTTTTTGCTATAAATCGAGTAGTAACTTATTCTTATGATGATAAAGCACCGTTTTAGCGAGAAAAAAAATCGATTTTTTGAAGATTCTACTGTGGCCTTACCCCTTAAGGGGTTATATACAGCTGTAATTTTTGAAAAATCGGTTTACAAAAATTTTTTTTTCGTAATGTACATCTATTTTAGAGCACACAGAAAATTTCTTGTCAATCTGGCGGATATTCTCGAAGTTACACGCACATTTGTAATGACGTGTCATTATAAATGTGCGTGATATGTAAAGTGCTTTTGAAACTTTAAACGCGTTTTTCTCAAAACTGTGTTTTTAAAGTCGGTGAGCAAGATTTCTCGGAAACGGATCAGTCTCCAATTTTAACACAAACTTTTCAAGTATACTTTTTAGTAATTAATCGAAGGTTTTTTCTCACCGATGAATATTTTTCATTTTATAAACAATTTATGGCCTACATTTTTGTCAAAAGTCGATTTTTTTTGCGAAGCCGCCATTTTGTCAAAATTATTATTTTGCCTATTCCTTCGATCAATTACAAGATAATCCATTATATTAACGACATATTTTTGGTTTTTTCATTTTATCTGAATCCAGTCCAGAGATATCGTGTTCACCGCAAGACGCCGTTTTTAGAGGTGCTCCCGGAGATCAGCTATAGCAGCTTTCAAACTAATTATTTTTACAAATATAAAACGTTAAAATACAGTTCAAAGTTACCATAATATGTATACAAATTTTTACGTTAATAGATTTAAAGGTCGTCTCAAGAAAAATTCTTGAAAAATCGATCTTTTTGGGCCTCCTGACTGTATATAACGCCTTAAAGGCGAGGAACAAGTTGCTGATTTTCATGATTTTTTTTAAGGAAAGATTTCTTCACCTTTTTTGAGACTTAGGATAGGTTTTAGTACTGACCGTTACGTCGTTTTTTTAAATTCATATTTCAAACTGGCGTGACGTATAGCTAAAAAATAATCGACCGGTTCTGATGATATTCGGTATAAATCGTTCTGACCTTGTTATCTAAAACATGACCGTAAGTGTTTTTGAAAATTGAAGAAAAAAACTATTTTTGATTGCAAAATGAATTCATTTTTTTGGAAAATTCAATCTTTTTGTTTCAAAGTGTACCATTTCATCGACTTTCAAAATTTGGCACGGCCTCCTAAACTGCATCTTCAAAAGGACTCTATCGTTGCTCAATTGAACACATTTTTAATCAGTGGAAAAAACAAACCATATAATGTCTTGAACGTTTGACGGAGTGGGGCCGTCACTTCGAGAAAAAACGTCGTTCAGTCTTTTTTTGTCCGAACTCGAAGAAAGACACGAGGGATCCTCTATGCTAACCGGAAACCGTATCTGGGCAGGGACGAGGACGGTGTACGTGTCTTTATCCCATCCAGTCGCAATAGACTCAGGTTTCCGAATTCTTACCCAGCGCAGGGTTTCCTCGCCTTATTCTTGCGTGGGCGATCCAGAAAAATCCAACAAAAAAATTGGATCGGGCTTCAACATACATATATTGATAAAAGTATATATATATATATATATATATATATATATATATATATATATATATATATATATATATATATATATATATATATATATATATATATATATATATATATATATATGCGTGTGTGAGTATTGTACGTACTTTTATAAATATATCCATGTTAAAGCCCGATCCGACTCCTTTGTTGAATTTTTTATAAATATATATAGATATACCTCTAATGGAAGCTTGCGATGAAAAAGGTCGGAATAAGAAAATGGATATCAAAGAATCCCGACCGCGAACTGGTATGTATATTCTCTTAGAACAAAAAAAAACGAAGGTCTATTTTTCTTTCGTTTCACCGCAATAAAATACCATTCGAGGTTGATTGAATTTTCGACCACCCAAAGAAAAAAACGTAATTTCAGCATCCACTCTTGTAACAATAAATACTTGGTACTGCATGAGTCTCGCAGATGGAGAACAAAAAATTCACAAGGTTGGTTTCAAATGATCGAAAAGCTTTTTTTCTTACTCTCTTCAGCCCTTGGCTAAAACTAATCGAATTTATTGCTAGCCTTGTAAGTATCCGTAATTATAGTAGTGCATGGATAGATAAGTGCAAGGGATTCTTTTAGGGACGGTGACTTGTCCTTTTTAGTACGAGTACATTCTGACAGTAATAAAGTATACATTTATTATGTTAGTAATAAGCAATTTATTGATAAATAATAAATAAAATAAATAAATTATATCATTTATTGCATTATTATATATTATATATTATCATTATAAATATTATAAATTCATAAATATTGTTATGATCGTTATCGACCCAAATTTATCTGGGTATTTATTTATCCTCAATTGCTTGTCTATTCAGCTATTCTTCTCAATTTTTAACATTTTTAACATTAAATGTCCATTGGATGTCAATATTTTTATCACATCAAATTTATCCAGTCGTTCATTCATTCGCAATTACTTTTTTTCATTGATTTTTCATTCTCCATACATTACACTTGTAAAATTCATTCACCATTTATTGGTAATATTTTCAGAATGGTGATCGCATTAAATTTAGTGACATATATTCATCTACCTCCAAGTATTTGCTTATTGGTTTGTGTATTCTTCATTCATTACATTCGTAGCATTTGGTCGCCATTTATTATTAATATTGTTACGATAGTTATCACATTACATTTATCCACATATTTATTCTCAATTCCTTCTTTGAGTTTTTTTTATTTTTCATTGATTATATCCGTAACATTTGGCATCCATTTATTATCAACTTCGTTACGAACATCCACAGAAAAAACGTAATTTCAACATCCACTCATGCAGCAATAAATACTTGGTACTCTCCGAGTCTTTCACTCGATAACAAAATATCGCAAGCTTGATTCCAAATGAGCTTTTTTCCTACTCTTTCCATTAAAACCCTTGTCCAAAACTAATCGAATTTACCGCAATCCTCGTAAATATCCGCAATTAAAATTGTTTGTGACTAGACGAGGGCAAGAAACTCCTTAAAGGGCGGTGGCTGGTCTTTTTCAATGCTCGTGCATTTTGACAGAATTGTTCGGCATTGAGACAGTGTGACAGTTAAGGCAAAGAGTGAAGAGAAACGAAAGAGCCACCGAGACGCGAGAAATTGTGAGACCTTTTATGTGTTCCAGGACTGATCGCTCGTCGCCGATCACCCTTTGGCCCCCCGGCAACGCGGATCACTCACTCACTCTCTTCTGTCTGCATCTTCATCCTCGAACTACCCTTGAACTGTCTTAAACGGAAACCGAGCTTCTCCAGATATCGAGCAAAGTTGTTTTCAAAACTTTTCGATTAATCGAACACTCGTGTGATGATACACAGGATAGAAGAGGATGGAGGAGTGCAGAAAGGTGGTAACGCGACAAAGTGGTGTAGGAAGGAACACGTGAGGAGCCTGCTGGCGTTTATCCCAGCCCTGCTCCTACTCTGTATGATACTTTCGATGCTATACATTTCTCGTATCGTTGTCGAGACGCTCATAAGTTGGTTTTTTTCCTCGTTCTCGAAGGATCCGTTTCTTTCGTGTCTCTTTTGTGTGTGTGTGAATGTGTGTGTGTGTGTGTGTGTGTGTGTGTGTGTGCGTGCGTGCGTGCGTGCGTGCGTGCGTGCCTGCGTGCGTGCGTGCGTGCGTGCGTGCGTCTGTGTGTGTTGGTGTGAGGGAGGTGTGGATGTGTGTGAGGGCTGGTGTGTCGGTGTGAAGGAGGTGTGTGTGTGTGTGTGTATGCGTGCGGGCGTCTGTGTGTCGGTGTGAGGGAGGTGTGGATGTGTGTGAGGGAGGTGTGGATGTGTGTGAGGGCTGGTGTGCGGGTGTGAAGGAGGTGTGTGCGCGTGCGTGTGACGGAGCTTTGTGTGTGTGTGTGTGTGTGCGTGTTGGCGTAAGGGAGGTGTGGGTGTGTGTAAGGGAGGTGAGGATGTGTGTGAGGGCTGGTTTGTTGGTGTGAAGGAGGTGTGTGTGCGTGCGTGTGAAGGATGTGTGTGTGTGTGTGTGCGTGCGTGTGAGGGAGGTGTGGGTGTGTGTGAGGGCTAACGTGTGCATGTGTGTGTGTGTATTGGTGGGTGGGTGTGAAGGAGGTGTAGGTGTGTGTGGGTGTGAAGGAGGTGCGGGTGTGAAAGAGGTGTGGGTGTGGGTGTGTGTAAATAAATGGGCACGCACACTTGGGAGGAGGCAAAAACATTCGATGCTGCATCCTCCGTCCGAGAGTGTTCCATTGGGACCTACAGGGTCGGAAGAAAACCCATGCCAAAGCATTGAAGCAATGGTAAAAAAAAGACGAAAGATAAAGTAACATGGAAGGAGGGTGGATTATGACCGATGAAATAGTCTGACCGTATTAAGTTGTCTATTGGCTTCAGAGACACCTGGTGCGTCTGAGACATTCGTACACTTTCTTGTAAAAAGGACATACGAAGGATGAGAAGTCGTAAGAAAGTGGACCTGAAAGGAAAGTGGAGGAGAAGCTTTTCGTTGATGAAAAAGAAAATGAAAGAAAAACAGGTATGTGGTCGATGTCACGTAACGCCAATAAGCAATCGCTTGTGTTTCCAATCGATTTCACAATTACGCGTGCAAATGGAATGGTCAGATTCTTCGAAAGGCGAGGATAAATAGAGATTATAGAACTTACCGACTGTGCAGAAGGGTCCTTCAGAGACATTAAGAAAATTGGTCGATGGCCCGAGGAAAATTAATTGACGTATTTGATTGCGAGGAAATTCGGAGGTTTTCCGTGTCCAATGAGCTTGAGACGGGACACCGTTATGACGGGTCAAAAAAATCGATTTTTTTGCGTTTTCTCAAAGTATACATATTTGAGAGGGTGTGAAAAAAATTTCAAGATCAAATATTGAAAATTGATTAAGTTATAGGCGATTTAGTGAGAGCAGGTAGCGCAACGTATACTGAAACTTTCAATCGCGTTTTTCTCAAAACATTTTTTTTGTCCGATTTTCCATTACAAAAAACAAAAATTCCCGTAATCGCAGTAGCTATTTGTACGTTGCCGTTGCTTTATGAAGTATTGTTTAAGCCCCCTTTTCTTCAGCCCAACGCTTCTTTTCACAAGCCCCAGTTTTGTAATTTTTTTCGAAAAACGGCTACGTTTATCGAGAACTACATTTATATAGATTATTAAACTATTTTATTTTTATTTTTCAGACCAACCATTGTCACGTTATCGATCCAGCCGTTGAAGAATTTTTTTTTAGAGGCTTCATTATACCTTAAGAGGGAATGACACCTCATCGCGGTCGGTATGGTAGAACAATTATAGATTCCCAAAAATCTCTGAAATGGCTCTTCAGATCCCGTCGAAACTTTGCCAAACGACGTCAAATAGATAGACGAACAGCTGTCTTCTCCTCAAATTTTCTGAATTTGAGAAAAAAAATGTAGATTGGCTTATGATAAGCAAATCTAGTTTTTTTTTCTCAAATTCAGAAAATTTGAGGAGAAGACAGCTGTTCGTCTATCTATTTGACGTCGTTTGGCAAAGTTTCGACGGGATCTGAAGAGCCGTTTCAGAGATTTTTGGGAATCTATAATTGTTCTACCATACCGACCGCGATGAGGTGTCATTCCCTCTTAATAACGTTGTCAATTTTTTATTTTTCTCAATAAAAATTTACGTGAATTAAGGTCAATGTATGCTTAATAACATACCGTTTTTCCAAATCCCAAATAAATAGTCCAGTAAACAAAAAAAAATCTGCAAAAACAACGTTTTTCGGCCCGTCACAGTGGTTGTCTTCCCTTAAAACGTAAGAATAATATACAATGGTAGTAATAAGAGAGTTTGGGGGTTTCTTGGAGTCCTATAGAAAGGCTACTTTCACGATAAAAAAAACTGCAAGAATTATGCCAATTTTAATTTTCACTAGATTTGCATGCTTTAGGACCTTGTTTAATCATCAGCTATGATTGGAAAGAACATAATAATAATGCGCTACTGAATGTGTTTTTATTTTTCACGTGAAGCGTTTGTGTCTAAAAGAAACTCTTGGCACAATTTTGCAATCATCCACCACGTAGTCGCAGTATAATTAATTGTAACGAAAATCCTGCTAATTTTTTTTATTCAGCTCTCCAATAAATCATCAACAAACTGTATGGCAACGCAGTACTATTGCGCGGTAACGTTTCGTCCTAATAAAGTTAAATAATAACGAAATAGGGATAAAACAAATATATGAAAAATACTTTTACCTGAAAATTCGAGACTTTGTCTACGAATTATGTCACTTACGAGTTCACTTTCCACGCAGGACACAAATTTCAGAAATTCAAATTTCGTTTCCCAGGACTCGTATCTCCCAGACATCCTTAAGGGGTAATAAAACCCCCATGGGCCTGCGCGCCGTTTTTACAAGTACCAACATTTTTTCCACTTATTTTAGATGGTTCAAAGCATCTCTTAAAGCAATTGAAAAAGGGTAAGATTCCGGACGCCCCCCCACACCGATCGAGCTGAAATTTTGCACAAACATTTAAAAAAAACTTCAAAATTCAATATCTCGAAAACTATTGCGACCCGCCAAAAATCCCGTTAGGGGTTGTTTTAAAATATTAAAAGGAAGGGGGGCTCGAAAACTTACCCTTACTCACCCTTAAACAAAAGCTTAAAAATTCAATATCTCGTAAACTATTGCGACCCGCCAAAAATCCCCATAGGGGTTGTTTTCAAATTTTAAAAGGAAAGGGGGGAGGGAGGCTCGGAAACTTACTTACCCTTACTTACCCTTAAACAAAAACTTAAAAATTCATTATCTCAAAAACTATTGCGAGTCGCCAAAAATCCCTTTAGGGGTTGTCTTAAAATATTAGAAGGAAAGTTTGTGGAAAAAATTCAGCTCGATCAGAGGGAGGAGGGCGGGGGTGTCGGAAATTAATTTTTTTAAATAAACTTTTTTTAAATTATGCAGTGGTGTTACCCCTTACTCTTCTCTGGGTTTTCTCGCATATCGTTTCATTTTTAACGATTTTAAGGAAGTTGGTAGTACAGACTTGAGAGGTGATTTATGCTTCCGTGTCGTGGAAAGTTTTCCTCCCAAAACTGCCCAGTTGAATAATCACTTGACTGACCAAAAAGTGATGGATATGGAAAGTCCATTTGTCGTAGCCTGATTCGGATCGACCGATTGCGAGAACCGTACTTTATTATTGACAGATATGTATATAAGGGAAAAAAAATGCTCGTTGACATGAAATAACCGAATAAGGTAAAACTCTGCAGCGAGAGCTGCAAGACGTATGGATTAATGGCGTACACAAATGTTCCGTACACACACCCAAGTGTCACACGTGAGAGAGCCCGCACGGCGTTATACGTCGTCCGGTGAAAATCTCCTTAGGCGAATCGATGAGTTAGTTTCGACAAGGAATTTTCCACAGGCGGTTGCGTTTCTTCGACGTGCTCGGGGACATTGGCCCGATGAGGAGCGAGAGACACACAGACGCGATATATTGGAAAGACGGGTTGATGTTGAC
This sequence comes from Ophion ellenae, assembly GCA_963210295.1. NCBI lineage: Eukaryota > Metazoa > Arthropoda > Insecta > Hymenoptera > Ichneumonidae > Ophion > Ophion ellenae. Next base: position 40,819,850 of record OY723389.1, read on the forward strand.
GACCGGCGGAAAGAGTCGAGATCGATTGCTCGCGCGAGGAGGAGATGTGAAAGTATACGCGAAGCGGAGAGCTTTTTTTTCGACTGCGCAGACGGGAAAAAAATTTCGCTCGCCTATAAATGACTGGCGATATTTTTGACACGATGTATCATCGCGATGTTTTTTTTTCGCAATATTCGCGAAACGGGTTATTTTTATTTTTCGATCGATTTTGCATTGTGAACGTTGTGGTAAAATTGAATGAAAATATTTGCAAAACCGTTTTGTTGTTTGGCTGAAATGGGGGGGGGGGGTGGAGGAAACTGTCGGAAGAGTTTACAGTGCAGAGAGGTAAGTACTCGATCGGCGGAAAAGTGAGTAATCTCAAGAAACCTTCGATCGGGATGACGAAGGGTCTCGGCCAAAAAGTAAAAGAATACTTTGGGTACTATTCGAAATATATTTTTTTTTTTCAAATTAAAGACAGAGTCCGTTTTGCACGTCTTCTCATTTCTTGCTACTTTTCACAAGCTTTAATTTACCTTGATTTTCTGTGAGATGCAAAACGGAAAAACGATATTTCACCAACTTCCCGGCTGCTTAGAGCTCTGAAATTTTGCAAACATGGATCTAAAAGGTAACAGGGCAGGATTCAATTAAAAAAAAATATGCATACAATTTTCGAGTTTTCATGTAAAATTAGCGATATCTAATCATCTATATAAAATCTCACTAACACATACAAATAAATTCGTAGCCGACTGTGTTTGTATGTGAAAAGTTTATATGCAGCAATTAGTCGTAAGTTCAATCCCAATTGCAGTCTTTGTTATTTTTCACAAGCATCCCATGTTCCTAACGTACAAACTCGTAAACTAGCGAACTACTAGTAACAACTAACTAGGAAAATCAATTGATGACTAAAAAGTAGAAAAATGATTTATACGAAAAAAAAATATTTAAAAAACACAAGCTTTTATTAAATGTACTAAACAGTAGAAAATATTTTTTTTGCTGATTACTATTGTGCCAAATGAAATACGGTTAATGAAACTGAGTGGATCAAATTTAATGAACATTTCGAAAGTTGTGTGCGCCAAGCTCTTATTTATAGTCACAGGTGACTTGATAAAAAAAATATGGTAAATTTTCGGAAGTGGGACTCCTGCTAGAATAAGGTTAATTTCTGGATGTTTGTTTGGGTTTGTATAACCCAAACACACCCAAAAAACGAATCCAAACAAAAATTAGCCTGATTGTAGCAGGAGCCCCGCTTCCGAATATTTACCAAAAATATTTTCAACTTTTTAGTATATTAAATAAAAGCCTGTTTTTTTTTAAATTTTACATATAAATTTTACTCACTAGGTGACTGTGAAGATGGTTACTTTTTTCGTGATTTTTCTACTCTTCTAAACTCGCGAATCATTCTCAATGATGTTGACATTTGCATCGTTGGAGCGCAGCGATCTTTTTTCTCTTAAACTTTTTTTTTGTTATCAAAAACCTCTTTCTTGCAAATTATCGTGGTAAATCTTTCATGAGAATATGTAAAGATATTCCAGTGACTTCTCTACCCTAAATCGGCCAAAAAGAAATTTCATCAATCAAAAAGAATTAATTTTCGCTGCCTTCTAATGATGAACACTTCAAGATCATCATTTTCACGGATATGACATCAGAAAATAGACATTGCGTCTTGAAGGGACTGGAAAGAACCGATATGTGCCTCCAATTCGCTTTGAACAATTATTCCTCCGAATTTTTCCCACAACCTTACAGAGCATTTTGCGAAGCAGCGCTGTCTCAAAAAATACGTGGGTGAAATGGGAATGGAAAGTCAGTATCAGCAGGGAAAACATTTCGCGGGGATGAAAATAAACATTGGCGAGGAAAAAATCCTGGATCAAAATAAATTAAACAAAATAGAGTTAACAAAAAAGGAGTCTTGCTTTTTGACGGTTTCTGGTCTCAAAAGGGTGCCAGTACTTCGCACCCTCAGTATTTTCGCCCCTCGCACAAATTCGTTTTATCACATGGCGGAAATTTCACCCTAAATGTAGGTACGTAATTTCCGATGTGCCATAAACTCGATCGAGCCATTGTGATTTCAATTAATCCTGCGCCACTGCCGTACTTCTCACTGGCCGTGATTTTCAGTCCGTTGCGTTCATCGTGAACGCGTGTACACTTTGTATCGGAGTACCTCGACGGTGCACAATAATGCACCATGTCGCTGATACGAACGGCCGAGGACGAGAGATACGAACGGAGGCTGATTGAATTTGTATAATGAGATTGATTCTGTCGTCACAGTTTTGTATACCCACGTCGAGGCAAATAACAAATACCTCGATGTACCATTGGAATTCCTTTCGTTGCACTTTACGAGGGAACTCCTAGCTCGTTTCAATGACTTGTTAACTTAACCGTGAAGGATCACTCGTGACACACTGTTGAAAAAGTCTATTTTATTTTACCAGGATCTATTTGAACGAAATACACTGCTGGCCAAAAATTTCCCCTCTCCCTCTTATTATTTGTATACTGTAAATATAGGAAAATTCACATGGAAATTATTTTTCGTTTTTTTTTATTCAGGGGAGAGGCGAAACTTTCGGCCAGCAGTGTGATTTTTTTTCGTTGCCTCACAGCCCACTAAAATTCTATGTGGTGCAAATTTATTTTTAAACTCGTACCAAGCATTCCTTCATGTGAACGATTGAATAAATACATGTTTGATCGTAATACATTGTTAGTTTGACCGTTCGGAAGATATATTTTCGAATAAAAATATGACGGTGAAGTTTGCATCTTTGGAAGGCAACGACTTTTTTTCTTTATTTTTATCATTATTAAAACCGTTTTTTGCAAATTGAGGTTGTAGATCTCTGATAAGAATACGTAAAAATATTGGAGTAATTTTAAACAGCCAGAAAATGCGCCTAAATCAGCCGAAAAAATTGAGCAATTAAAAAGAATGGATTTTCGTTACGTTCCAACGATAAATATAGTAAATGTGTATAGAAAAATGTGTATAGAAAAAATCAATTTTTTGCATCTTCTCAAAGTGTACATGTATAATATGTGAACAAATTTTAAGTTTAAATATTAATTATTTACGTATACTCAAATGTTCAATTGCGTTTTTCTCGAAACGACTTTTTTCTACGTGGCCGGAACCATAACTCTAGCTATAATTGTCCGATGTTCAATTTAAAACACCAAATTTCCGTAATTGCAATAGTCATGGCTATAAGTAGGCGTTTTTTCAATTAGTATTTTTTTAGCGCCCCAATATAAGTATAAATTTGGCAAAAATTATACTTTTTTTGAACACTTGTCATTTTGTGAAATTTGTTTTTTTTTTTCAAACACGGCTACGTCCAACGAAAACTACATTTATATAGATTATTTTAAAACTTTGTTATTTCCATTTTTCAGGCCGTTGGACCACATTTTTTAATACAAAGGCTCTCTTATACCTCACTAGCGGTGTGAAATTTTAATTTTATTAAATAAAAATTTACACGAAACAAGTTCAATATATGCTTAATGGCGTACCTTTTTTCTAAATTCCAAATGAATAATCTAATAGACTAAAAAAAAGTTGGGAAAAATGACCTGTTTTCGGCCCGTCGATCCTCCCTCAAATTCAAATACATTGTCATCTCGAACGAATAAAAACAATATTTGAATTACTAGTATTTTGATATGCAACCAGCCAATTCTCCATATTTTTTCATATACAATACATATTCATCCACGTTGCTAATACTCTATAGTAAAAAATTGTAAAAAAAAAACAAACGAAAATTATTTTAAAAATTCCGCACGACCACCACGCTACGTACTAGGGGATTTCCCTCTCGACTGGAAAAATGACGGTGCAATCTGTCATCCATCCACAAGGGTGCAACCTCCCAAAGAAACAGCCGAGAAAAATAGCCAGAAAAATTTTGCGTAAGGGACGGAAAACCTTTTGGGAAGCTGCTAAAAGCAAATTTAGATGTAACCCTTATTTCGAAAGTACACGAACCGCATGTCGTGCCTGCATTTGACATTATCATTATTCCGCAACAATAATGACACTCCGTATTCTTCAATGATAGCACGAGATCGCGAATTCCTCGGTTTAATGCTCTTTTACGATGCGTTTGTCCCTGTACAGCGAGAGACACCTACTCCGTCCATGTGAAATATGCGGTGTACCTTTCTAATGCTATTCTCAGGCTACACATACGTGACACCTGCCCCCGATCGTGAGCCACTGCTGCACTGAGTCAAGCGTATAAAACGACTTGTGTGCAAATTACAATGGATACGATACGCGACTATACGTATGTATAAATACGTAACAGGTACTATCGAGACACCTAGATTTAAGAACGTCGAGTGAGAACCGAGTTAAGAGATCACAATGGTGCTCTAACGTTGGAAATATGCAGCCTCGCTAACTTGTTGCTGTAAGTCACATCGAAAGCTAATAAATATCATTTCTAGTGAATACTGTCGTTGGTATTACTGTCTAATGATTGGATCAGCTTTTATAACGAGTTTGGTAGCTTTCCAATGCTTCCAGCATTCCTCGTACCTTCGGAAAGAGCATGGGCGTAAGAAGTCATATTCCTTTTCATTTCGCATTCTTTGAACCAGCTGTGCTCAAGATTTTTTATCTTTCGTGAAAATACAACTAAAATAACGATTCGGTTCAAACAGTGGAGCTTTCGAATGACGTGTAAGGGGCATCGCTATGCAATGATATTTTTTTCATTTTTAGTTTCTTTATTTTTATCATTGTCGAAAGCCTTTTTCACAAACTGAGCTGGTGAATCTCTAATGAGAATACGTAAAAACGTGTGACTTTTACGGCCAAAAGTGAATTAGAGCGATTAAAAAAAAAATTCGTTGCATTCCAACGATGAAAACGTCGACGTCATAGCTTCCAATATGTAATAAAATGTCAGTTTAGAGGAATAACTTGACCTCACGCAGGTGGAAAGAATTAACGCATTTTTGTGGTTTTTTTTTCCCTAGAAACCGACGAAAAAAATCATATTTCTTAAGGCCACTCTAGAGACCGAAGAAACAGGCTTTTTGGCGATTTTTTTTTCAGCAACACTACAAAATTAATCGAGATTACAAAAAAGGGTGTCTATCATCCATATCAGTGACTGTATACAATAATTTTGTTGAAGCGATTCATTCCAAAATGGCAGCTGTGCCGCGTTTATCTCAAAACTGCAGTTTTTAAGTTGGCCGGAAACATACCTCAGACAATTTTCAACCGATTCAGTTGAAATATTGAATATATCTTGAAAAATACATTGTCTATGGAAGTACGTAGGATTTTTTTTATCTTGCATAGTTCATTTGTTATAAACGATTTGTTAGGCAAATTTTCGGAGAGTGAAAAATTGGGCTAAAAAATCGTCAGATTTTTTGCATAAGAAATCGTCATTTGTTATCGTTAATATCAAACGAACTATGCAATATAAAAAAAATCCTACGTAATTCCATAAACAATGTATTTTTTGAGATATATGCAACATTTCAAGTGAATCGGTTAAAAACTGTCTGAGTTATGTTTTTGGCCAACTAAAAAAATGCAGTTTTGAGATAAATGCTGCACAGCCGCCATTTGGAATTTTATCGCTTCAAATAAATTATTGTATACAGTCACTGATATGTATGATAAACACCCTTTTTTGTAATCTCGATTTATTTCGTAGTTTTTCTGAAAAAAAAATCCGCAAAAAGCCCATTTTTTCGGCCTCTAGAGTGGCCTAGCCCCTTAATTATACGTGTTCAAACCATTTTTTTATTTTTCAATCGAGCTCCTTTTCCTCTAAACGTTTTATTTCAAGTCCCAGCGCATTTGGGAAAACTGCTCTAGTTTGCAAAAAGCTGAATAACCTTGCACAAAAAATGGCGCCCTTGTTAAAGTCCTCCGGAGAGGAATCCCTATTGCCATTTCCAAAAATTAAATGAAAAACTACAGAAGGATGAAAAAGTAGCAAAAAAAGGGGCAAAAAGGGATGGATTTTTTATCTTTTGAATAGTGCCCCCATTTTTTCGCGCCGTTTGTTTTTGGCCGAACTTCGTAACTTTTCGTTTCGACAAAAAATCTCGCACGTTCGTTCCTCTAGCTCGTTCTAAATACCGCAAAAGTATTTTCCAGTTGACAGATACAACCGTGCACTTTACAGCCACAAACATCGCTGCTCATCGCGCTGGTGATCGATCGTTCACCGCAAAACCGACACTCGAGTCCCAGCGCCTCAGCAAAATATTTTATCGGTCAACAATTCGTTTTGTCGGAAAAGCGTTTGAAGTACGAACAAAGCTACATATCCCAGTCAGAATCGAGCACGTGTCGTCACAATAGCCCAAACCTACCGGGCGCGCTAGTATTCTATTAGCGATTGTCATCACAGTGATGTCAACATTTGGGGTGAGAAAACGTCCCCGTACCGTTCTCTAACGGTGCATTCTTCGTGACCAGAGCAAAACGCATGTTCCCAATTCACGAGTAGGTGTTGATCCATTGAGCATTGGACTGACATTCGTCGAAGGGCCAACAAGAACCGCAAATCAGGAATTCCTCATTCGCCAATTGCCTGCCACATATACGGATTCGTGACATAATCCCATGACGTTCGATGACGTGAGCCGATCAGAGTTGGCTCTTGTTCTCTCTACTTACCAAAGACGTGACGAGAATTTGATGGGGAACAAGAGGAGGGGAGGGGGGAGGGTGAAAGAGCATATAAACGTATCCGTATTTGGAAATGAAAAAAGGCCTCGATCAGCAATTGCGCGAGGGTAACCAATAATCGAGGGTTCGCAAAGAAACGCAAGGGGAGGGGAAGCAACGCGTGGCCCATTGTCCAATTTGACGGACAGATCCCCTCCCCCCGCCCTTTCCGTCTTGTAGACTACAACGTGCCCCGCGCAGCTGCCCTGTACCAACGGTTCGTATCCATGTATGTGCCCGAGAGGAGGAAGAAGGCGAAAAAAAAGGAAAGGAAAAACAAAGAGTCCTTAATCCCATGCCGAAAAACCCCAGGGGACAGTCGGCACACACGCGGCTCGTGTGTTCGTCTGGTCCATCGGGTAAAAGCCACCTACGGAAAAACGATTTTCCTTTCCTATTAGCTGGTCGACGGAGCGTATACGTTCTGGAGAGAAAGACCGGGCATATGCGGAGGGCTCGAGCATCTACGTATGTACGTGTGTGATGCGGGCCCCATTGATCGAAATAAGCCGGATTTTCGCGACGTCCCAGAGGGACAAAAAGTCGAGGCGAACCTGAGTGTCGAAACAAAAAAACTAGGTGAACAAAGCAACTTTCACAGTCTGCCCCTCGAAGGGTATCCACTGTGTGTGTATACTCTGCTTCCGTTTACCGGTAATCTCGACGAGTAGCATTATGCCGGAAAATACCTAGCTAGATATAAATGGTTGATCATTGCCATGTAGAAATTTGTCGGGGAGTTCCTAGATCCTACATGTCTATGGGGATTTAATAGGAACGCACGTAGGAAGTCCATGTTGGAATCCAATGATAATCATAGTGGATTTTCAGTGATGTGATTCAAATCGATTTTTAAGATATACTTTTCTAAGCAATTTATACTTTTTTGGGACTCGATTTATAATAGGAAGTTGAATAAGTTCTCCCTGATTTTTCGTAAAAATTAATGCTTTATTTTAAAAATCATTACTTATGGTTCCAAACGTTTCGAAACTGTCGTGTGATCAACTCCCAATGATTCTGCAAGTTGAGCTAGCGTCTGACATGAGTCTTCATGAAGTGATGCCTCCAATTGAACGCATGAAAATCATGATTTTTGAAGCATCCAACCGATTTCTGCATATTGTTTCCAACAAAGCATGGTCGCCGTAAGTCTCAGCAAGAATTATGTGTGCTTCAGCTGCATTTGTTTTTGAATGAAGTAGTGCAGTAAAATACTCGCCCGCAAATACTCTTTTTTGGCACAAAAATTGACATGTTGAACACTGAAAAAAAGTTGTTCACACTCCGGCGGAATGACATATATTGACTTTCAAGCTTGCTTATAGTACTTCTTTATAGATGCGCTACCAGCTTAAACTACGCGCGCAGTTGCGGTAGCGCCATCTTTTTGAAAACAGTGAGAACTTATTCAACGTCCTAATACTTTTTTAAGATCCACTTATAATGTATATCCATATATATAAGTTGTTTAGAAAATTCACCGGACAGAGTGCAATGGGATCCACCAGAAATCGTATCGGATTCTAATCGATGATGATCCAATTTGAATCCTTTAGGATCCAAATCCAATTCCAATCCTTTAGGATCCAAATCCAATATGAACCCTTTAGGATCCAAATCCAATATGAACCCTTTAGGATCCAAATCAACTTTGAATCCTTTAGGATCCAAATCCAATTTGAATCCTTTAGGATCCAAATCTAATTTGAATCCTTTAGGATCCAAATGCAATTTAAATCCTTTGGGATCCAAATCCAATTTGTACCCTTTAGGATCCAAATACAATTTGAATCCTTTAGGACCCAAATCCAATTTGAATCCTTTCAGATCCAAATCCAATTTGAATCGTTTAAGACCCAAATCCAATTTGAATCCTTTAGGATCCAAATCTAATTTGAATCCTTTAGGATCCAAATGCAATTTAAATCCTTTGGGATCCAAATCCAATTTGAACCCTTTAGGATCCAAATACAATTTGAATCCTTTAGGACCCAAATCCAATTTGAATCCTTTCGGATCCAAGTCCAATTGGAATCGTTTAGGACCCAAATCCAATTTGAATCCTTTAGGATCCCAATCCAATTTGAATCCTTTAGGATCCAAATCCAATTTGAATCCTTTAGGATCCAAATCCAATTCAAACCCTTTAGTATCCAAATCCAATTTGAATTCTTTAGAATTCCAATTGAATTCGTACATTGGATTTCAACGGGGAATCCCGATCAGGATCTAACGTACGAGCGTGACGTTTTAGTATAGGGATCCAATGCAATGGTCCATTGGACCCCTTTCGGAAAGTAGGGACAAGTATGGGGATCCAATTGGATACCTACGATGATTCCTGCATGAATTGTGGCAACAGAAGTGTGCGAATAGTTGCCAAGGTGATGATAACATCTGTGGGAATTCAATGGCAAGTATTCAAGCCCGACGAAGGCTGCTGATGCGAAAATAATGATTTGTTTTTCTCCTTATGGAATACAGTGGATCTTAGAACAATTCATTCAGACTTAATCTGCTTCTCATAATTAGTACACACTCACCTACACGAGCATGTGTCCCCACAATCTTTCGGTCAAGGTTGAATAGACTGTGTATGTGTGTACGAAAGTGAGAGAGAGAGAGAGAGAGAGAGAGAGAGAGAGAGAGAGAGAGAGAATTCCGCACCCCATGATTCGCCATTATATACGCGCATAACTTTTTCATTAACTCGTCGTCGCGTCAAGAAAATTTAATAACTCGATGCCGTCGTATATACCATGGTAATCATGAAGGTCTTTCTCGCGCAGACTTACTCGCCTTTTTAATCCCACTTTTTTTTCTTCTTTTCTCCCGAGCTCGGAACAAAGGGCACCGTGCCTACATGGTCCCGAGGGAAACGTGAATGCGAGTCTTTATCTCGGAAAAAGATCGTTACGGAGGCTTTCGCGCACAGGCATGGAAATTACACCCGGCGACGAGGGTGTACTGTGCGAGATCGATGAAAATTACAATGGAGCATGGTAGCGAGAAAAGAGCCCGCTCGGCCAGTTTGCACCGGTGGTCCTTAATCTCATATGCGAGCAGTTGGAATAATGCGATCTTGGTGTACATTTGGACAACGAAGGCAAAGTTGGGAACTCCACTCGCACATGCACCAGAAAAAAAGAGAGAAAAAGAGAGAGAGGGAGAGAGAGAGAGAGAGAGAGAGAGAGAGAGAGAGAGAGAGAGAGATCTTTGGTACGCACGTGCCAGCTTGCAGAAAGTCGTGGGGTAGATTTTGATCGGCTGTCGGTTGGCGAGAGTGGAGGGAGTGACCGAGAGAGACAGCTCGCTGGACGGGGTTCATTTTGGTCCACGTTATAGACGGTTCCATGATACAAATCAAGTAAAAAGATACGCAGAGAGAGAGAGAGAGAGAGAGAAGGCATATAAGAATCAAAGCCACCAGTCGGAGCGCGAAGGCCAAAAAAGCGCAACAAAATAGCGGAAAAAGTATTAAGTAGATGGCGCTGACCACCCTCGTAACGGAAATCCATCGAGCATCCCCTTTGCTTCGCCAATGACCACGATTTTCTCCCTTCGTTACCCCGTGAGCCCTGTCCCTCCACCCCTTACTTCCTCCCATCCCTCTGCTCCATCTCTCCACCAACCTGTCGATAGATTTGCCCAAAGAACCCTATCTCCCGTATCCACCGCATTTTGGGGCAAAAGGGGCCGAATTGACGTTTCTTTTTTTCTTTCTCGTCTCCCCTCCGCCCTACGGTGTCGCAGTCTCATTTTTCTTTTCCTCTTTATCTCCGTGCGATCCCTCTCAACCGCGAAATTCGTGTCGCATTCGTAAGCAATCAAGCAACAGGACAGTTTCCGGAATCGTGGCAAAATATCACGCGGGGGCTGAGCGAGAAGGGCCCTTGTCGAGCAGCCCTCGCACGGGACGTTGGGTATCCATGTGAGACACAGACAGACACAAAAAGGGCTTGACACACGTCGATCGAATGACCCGATGAGCCCGACCCCTCTCGTCAAATCAAATTCATTCGCATTAGCAGCTGTCGTACCCGATCGAGATATCTCCCAATGCATTGTAGTTAGGTGGATAAGTGTATGTGTATACGGTACGTATGATGATGGAGATCAAGCGTCTTGGCGATTAGGTCGATAGAGAGAGAGAGAGAGATTGACGTGAAAATGAGAAAGATCGCTTGGCTGTGATGCTGTGATAGGATCGAGAACATGCCACTTTCGTCACCCCCTTTGATGAAACCCAGCAGCCCATACGGTGTCCACTGACAAAGGAAAATGTCACATGGGCGCCTGTTGTGTCCAACGAAAATACAAGCCAAAGGTACACGAGCAACGTTACGCGCTGCTACTCTTTTCGAACGTTGGGACAGGCCAGACAGCAGACGAGGTTTAGAGGATCTTTGCGGGTCTTATGGAAACGGGGTATGATGGAAAGTACCCGAAAGGAGTGAACTAGGAAATCACACGCCAGCTGCCGTGTTCTCCAGACGTCGCTTCAACGGATTACCAATTGTTCCGGTCAATGCAGTCAGCCCTTACGGCTCAGCACTTCATCTCCTATGAGGGAGTCAGAAATGGATGGATGGATTGCCTTCAATGAATCCGAATTCTTTCTGTGTGGAAACCGATGAACGGTACTTTGGATAAACCAGTCGATTTGCTACCGAGCCACTATTGGCATTTTGACCAAACATGGACGGTTTATGCAACCATCCAATATATACAGGATGGCCCGAAAAGTGACGTTCAGTAGGGACTAGATACCTCGCATCAATACCTAACCGAATCACCCCAATGTATGTTCTACGGTCTTTTTTTAGTGTTTGAAAAGAAAGCCTATCTTCATTTTTCTGTTTTGTGTACGTACTTTTCTCGTGATTCTTTTTTACTGGTGCTGTCGTTATGAAGCGCGCAGCAGTAAATAAATTACTAACTGAACGCTAACGTAAATTCCTTAGATCTTGATCAAAAGTTGAGAAGTTATGCTTGTGTGAAAATGACGAACACTCGTTGCTTGAGGCAACTCGAGTTGAAGAGGAAGTTCCAACATATGGTGCAGGAATCGCAGATTGACGGTAAACTTATGATTACAACTATTGAATGGCTAGTGAAACTTGGAACGCGTTTTTCTCGAAACTATGTTTTTGAAAATGGTGTACACGATTTCTCGACATCTAATGAACGGATCAACTTGGAATTTGGTACACTTATTCAGTACAATAGTAGTGTAGTCTTGACCGACGTTTTCTTAACATTTTCTTCATTAGTCGTTAACAATAATGATGTCATTTTTCCTCGAGAAATCGAAAAAAAAATCTAAATTCTTTTTGATGATTGAAACACGATAACACAAAAAGCTGGGTGAAGTCGTAGCCAATATTATCTATTTCAAGGAGCAATATCTCGTTTTTTTTTGTTCCAGATCAACCGTTCAAAGGCCTTTCACTTGCTTATAACTTCTTCAATTATTAAAATTAAAAAATGAAATATGGTTTACAACTTCGTTAATGGACATACAAATAAATGTCCAAACGATTTTTCAACCATCTTACTTATTCCTTTAAAATTATTATTTTTTAAATAACCCTGATTGTCGGATCCTCACAGTAGCCTAACTCCTTAAAAGAGTTGGTTCAAGAGGACCATTCACTAAAGTTCAAATTATTTTTAAAAGAGTACTTTTTCTTTATTAAGTACATACTTAAAAAAGAAAGAAACCACGCTACGGGTAAAGTCGACAAAAAAAATGTTGATCCTTTTTCGTCGAAAACTAAAAAAGATCGTAGGATATACATACATACGAGGCATCTACATTTTCTTTTTGGACGTCACTTTTCGGGTCCCCATGTATAAGTATCGGCTGTCAGTAAACAAAACAGTGTAATCCGCATAATTCATCACGTAAAAAGTATTATGTGGGTTAAGCGCATTCATTTTTTAGTAGTCTATATATATATATATATATATATATATATATATATATATATATATATATATAAGCGTATATTCACGTGCCGGTGGCTGTTTGTCCGGCGAATCGACGGAAACGTCGGGCGTGCGTTCACGCGACGTCAGTCCACGCAATTAAATGTGCCTGTTATTTCAAGCGTATATACTACGTTTTCCGAGAACGAAAGAGTAGAACAATGATGACAAAATTCTACGCGCATATTACTATTTTCGGTACGCTGTCTCCCGTCCCCTCGAATTTATTCTCGACTACGAATATTAAGTAGCCAAATGCCGTTTTCACGGCTCTCCGATGCACGTTCCGTCCATTAAATTCCTTTCGAGACGTCACGCGCTTCTTTGAGTTTACAATCATTGGCTCTCGTGTTTTCGCACAATACAAAAAAATGTCTCCTAAATTATAACGAGGTTGTAGCTTGCATCGTTGAAATGCAGTAGAAATAAATCATTTTACATTCTTCTAATCTTTTTTGCACATTTTTCCTACAGAAATTCCTCAAACATTTTTTAAAAATATTTATTTAACGATTTGCAATGTAACTCTAAAAAAAATCTTCTACAATAATAAAAATGTGTAGAATAAAATGTGAAAAAGAACTTTCGTTGCGTTCCAACGATGCAAACTTAAACGCCACGAATTATGCACAATTGGCTGATAATTCCTCAGAAGGACTCCTCGTACGAAGACTTCGATGTGAAATTGTAGTGCCAATTTTCCATCACTCCAAAGTGGCACAATGGCCGTCCGAAAGAAAAAGCTTCGCTCGTGAGACTCAAAGGAGGATCGAACACAAATGATTCGGTGCATCTATCTATCATTACGTTCAGAAGTGAGATAAATGAGTACGCACGATTGAGGGTGCGGCGATGTGCGTGGGTGGAGCACGATTTAATATCGCTGGCACGGCAATCAGCGATGAATTGCGCAATAAATAATATAGATGTATGTAACAAACGCAGAATGCGGTATGGATATTAATGAATATATATAGATAACATGGATGTGAGAATGGCCATGGGAATTAGTAGAAATGCCCCAAACTATATTTAGCACATGGAAGGGGTGTGCAGGGAAATGGAAGTTGAAATATGGAAAAGAGCCGCAAGGTATCTTCTTGAAACAATGAAGATGGGGAATGGTAGGTGGTAAAAAAAATGCCTAAAGGAAGAAGGAATAAAATCTTCAGCCCCAACAAATTTTTGACATACCAAAAAAAAAATTATATTGAATAACACAAAAACAATCGATTCTTCGGGTATGGTGCAAATGTACGAAATGTAGAGAATAATTTTCTGTACATTTTCGTTTCTACGGCGTACCCTTCAATTTTGCCCCTACTGGGGGTTGGAAACAAAAAATGAAATTCTGGGAAACCTATTGACCGCACGAATTCGCCGCCCTGGAACAATTTGTGGTTTGAACCCTCAGCTACATTTTTGTCCACAACGCCAAACTCGTATCTCTTTATTGTCGGTCAATAGTTTTCCCAGAATTTCATTTTGAATTTTCATCCTCCGCGAGGGGTTGGAAAAAGCAAAATTCAAGGGTGGTCCATAGAAACGAAATTATAGAAAAAATTATTCTCTACATTTCGTCTGGTCAAACCAACCCCGAAAAATCGATTGCTTTTGAACTATTCAATAAACTATTTTTTTTATAATTCAACAATTTTTTTGGGGCTGAAGATATTATCGGAGAGGGATGATCAAATACCCGATCGACGCGTCTTTTCAAAGGCTACAAAGTTCCCATTTGAACAAAAATTGTATGAATTTTTCCTGAAGAGTTTTCGAATTAAAACTGTTTGTTCAAAATTTCACCCTACTTTTTCACCCCCAAAATGAACTTCCACGACTTCGGCGATGTGGACTAAAATAAAGCCCGGATTTTTCTGAAAATTTTGTCTCCCGGCGCCGACCTCGTAGGGCTTGTACTTTGGCATTGATCCACCCCCATCCCCTAAAAAAACCCTGCACCCCGACTTTTAGGCAAACTAGGATTCAGCACTCGCGGCACCTACAAAATTCATCGGTCTAAAAACTAGCCTTCTTATAATTTTTTCCGATTCCAATATACAGCACGACTGTATTTATAAGAAAACCAATGTAAAATAATTCATGTGAATGAGAAGGAAGGGGGCATTTATTTAAATACCCTTAAAGATGGTATACAAGGAATAAAATACTACTACAACTATATATATATATATATATATATATATATATATATATATATATATATATATATTTGAAGACATTCCACATCATATATCGATATAACGGATTGAAAATTAATTATCCCCATATACACCTATATGGGGAACATTAAAATATGCGTCTCCGTAAATATGGAAATACAAACGTATACGCACATAGATCCAAATATACACATAAGCACATCTACATGTCGTTGAAGATAAGTCTGTCGCCACTTCGCGTTCGTTCATGCGGTCGCAAACAACTTATATAATAACGTATATTTATCCGCAATATACATAGTTTTCGCTGGTCAGGTCTATAGAACAAGGTGCATGGCTTTCTGCCTCCGTATATACTTACGCGCGCGTGTTTGCACGAATGCCCCAGAGATCGAAGCTCCGTTGCAGTCGGCATACACGGTGCGAAATAGCTACGTATGACAGCCTGTTAATCTATCAGCCATCCTCGGTCGTTGGCAATTTAAGTACGATGTTGCCTTGAATAAAATAAGATACGCCAATATCAATCGTACTTTTTTTTCTCTCCTCGTAATCAATGCTTCCTGAAAAAAAACAGGCATTTTTTATGGTCTCGAAAAAAGAGGACTGAAAAAAAGATGAGGGTCTTTTCTGTGTTCTTGGGCGTGAATTTTAGGAGGTGAATATTCGTCGCGACGTACGGCGGGAGGAAGAGAGCGAAAAGTGGTTTGGAAGTGCTAAGAGTAATAGAAAAAGGGCTGGTTGGTATTTGTTTAGCTATTTATTCATTTAGAAAATGAAACATAAACGAAAATAAAATGGGACTCCAGAGTATGAATTTTTTTGCGCGTAATTGAGGCTTCCTCAAAAACAGACGATTTTTCCAGTTCCGAAAAATGTGGAATGGAGAAGAGGAATATTTTCCACATTCACGAGACGGAATTTTATTGTATTTTTAAAAATTCTTAATTTAAAAAATCTAACTTATATTTGTTTAAATTTTATTCGCATTCTTTAGTTTTTTAATATTTTTTAAATTATATTTACATTTTCTTGGTTTTTAAAATTTTATTTTATCAATATTCTGTTAATTTCATTTGCATCTTTCAAATGTAATCTTCCTATAATTCTCTATATATAATAAATATTTTTGATATTCGTCGCAGAGGGACAAACTAAGAGAGCACTGAAATGTCTAGCAGCGCGAAAAATAATAAAAACCTCGTTCGTGGGTACGCGTGATATATAAAATTAGACACGCGACTATGAATATTTTTTTTTATTTGTGGGATATTCACGAGCCTGAATTTTGCAAAAATATATTTGTTAAAGTATTACTTTGAAAAATGTGGATTACGTTTTTTAAATTTCATTCATATTTCTTCATTACATTTGAACAGTTTTAGTTTTTTTTTTCATTTTATTTATATTTCGTTTAATTTTATTTGCATCTTTCAAACTTAATTTTCCTATAATTTTCTATATATAATGAATATATAATATTCGTCGTAGATGGAGTAACGAAGAGAGCACTGAAATGTTTGGCAGTGCAAAGAAATAATGAAAACCTCGTTCGTGGGTACTATCGCGTAATATATAAAATGAGACACGCGACTATGAATCAATTTTTTTTATGGGATATTTACGAGCCTGAATTTTGGAAAGTTATATTTTTTTAAAGTATCTCTTCGAAAAAAAGTAAATATTAAAAAAAATGTATTAATATTTTTTCGCTTATTTATATATCTTAATTTTATTTGCATCATTCAAATATAACTTCCCTATAATTTTCTATTTATAATCAATATTTAATATTCGTCGCAAAGGGAGAAACGAAGAGAGCACTGAAATGTTTAGCAATGCAAAAAATAATGAAAACCTCATTCGTGGCTACTATCGCGTGATAAATAAAATGAGACACGCGACTATAAATCATTTTTTTCAATTTATATTTTTCAAATATTATTTTTATATCATTTCTTATATAATTGCAATATTCGTCGCAAAGTGAGAAACAAAGTTAGCACTGAAATGTTAAGCAGTGCGAAAAATAACTAAATTCACGTTCGTGATTACTAATTTATAATATATAAAGTAAGACACGTGATTAATAATTTTTTCATTTTTTTCCCCACCAAATTAAAGCTTCTCGAAAAAGCGCTCTTTTTTCTTCCAAAAAAGTCGATTAAAAAATGCTTTCCACCGTCACGGGACCGAATTCAACGAAATAAAGCAAATTAATATTATAAATCGTAAAAAAAAAAGAAAAAAAAATCTCACGAGTGGCTACAAATTTGTCTACTTTTTTCCGACTGCTTAAACGGCTACTTATTATTACACGGCTTGTTACTCATGCATACCTGTTCGCTGAGAGGGATCTAGCACGGCAGAGCTGCGGTTCCAATCTCAACCGCGCTCGCAAATGCGCAGTTTCCTCTCCGCGGACGCGTACGTGGACTTTTGCACGCGCATGTAACGACACGATATCCGCCTGTATACTTTATACTTATGTTAAGTAGAGCCGAAGCTTTTATTTGCAGCTGGATACACTCGTGCGGCACGTACACACGTTGCAGGGCGAATGAAAAATAAAAAAGGCAACGTTTCATTTCTCGATTGCCTCGTCCATCGTGATTGCATCCATGATTGCTCGGAAAACAACTCTACCGCGATTTTTCCGTTTTTTCCCGACCGTTCAAGCACGCCCGAACTTTTTTTGCTTTCCAATTATCCGCGGAGTTACTCGTCGCAAAAGACGAAAAACGAAAAAAATGTCTGTCCTTCGAACAAATGTTTATCACCGTTCAAATATTTCATCGCGGATGCGCCGCTCGGGAGAGAAAAATTGGCCGTTTATGGACGTTTCGTATTTGTCGAATGCTGAATGTAGGGTCACGTGATAGGCGCAATATCAAACAATCAAGAGTCCGTATTGAGATAACACGTTGATAATGCGACCGAAAGAACCTTCAAGCGTCCATGAGAGACGCTCCAGTGGCTAACTCGCGGCTCGTCCATTCGCGAAAATTGCGCGGTAAATCGGTCCATTATAGGTGTACACAGACGAATTATTCTTCGTGCACGATGCCAGCAAAGTTGACCTCCGAAAATAACGTCGCGTAGTTGGAGGACAGTGAAGCTTGGATCTTCGAAAGGCAACGAAAATCATTTTTTATTTTTGTGCTTTTTCTATTTTATAATTGTCACAAATTTTGTTCAGCAGACTTAGGCTGTAGACCTCCAATGACGACCCAAAAAAAAAATCCTCTCATTTCCGTACTAAATTGACCAAAAAACTGAGAAATTAAAAAAACATTGAATTCCAACAAAGCTTGCATCGTTGAAGGGCAACGAAAATCATTTTTTATTTTTGTTTCTTCATTTTCATAATTATCGAAAATCTTGTCGAACAGACTTAGGTTGTAGACCTCCAATGATGAACCCAAAAAAATAATTGAGTTATTTCCGTACTAAACGTACCCTAAATCGACCAAAAAAATGGGCCGAATCAAGGTGAAGCTTGCATCGTTGGAAGGCAACAAAAATCGTCATTTATTTTTGTGCTTCTTAATTTTTATCATTATCGAGAAATGTCCAACAAATTTAGGTTGTAGGCCTCCAATGATGATCCAACACTAAATTAACTGATCCGTACCCTAAATTAACCGAAAATTTCGACACAGAAAATACATTCTTGCCTTCCAACGATGCTTCAACGTGTCCCAAACCGACCAAAAAATGAGCTTTAAAAAAAAAGCTTCGCTTGCTCAATTTTCCATCAACAGAGAATCACGAACGGTGCTCGAAGCCTGCGATTGAAATGTCAAATGCCACTTTCGAATTAAATAGTTACTTAAAGTTACTCTGCCCGAACAACGATCTTCATAGCTGAAGTTATAAATGAAAAAAAAACTGAACATAAAAATGCGGTGTTGAGAAATATGGATAGATAATTAAAAAGTTGTTATACAACGTGAGACTCGAGAGTGTAAGTGAGTGCCTCGTTACGTGACACCTACGAGCGAATGGATTTAAAAGAAAATAAACAATCACCATCATCCTCGATATTAATTCTTCTTGATGATAAAATGATACTCGCTTAGCATGCACTCGTGCGTCATCGTACGTAACGCCGAGGCAAAAGTAATTGCGGCTTGCAATGCATTCCCTCGTGCACAAACATACGTACGTATATGTATGAGTGTACATATTTATTTATATCGTTCTAGAGTGCTATGCAGTTGCGTAATAGAATGCTCGGAAACTTCCTGCGCTGCAGATCCTGACCTACGCTACGTCGCTTATCATAGACGAGGTTGAGTCGCATAGCTCGTTCTATGCCATCGTCTCGTATACAGACATTTTTCACAGTGAGGGGCTTCAACACACTCGAACCTTCCGAGAAAATGAGAGAGAAATAGTATCGTCTAAGCAAGCACCCACACATTTTCCGGCATCGCGATGTCGCAACTCCCAGTCGGCCGTCCGATGCGAGTTGTCATATTTTTTTTTCCCCCTTTTTTTTCTCCAATGAACTATGAGGGGCAACACAGTGGCGTAATCACACAGTGCCGTTTTCATTGCAGGCAATTTCATTCGAGCTCGAAAAAGTGGCCCATTTTTTTTTGGTAAACTTCCGTAATTGGACACTGCGCCATTTTCGTCCGAGTTCATTGGGGACAGTGGAAAAAAAAGAAATGGCTCGTCGAGGCCTCGAAGTAGAGATATTCCAATTTTTTATTGGAAAATGAGATTTTATTTAATATTGTTTTAGAAAAAGGTTCGCTGGTTTTTGTTGGAAAATAAATGAACATTTTCTATTCACATGAAAATACACATACTGGCATTTTTATTTCAAATAAAATTTCGTTTTTTTTCATTTATTTAAAAATGGATACCCTTTTTTTGCTTTTTTGGATAATGAGATTTATTTCAGAATATATAATCGTTTTTTCCTTTTTTTTTTGACAATGAGATTTATTTCGAAATAGATACTCTTTTTCCACTATTTCTTTTGATTTTTGCTTCAAAAACAAGATTCCTATTTCCATTTACTTAAAAAAAGATACCCTCTCTTCGCTTTTTTTGGCTGATGCGATTTATTTAAAAATAGATACCCTTTTTTCCACATTTTTGATAATATTATTTGATGATTCGTTTAAAAATACATAAACTTTTTCCCCTATTTTTTTTTAATAATGATATTTATTTAACAATATATATCCTTCTTCCGCTATGTTTATTTATTTTATTATCCTGCAATTTTTTTTCCAAAAATAAGATTTCCTTTTTCATTAATTTAAAAATAGATACCCTTTCACCCCTATTTTCTTACAATAAGATTTATTTCACATTGCATACCCTTTTCGCCCTAATTCTGTTTGGATACTAAAATTTCCCTCGATATATTCCCGTTTTCTCCTTTTTTTTTCCATAAGACTCTCCTTTTGCTCATCGAGAATCGAATACCAATTTAATTTAGCTACATTCCGCATGCAGAAGCCTGCCTCGACGGATTAATCGAAAAAAAACTGATCCGTTTGAAATAAGGTTAACGAAAAAAAAGAGAGATAAACAATTTCTTAGCCGACCCGATTTTCCATCGTGCTCTTTTACGGCAAATGCGTTGGCGTAGGACGTTTCTCACGAGCTTGCTCGGCTCGATGAGTACATCTCCAACACTACACACTCGCGTGTTCATGATATTAACGGCAGTGTGCACCAATGACGTGAACATATAGATACCCCACATATCTACACACACACATACATGTATGTACACATATATATATATATATATATATATATATATATATATATATATATATATATATATATATATATATATATATATATATATATATATATATATATATATATATATATATATATATATATATATCTGTGTGTATGTGTGTGTGTATCCACAGATTCCTGCAAATATATGGGAGTCCGTGTACGTGCATATGTATGGGTATATAAATATATAGATATGCGGGTGATCGCGTGCTCGTTTAGTAAAGCTCGCCGCGTAAGAATAGAGACGCTAGTAATAGATTCAGCCATCAAGCTTCTATATAGTGGTATACCACTACAAACGTTGACCTAGGTTAATACTGCACCACGCGAGTTCTGACCCTGACGTTTGCGCGGTCGTTGGCTGATTATAATATGCATGTACTTGTCATCGTGTATGCCCGAGCGCGATACGACGCGATGGACGTCTCCACTGCGTGCAATTGAACGACACTGTCAATGCAAACTTATCAATGCAATTTGAATTTACAAAAATTGAAGAAAAAAAAACGTTAGTTAGGCCTCGCATTTTTTTTCCTGGCATGAGAAATAATAGCTGAATTTTTTAATTTGTTAATCCACGTATCTCGTCCATTTTTATGCGTTCTGTGGTTTCGGAAAAATGGCAGGTGCTGGGGCAATCGTCGAGGAAAAAATGTGACGGCAGGATATTTTTTGTTCGTTGCAGTTGACGAGTGCACGTTGGTGCTTTGTGCAAAGTTCGTGGAGTGAATTAGGATTTGGGTTTTTGGGATCGACGTGTCATGGGGAGTGGATGAAGATTTTTTGGGGGATATATCGAGTATTGGGATTTAGGGATTCTTGAGTTGCTCGGAACAATGCGGTGGTGTCTGACGAGGGCAATTAAATATCGAGATCTTAAAGGCTTGCACGTAGCTGAATTTTTTTTTATGTTGGTTCTTTATGGAATCTCAAAATAGAACGTATAAAAATATTTTCGGAGAATTTTAAGTCGATTCGTCGAAAATCGAGGGAGTTATGAGCGTTTATAGGTAGATTCCGCGAACCGGCGAACTTTAAGGGGCTATTCTACTGTCACTAAAGGAATGACCTGTTTTTAATAATTTCTTTTTTGCAAACTGTTGCATGTATCGGAACAAACTTTTTTTCACTTAAAGGTACACTCTTACAGAATAAAAAACAATTTTTTTGATGCATATAAATGTATGTTTATTTAACAATTGATAATCGTGTAAAGGCAAGAAAAAAGTATGTTGCTGGCGTTGACGATTTGCGCTCTCCAGGTAATGGGAAACAAAAAATACAAAAAATCGATTTTTTCATCGCGTCACAGTTGAATAGCCCCTTAAAAGCGTTTTTCTCCAGAATACGTTTTCAACATCGGTGCCCCCGATATCTCGATAATCACTGCACCGATCAACTTCAAATTTTACAAGCTTCATCCACATATCAAAAAGCAATGCTTGAACGAAAGATTTTCTCTTCTATCCATGCATAGTTTTTTTGTCAACGAAAATAAAGCGATTTTGTTCACCCAAAATCGATAATTTCTCTTTGGTGTGCGGCCATTTTTTCAAAAATCAATATTCAATCCTTCCTTGAAGCACTAGATTATTTAATGCAAAAACTAAATGGGTTTTTTTTTTATTTCGTCTGCACAAATCATTGTATCTAAGACATTTATAAATATGGTTCAGTAACCAAAATTGTAAAAAATCCTTAAAACTCTTTAAAGTGAAAAAAAAAAAATTAGTCCATCTGCACAAGTTGTCCCAGGAGAAGTTCACCAAAATTCCTCCTTTTTCTGGCCACAAGCTAGGTGTTACCCGTTAATTAGAACGAGCAGGTACTTTTCATGTTGCATTTTGTAAAGATTACTGAAAATTTTTTGTATATATGTGAATGGTATAAATAAACGAAAAATCAACGTCCATAAACATGGGGTTGACAGCAACAATCTTGCAACGTTCGTAAAGCTTCGTGTGTAGCGTAGGAGGAATTCTAATTCCGTATCTCCGCCGTCTCGGTCGTTGTCTCTTTTCCTCCCTTCTTGCTCTCTCTTTCTCTCTCTCTCTCTCTCTCTCTCTTCGTTCGTTTTGTTTTTCTCCTTCCTTCCCTCCCTCCCGCTCTCTCTCTCTCTCTCTCGCTCTCTCTCTCTCTCTCTCTCTCTCTCTCTCTCTCTCTCTCTCTCTCTCTCTCTCTCTCTCTCTCTCTTCTCTCTCTCTCTTACACACTCTCATAGTTCACAGTGCTCCTTAATGCTGCGTATAGCGCAAAAGGTCCCTGACACTAGGAAGCGTTTCGTGGATAATTTATTCGCATCGCGAGCTCATGGTTGACACACGAGAATACTCTAATACCACTACTAAGGGAAACTTAGTGCACAGACGCCAAATTCGTTGTGATAAAGTGTCATTGGCCCTGAGTTATTTAAAGATTGACAGAGAGAGCGCGAGAGATAGAGAGAGAAAGAGAGAGAGAGAGAGAGAGAGAGAGAGAGAGAGAGAGAGGGAGAGGAAAACCCTGGTGGATCCTGCAATCGACTGCCTCATTCAACTGCTCAGTCCTCTTACTGCCAATTTCGCGGAAAATCTTTCTAATTGCACCTTCGCGTTTATCCAATCCAAGCCCACGTTCATCCAATTATTAATTTGAGCCTTGCAAAAAAATCTGTCAATACCGTCCTCACGTACTTATTTCTCAATCGCAACAAATATAAATTAAAATTTCATTAGAGTACGCAATAGATGATTCTAATAATAAATATAATGTTCAATAATATGATATAAAATATAAAAATAAATATAATATATATTTATAACAAAAAAATGAAATAAAAAATATAAAAATGAATATGCCCTCGACGGCATGTGAAAATAACAATTACAAAACGAACATATAAAAGTGGAAATTTGAGAAATACTGGAAAGAAAATACTAGACATATTTATGGTATAAAAGTTTGCATCGTTGAAAGAACGAAAGTTCAGTAGACCGAACTTGTTTTTGGGAAATTTGGGCTGCAAAATTACCGAACCGGTTTTTTGGGGTCCTCATCGAAAAACAAGCTCAAATTTCCAGGACAAGATTTTGGATGATGCAGGAACTATAGAAATATATTTTTTTTAAATATCGGTGCATTCCAGCGAGGCAAACTTCTATATCATAAATATTTCCAGTATTTTCTTTCTAGTATTTTTCAAATTTCTATTTTTATATGTTCATTTGCCAATTGTTATTTTTACATGCCTTCGCGGGTTTGTACAATTCCTTTTCTTTCATTTTTACGGCACACTCGTCGCTTAAGGGGTTACCCCCACTTGCGATTTTGAAAAAATCGATTTTCTGTTTATTGCATTTTTTTGAAGTATAAGTATCTGAGAATATCTCCTGAAAATTTCAAGTCGATCCGAACGAAATTGACTGAGATATGAGCGTTGAAAAAGAAGAATCCGCGTCGAAAGAGCGTTGAAAGAGAAACTTTAAACGCGCTTTTCTCAAAATGGCATTTCTGAAGTCGGTGACCGAGATTACTCGAACACTAATGAACCGATCTTCTTGAAATTTTGCAGGCTTATTTAATACATAAAAATGTAGTCTTTAATCGTTCGATTTTTTTTTTCGAAAAAAATGGCCGTGTTATAGCCAAAAAACGGCTGTTTTTTTCGTTAAAATCGAACCATTAACTTTGACTGTCCGCCATTTTGTGAAAAATGAATATTTTTTAAGATCCTTCGATTAAAGACTAGTTTATACTTGAATTTGACTAAATCCATCCGCATTTTTTTCTTCAGATGATCCACTTCGCCGCAATGTTGGTCACCGCAAACCGTATATATAAAAACATTATTTCATTGACGGCCATTTGCCACTAAACGATGTAATATTTTTCAATAAAAAAATTACTGAAAGTTCTTCAAGATGTGTTCTTTAAGATGGTATATTGATCGATTAAAAAAGTTTTGTAGTTTTATTTTGAAAAATTCATGAAGAAGGCCTTTTTTTTGCGCTACAAGTGGGGGTAACGCCTTAACACCATAAATATTATAAAAGTGATAAATTAGCAAGGTCGTTATTTCATTTTTATTTTTACGGTATCCAAATAAATTTGTTCTATTTTATACCCATCTTCCGTCTGAATTATTCATCTCAAAGATTTTACCAGATTCGTGATCGTTCTCCCCCTCTCTCGTCTTTCTATTATTTTCTCTATGAGCCCGCAATTTATTTTGCCCCTCTTCTATTCATCTTCCTTATTTAAAATACACACACACTCTCTCTCTCTCTCTCTCTCTCTCTCTCTCTCTCTCTCTCTCTCTCTCTCTCTCTCCTTCTGTGCGTATCTCGAGGTTGGCGGGGGCGTGAAAACAGTCACCGATATTATAGCACTATAAATCTGATTCACGTAACCGTGAACCGTATCGAATATGCCGTAACGAGAGAGAAAAAGCGAGCATGAGTTTGCATCGCGAGAGCGAGAATTCGCGTATGCAGCCAGACCACGCTGCATCCCCGGAGGGTCAGATGATCGATTTTCATCTCCGATGCGCAGCAAACTTACGTTTATTTTGGTCGCGGAGCCTCGAGACTCGGGGCTGGACTGCTCTTCATGCAGAAGCTCCTGCACGCGTGTGCAATTTATTTTTTTTGTTTTTTGAATTACGCGAGCACAGTTAGCGATTCGAGTTTGTATAAATAATTTAAGAAAGTACCACGAGGTCGAGGAATATCGAAACATCGTGAGGTCGTGGACCTCGAGTCCCGCGGTGTGAGGTCTGAGCGCGGATCGGAATTCAAAAGCACGCGCTATTTTGAGTCACGATAGATACGGGATCAACGCGCGGTCTATCCATTTCTATATATTGTATACGTATACACTGGATATTTGCACCACGTGCGGACAGAAGTTATGGAAATCGCAAAATTCCGGATATCCCGGGCGCACTATTTTCAAATAAAATCCGACATGAAAGGAGGGCCGAAATATTTCATCGTTTCACTGCACCGGTATTTTAGGCGACGTTTGAGTTTTAGCTCATCTTTGGTGAATGTCTGTTTGGATTGAAGTGTTGGTGAATTTAGACGTTGG
Source organism: Ophion ellenae (assembly GCA_963210295.1). Classification (NCBI taxonomy): domain Eukaryota; kingdom Metazoa; phylum Arthropoda; class Insecta; order Hymenoptera; family Ichneumonidae; genus Ophion; species Ophion ellenae. The sequence continues at coordinate 40,845,608 of OY723389.1, forward strand.
TGAATTTGTTTGGGTTTGGGCTCCGGGGAGATTTGGTATTTCGTTGAATTACGCGGAGCCCCGGAAGTCGAGCGAATTCTCCGAAAATTTTGCGATTTTTATCGGAGGTCCTGAAAATCAGCTGAGGTTTGCAAAAAAATTCTTGGAGATTCTTGAATATCTAAGAATCCGGTGAATTTAGACGTTGGTGAATTTGTTTGGGTTTGGGCGCCAGGGAGTTTTGGTATTTCGTTGAATTTCACGGAGCCTCGGAAATCGAGCGAATTCTCCGAAAATGTTGCGACTTTTTTTTTGGAGGCCCTGAAAATCAGCGGAACTTTGCAAAAATTTCTCGAAGATTTTCGAACATCTAAGAATCAGGGGTATTTAGGAGAAAAAAAACATCTCGGAATTCCACCAACCCCTGGACGCCAGGCAAAGATTCGAAAAGTTTTTCTGCAATTTATCAAACACTTGAAAACGCACAACTCTTTAAAGGCACGGCAGTAACATGAGTTCCCAAGAGTTTTTCCGCAATTACTCGAAACACACAAAATCCTCAAGAAATTCCGCAAAATTTCCTTATCCCCGGAACTTTGGTAAATTTTGACAAAATAATAAAGCTCCAAAAAGCAAATCAATCCAAATCAGCAAGTCGCAAAAAAGGTCACAATTTCTAAAAGCCCTGGAAATTGATACTCTGACAATAACATGAAATTTCGAAAAAACATCACAAACCCCAAAAATCAGAAGAATCCTCCAAAAAAATCTCAGTTTCCCTGAGCCCTAGACATCAGGTAAATTGATGATGACCTTGAACGACTTTGACCCCTTAATGTTTTTTATGTCGGTTGAGCTGCTCCACAAGGTGGTTGAAAAAAGTGTACCATTCCATTAAAAAAAAAGTGGAAGTGACCTTAACTGTGCGTCAGCGCCTGCACCGAAATAAAAAAAATTGGTCGCATTTGATGGCCCCCTTCACACTGTCCACTTTTGTCTGGAACATTTTTTTGTGACGTCGATAATTACCGAGTTATTTCGGGTGGCAGATGTAAGAGGGAGACCCTGTGTATTTATATATATATATATATATATATATATATATATATATAAATTAAATATATATATATATATATATAAAATAATACAAATTATTGTTACATATATTTCGTAAATTATTACACTAGGTACTGCATATTTTCCTTTTGCCTCAAGGTGTCACCAATGCATGATAGAAATAATCCAATCTAATCTAATCTAATCTCTCTCTCTCTCTCTCTCTCTCTCTCTCTCTCTCTCTCTCTCTCTCTCTCTCTCTCTCTCTCTCTCCCTTGCTCTCGTCCGTGTCTGATTCCTCATACGTATACATTGAAGGGTGAAAATCACGTATGCATGTAAAATATGGAAAATGAGTTGGAGCGTTAGGAACCCAAGAATTTCAAATTACAAAGTGATAACGCGGTTTAGCACCCCTTTCTGGGGATCAAAAGGCCATATCAGTGGGTATGTATATGCACAAGTAGCTCGCGATGCCATTACCCTCGGCCTCAAATAAATTAATGCCGAGAACACGTTGCAGTTTTCCGGACGTTGAGCTCTGCTCGTGGCTCGGTGCACCGTCTGCTGATGAAATTTACAAAGCGACCTAACCTGATCAAACCGATTTCGCGTAATCATGCCGAGTAGAAAAAAAACCTAACAACCGAAAGCAAATGTGGATCACTTTAATATTTCTTTAAAAAAAAAAATCATTGTCCAGCTACTTTAATCCTTTGGAGAAGAAAAACGCTTCCATTATTCACGAGCTGATTAGTGCGCGTGTGTACTCGCTGCCCGCGGGCTGTGCCAATGAATAATTAGTCAATTATCCTATCCACCACCCTTTTTTCATTCCATCTTTGTCTTTTTTTTCTTTCGGTTCCATCTCCGAACGCGTCGGAGTCGATTTAGTTGGACGACACCCCATGCAGATTGGACAGTTGTTCCTCTGTCTTCGTAACTCTCGAAATAAGAGATTTCCCGAGACGAAAAGACCGAACCGTCGAGGGCTCTTGCTCATTTCTCCAGAGAGAAAGAGAGGAGTACATGAAAATGGAGGTATGGGAAGAAACATCGCGAAGACAAAGAAACGGGAGCGAAAAGATTTGAAGTTTATACTCGTTTGTCTGGATCAATGACGATAGGTATATCGGACCAATTATTTCATCAGATTGAAGTTTGCATCGTTGGAATGCAATGAAAATGAATACTTTGTGAATTTCTTTTGATTTTTTGCGGCCAATTTTGCCTACAAAAGTACCTTAATTATTTTTCAAGACTTTTTCAAAATTAAGAGCGATTTATTTTATTTTTTAATATTCTAATTAAGAGCTTAATTAAAATTCAAATATTTCAGTCAGGATTTTAATTCAATTAAATTAAATTATTTTAATTACTTTAATGTTTAATTTTAATTTTAATTTTAATATGTTAATTGATATTTTGATTTATTTTTTATTTTAATTTATTCATTAAGTGATCTACATTATAAATATGCAAAAATAGAATGCGCATAATGATAAAAATGAGAAAAATAAAATGTAAAGAAGAACTTTTGTTGCATTCCAACGAAACCCACTTCAACACCATATTATTTTACATAGTGTGTCATTATGATTATTGTTATTTTCAATATTACTATCACCATTAGTATTACCGTAATCATAATAATTATCATCAGCTATTATCATTATCATAGTTATTGTAATAATTATCATCAGTATTATCATGATTATAGTTATTATAACAATTATATATAATTATTAGTTTTTTTTCTTAATCTAGACCGGAACAATAATACTGGGTGGCCCTCAAGGGCTCCGACATCACCTCGGGCGTCATCCAGTCAAAAAACGCGATACAGAAATCTTGATTATAATAATCATTATAATTATTATTTTCACTTATTATTATTATCATTATTACTAGTTTTTGCCTACACTGAAAAAAAAATTCGTTCATCCAACCAAAATTCAGTTGGTTTAACAAAATGTATCTTTAAATACTTTCAACTTGATTTTTGATTGGCATAACAAACGTTTTATTAATTTAACTGATAGTTTTAGTGGTATGATCTGTAGCTTATTTAGCATGTCTGAGCAGCTGTTAAAACAACAAAATTTCGAGACAACAAAATGGATTTGGCACATTCAACGATTTATTTTTCTCAGTGTACGGTTTCGTTCCCCCATAGGTCGGGCATGGATCTTAAAGTCAGAATTTCCAAAAATAATGTATATATCGTCTCAGCATCGTATTCTACCTAGCTTTAATTTCAGGCTCGAAAAAACGAAAGAACTGACAGGCACCACAAGTTTGTGAATTTAGTAAAAAAAAAAAAAAAAAAACTAAAAATATGTCGATTCAATTTCGATAAAAATGCATTCTGAATTTGCCAGCATGTAACTCGTCTGAGACAGAAATGAGCGCGAGAGACAGATTATTAGGTTCTAAAACAAACACAAATAGACAGGCACAATTTTGTGGATTTAGTAAAAAAAAAAAGTACAACTATGTCGATTATTGAAATTTCGATAAAAATGCATTTTTAATTTGCCAGCATGTGACTCGTGTGAGACAGAGATGATCGAGAGAGACAGCGAGAGGCAGACTATTAGGTTCTATACTCCTGCGCCATATCCTCCCCTTTACGTGATGCGCTGACGATGTACCGTGATATAATTATTCGTCGATGAAACCAGCGGTGAGTAGCAGCAATACGCTGTACACGACACTCAATTATACGGAAGAATGGACGCGCATCGCTCGTACATCGCAGCTGACAAGAGTGACATATGCATTTGCATCGTTCGTATACGTACGCGCAGACAGTGAATTATATTTCCGTTGTCGTCTACGTTCGGATTTCTCCGGCGAAATGATTTCCCGTAGAATGCGTATAAACATACACGTATAAATACATTTATACGTGTGATCAATAAAGTTGAAGAACTAATTGTTTGTCGATACTCGATGACATTAAGGGGTCTGCAGTAGCTTGAAATTTCGAAAATACGATTTATTGAATAGTTTCAGAGCCTGGGGTCTTGACATCAGTTTGCACCTAAGATTGTGGGAAAAATTCCAAAAACTGACCGCGGTATGACGATTTTCGTGTTTCTCTTTGCGTTTTGCGAAACGAGGTAAGTCGTATCTCAAAACCCATTCGTCCAATTCACTCAAATTCGGTCGGAGCACAATTTATAACATGTTCTCTCGTACGCCTAGATTATTTTTTTTCTATATTCATCCATTTGTCAATGACGAATGATCATAGTTGTTTTGTTCAGTCGAAAATCAAACTTTTTTTTTCAACTTGCAATTTTCGTACTTTCAAAATTTTCTAAAGGTATCCGGTCGTAGGGAAGTTTCATCATGACACCAGAAGTACATGTCTCATTGGCCATTTCAGATCACCCTAGTTGCGAGAACCACCTACACCACCATAACCAACCAATTATAACTCCATTGTTTATACATTTTTTTCGATGAAAAAAAACCCAAACTCGCCAAGGCTATGTATCAATTGTTCGTAAAATACCGACCCCGTAATCTCAATACTCTCGTTAAAAAAAAATATTGAAAACCACCTGTTTTTTGGGCTCCGTCAACGGAGACTCCAAGTTCTTGGACGAAAGAAATGTTTTTTACCTGCACCCGCAAAACTTCAAATGGACCCACTGCATATTCATCGAAGAACAATCCAGTGTCAGTCGGTGCTTCATTTCCGGCAAGAAGTTCCACGTTCCCAACTACCCAAGCGCTGTGTTTGTCCAGTGGTGAAAAGCGTATGAAGTCACCATCATACGTGGGACAACGTTACAATTGTGTTTAAACTTCGTGGGTTAACTGGAAACTTAGTTGGCAAACTGTTCCTTCGACACCCCCGGTTTTTCACGCAAAAGTGACAAAACGGCTGCGATTACGGGAAGTTAGACCCGTGGGGTTCGCCTGGGGAGAGAAGGCTGATGACGCGCTCGGGACCTCTCCAGAATTAACTACCGCGCGGACCATCGTTTTTCAACGTGGCCTGCTCGCGCCAGACACCTCGTCCTGTGGTGCTCATCCCTTAACTCGGGAGTTGTCTCCGGACTGTTTGGCCTGTAACGTCCTCTTGGTGTGACATCACCGTGAAAACTTTGCCCTCTTGGTCCATTCTCGTCTCATGAACACGCCGACTCGATTTCTCGCGCCGTAGGAAATATTGTTGACTCTCCACATGCGTAAAATATCGCAGTTCGTCCTCCAGATTTTTTCCAGTTGACTGGCACACACGGCCGATAATTTGTTTTATTTAAAAAAATCGGGGGCAAGAATAAATAAAATAAAATAAAAATAAAGTGAAATAATAATAATATAATAGTATTAATGTATAAAAGTGTATAATAATAAAAGAGAGAGATAGAGAGAGAGAGAGAGAGAGAGAGAGAGAGAGAGAGAGAGAGAGAGAGAGAGAGAGGGAGAGGTTGAAACGTGCGTGACATGTTAAATACGTATACTATATCGGCTTCAAATCGGGAGTTAAGCTCGACGGGAGGGATAATACCCGTCCGTAAGCCTACCTGGGTATCTCTTGTGTAGATTCCCCCGATAACCCGAATTTAGCAATGCCTTTCTCGATGGAGACCGCGAATGATCCAGAGTGAGAGAGAGAGAGAGAGGGAGAGGGAGAGAGAGGGAGAGGGAGAGAGAGAGAGAGAGAGAGAGAGAGAGAGAGAGAGAGAGAGAGAGAGAGAGAGAGAGAGAGAGAGAGAGAGAGAGAGATGACGCGTGCGACGCAATTACTTAGCACCGACGTCCCGTTTGCATATCAAGCAGGCTTGGAACGAATTCTACCGGCCGAATTCACGGCGACGATGTGGCAAGGTCCTATAGACCCAGCCAATATATACCCGTAACGTATCCACGTGGAATCCGTAAGAGATATACGCTCATATTATCAAGAACAATCAAGCTCTTAGCGCCCTCGACTTAGTTACAAGAGGGGGGGGGGGGGGGGGGGGTTTGGCATCATTTGGTACCTTTTGAGGCGTTATACGTAAGTTGAAAAAAATGGTTGACCTTTTTGTTTGTCCTTAAATGATGTATAAATATCACACGAATGATATAGAAAAGAAAATATGCCGAATATTCTTTTTCTAGGTGCTGATCCATAACAATGTTCCGTCTTCCCGCAGAGCACCTGAAAAAACGCTTTAAGTGTAGCTGGAACTCAGCTGGCATTTCGGATTGTCTTTTTCACAAAAGAAAATGTCTACACTTCGACACATGGGGATCAAATCCTCCAAACCTCATTGAGGTTGCTTTTGCAGTATTGAAAAAGATACTATAAGAAGCCTGATATTTCGGCGAGCCCCACAGATGTAAATGGAGACTTCGTACAGGCACGCTGATCGAGTGAGAAAAAGCACGATGGCTCGAAAAGCACGAGAGATTCAACTGCTCTGCAGGTAACTGGCAGGACAAAGGGACCGCAAAGGGCCGCTCATTTTCCACCAACGAGCTTCATTATAGCCCGGGGGCCGCTACCAGACCTGCCGTTTCGTGTTCAAATAGCCAGCCACGAACTTCCCACTCTCAATTGGACAACGCTGATGGTCCGTTCTCGACTAGTCTGAGCGAAAAGCTTTGGCGAAGATTCGCCGGTCGCTCAGATCTCACTATTGTTAGGAACGAGCAAACCCCGGCAAGCTACTCAATCGTTTCTCTGGAATCTCTCGGATCGATTGCTTTAGGGCGGGATATTTAGATAGGAAGAAAATAAGAAATATTGAGGGATTTTTTAAACCAAGAAATAATTATTCTACAATCATCAAACTTTAGGTATACTTTAATAGTATATTTAAGTATACAAAACAATTGTTTTCAATTAAGGGGTTACCCCCACTTGCGATTTTGAAAAATCGATTTTCTTTATTGCATTTTTTTGAAGTATAAGTATCTGAGAATTTGTCCTGAAAATTTCAAGTCGATCCGAACAAAATTGACTGAGATATCAGCGTTGAAAGAGAAGAATCCGTTGTGTAAACGACCGGCTAGTCTGCCGTCTGGCGCGCTCGACCCTCCCTCCGACCTTCGATGCATTGTTCGATGATAAGGGTCGTATACCTGGCATTCACAACGTTCATATAATAGACTGGAATTTATAAAAACGGGCCCGGAATAGATGACTCTATGTAAGTTTACAAAAATGAATATTTTCTTCGTGTAAACTGAAATTGAAACTTTAAACGCGTTTTTCTCAAAATGGCATTTCTGAAGTCGGTGACCAAGATTACTCGAACACTAATGAACCGATCTTCTTGAAATTTTGCAGGCTTATTTAATACATAAAAATGTAGTCCTTAATCGTTCGATTTTTATTTTCGAAAAAAATGGCCGTTTTATAGCCAAAAAACGGTCGTTTTTTTCGTTAAAATCGAACCATTAACTTTGACGGTCCGCCATTTTGTGAAAAATGAATATTTTTTAAAATTCTTCGATTAAAGACTAGTTTATACTTATATTTGACTAAATCCATCCGCATTTTTTTTTCAGATGATCCACTTCGCCGCAATGTTGGTCACCGCAAACCGTGTATATAAAAACATTATTTCATTGACGGCCATTTGCCACTAAACGATGTAATATTTTTCAATAAAAAAATTACTGAAAGTTCTTGAAGATGTGTTCTTTAAGATGGTATATTGATCGATTAAAAAAGTTTTGTAGTTTTCTTTAAAAAAATTCATGAAAAAGGCCTTTTTTGGGCTACAAGTGGGGGTAACGCCTTAATTCATCATCAAAATGACGGAGCTGTGGCAGACTGTTACAGCAAGGTCGCCGCGGGAGTTGCGAATCGGCGTGCAGTCTAGCTTCCCGTAGATTTTGATTTGGAAAAAAGTTCAAACGTTTTCCCAGTTAGAACATGTATAGTTTCTATGTGACGGTAATTAAAATGAAGAAAATGCAAATTTAAGCAAATGGCACGCATTTACAAAAGAAATCAACATTTCACGCAACATTTCTGTAAAATGTGGATTGATAAAGTAGTTTTTTTTCCAATTTTTCGAAAACAATTCTCGACAAGTAGAAGGTACCGATAATATAAATATTTGTACCAAGTTTCAACTCAATCGGCTCAATAATTTTTGAGTAATCCTGCACGCCAATTTCGATAATGCAGTTTTGAGAAAAACGCGTTTGAAGTTCACGCCCGGTCCGAATCCGAGCGGTGAGGCACAGCGTTGACGGGCTGTAACGTTTGAAGTTTTTCGAATTTCGCTTTGAAACTTTGGGAAAATATTCTACATGTATAGTTCTATCGTTTAAAGAGAAAATATAGAAATCGAATTTTTGATCGTTGTAAATGTAGGTTGTAACCCTTAAGAGGTTAGGCCACTCTACAGGCCGAAAAAATAGGCTTTTCCGGGATTTTTGTTTTAGAAAAGTTACAAAATAAATCGAGATTACAAAAAAGTTTATCTCAAAACTGCATTTTTTAAGTTGGCCGGAAACATAACTCAGCCAATTTTCAACCGATTTACTTGAACTGTTGAATATATCTTGAAAAATACATTGTCTATGGAAGTACGTAGGATTTTTTTTATATTGCATAGTTCATTTGTTATTAACAATTATGTGACGATTTTTTAGGCAAATTTTTTTACTTTCCAAAAATTTGCCTAAAAAATCGTTAATAACAAACGAACTACGCAATATCAAAGAAAATCCTACGTACTTCCATAGACAATGTATTTTCCAAGACAAATTCAACATTCCAAGTGAATCGGTTGAAAATTGTCTTCGTTATGTTTCCGGCCAACTTAAAAAATGCAGTTTTGAGATAAATGCTGCACAGCCGCCATTTCGAAATCAATCGCTTCAAAAAAATTATTGTACACAGTCACTGATATGTGTGATAAACACCCTTTTGTGTAATCTCGATTTATTTTGTAGTTTTTGAGAAAAAAAAATTCCCAAAAAGCCTATTTTTTCGGCCTCTGGAGTGGCCTAAGGCCTTAAGGCGTTACCCCCACTTGTAGCGCAAAAAAGGCCTTTTTCATGAACATTTTAAAGAAAACTACAAAACTTTTTTAATCGATCAATATACCATCTTAGAGAACACATCTTGAAGAACTTTCAGTAATTTTTTTATTGAACAATATTACATTGTTTAGTGGCAAATGGCCGTCAATGAAATAATGTTTTTATATACACGGTTTGCGGTGACCAACATTGCGGCGAAGTGGATCATCTGAAGAAAAAAATGCGGATGGATTTAGTCAGATATAAGTATAAACTAGTCTTTAATCGAAGGATTTAAAAAAATATTCATTTTTCACAAAATGGCGGACAGTCAAAGTTAATGGTTCGATTTTAACGAAAAAAACGGCCGTTTTTTGGCTATAAAACGGCCATTTTTTTCGAAAAAAAAATCGAACGATTAAAGACTACATTTTTATGTATTAAATAAGCCTGCAAAATTTCAAGAAGATCGGTTCATTAGTGTTCGAGTAATCTTGGTCACCGACTTCAGAAATGCCATTTTGAGAAAAACGCGTTTAAAGGTTCTCTTTCAACGCTCTTTCAACTCGGATTCTTCTCATTCAACGCTCATATCTCAGTCAATTTTGTTCGGATCGACTTGAAATTTTCAGGACATATTCTCAGATACTTACACTTCAAAAAAATGCAATAAAAAAAAATCGATTTTTTCAAAATCGCAATTGGGGGTAACCCCTTAACAAGAGCCTCCCCCCATAGCACATGGCAATCCTGATCAACACGATCGCGAGTGACTTTGCGAGCAGCGTTTTCGGATGGGATTATCGAGGAGCGTCTGCGTGTACCGGAAGGATCTCTAGTCCTCTTGGGCGTTCGAAAGTGACATTCCTCACGGTCGGCTAGTTCGAAGACGTCGCGCCGCGTTCATAACCGGAGCTAGGCTCAATTGATTCGCAAAACTTGAAACAATCCTACAGGCAAGTCGGATCCCCGGTATAATACCGTAGATAATTTCCCCGTCCGTATACAGTCGCGGGTAACAATCTGAATTTCAATGGGGACCCCCGTGCGCCTTACGAGAGTTTCGAATCCCTTCGACCCCTTTGGCAACGGCTGCGAATCTCTCGCGTTTTACAGCGGCCAGGACATCCCTTGATTATTATTCGTACGTACACGGCAAAGACGGAGCATATCGCGGCAGATAAGCCGTGTGCGGGGGCGCAGGATGTGTAACAAGGTCCTTTCGTTATACGGGCCAATACACCCACCCACATAGAAAGGGCATGAACGAAAAGGAAACAGGGTACCACGTTGAAATTCTCTCGCGGTGATGAACCGTCCGCGCGATTCTCGGGGAATTATACGAGAAGGGCAATAACGGAGTCTAGGCCGGATACGGCGAGGACACAAGGATGAGGAAGGGCGCGTCATGGGGTAATGGAAATTCGTGGCCCCGTCCAAGCGACGAGAGGAGTATTCAGGACTTTGGGACATCTGTGTCTCGCACATACTTCGCGGACCACCTCCGTTCTTACTCCTCGCGACTGTAAATGCTATTATATTCTAGAGGGAGGCCTATCCGGACCTTACAGGCCCTTGTAAAGGCCACGATTGAATTTCGAGCTTTCGAAACCGCCCTCTTGCGGCGAACGAACCAAGACCTGGATGTTCCCTCGGTCCTCTTGGCCCGCCTAAACTAGTTTTATTACGTTGAATTAATGCCGCGGGATAAGATTGATAAGGGATGATATTTTGCGACGTTTGCGAGCTTTAATCGCCGGTGACGAAATATACGATGGGGAATTCGAAGTTCTAGTCTAAAGGGGTCTTCTCACTCTGGACGCTAAAAAGGCTGTTTTCATGAATTTTTTTATAGGTTTATATTATAGATATTGATATAAAAGTTGTTACACTTAATAAATACACTTGCGAAATGCATTGAATTTAAAAAAAATGTATTTATGTAACCCAAACAAACTTTGAACGCGTTTTTCTCGAAATAACGTTTTTCGACGTTGATAAAATCTTCGAAACTACTGAACCGAGCCTTATGAAATTTTGACCGCATATTCTTCACAACAAATTTTTTTTAAATTTTGGTATTTACTTTTTTTGGCAAAAACGGTGAAAAAAACACGTTTTTTTTTCGAAAAATGTTCGCCATTTTTTTTGCATATATAAAAAATGGTATGATATGCGTTATAGCCATTGACATACTGAATCTAAAACCGTTTGATTTTTTTTGTTTCGGATGATCCATCTCCGAGATTTCATCAACAGCGCAGACCTACAATTTTTTTAGGACATTTTTTTAACTACCATTTTCGTTTATAAATAGTGATATAAATAAATAATATTTTTGAAAAATGTATTTCGAATGTATATTTATTAAGTTTGACAACTTTTATATCAATATCTCTAATATAAACCTATCAAAAAAATTCATGAAAATAGCCTTTTTTAGCGTCTAAAGTGAGAAGACCCCTTAAAGGTTTTTGGTTCGTTTGCCATCTCTCATGGTGAGCAACATTGGCCGGGGGTGGTATTGGGATGGGTGACTGCTGAGGGAGAGGCAGTTTTACCAAGTATCACTAACAGGATGAAAAATCTGTAAAACGTGGATCAGCACCAGTTTTCGGCAGTTGCCCTGTGCCCTCGTGTAGGTCCGCTAAAGTTGTGCATTAGGAAAAAGTAGATTTGCATAACACTTCCGGGAGTATATAAAGAACCGGAAGTAGTGAGGGCCAACTGTTACATAAAATGACGAAGCTCTCGAATCGCACAAGTCCGAAAGAGTGTACGAAGGGCCATTATAAATAAATAATTATATAATTGCATAATATCCATCGCGGCATGTTGATGATACAGAAAAAAAAATCACACGTTCCTAGTCTTGTTCTAGGACCGCGAACTGCTGCTCAGCTAGAACTTCGCTCATTATCAAACGCAATTCCACTCGCCATTCGATACTTTTAATTTCCCCGAAAATGTTCTATTCGTTTTAGTTCTCCCGACTTGCGTGTATGTCTCCAATCTACGAATCCGTTTTTGAGCCTCTTTTTTTAAAGAATAATACGAAAACGTGCGATCACAGGTAATGAAAAAACAGCTCTATTTATTTTTCAACGAGACGGTAAAATTGACGGAGTTTCGAAAGTTTTGGCACAGCACGCAAAGCAGATTATTCTCTCTCATGGCGCATGACGTTGATTCAAAGTTGGAGCGTTCGGTCGAAAAGTTGGAAGCGTTACTCGATATTCTGACAAAGAGCTGTGGCAAAGGCTTCTTACATGGACAATCAACTGCAAAAGTAGATGACGAAAAAAAAACAGTATTAGGGGCGACGCAGCATATATCGGGTAATTGCTTAATATCGACTATTTTGAGGTTTCCTGTAACGACATCTGTTTTTTTTATTTTATACACTGATAACTAGTCGTGATATGTCACCACTGCGAAACTTTTGGTTGCCTGGCAACAAAAATGACACAACAGTGGACTGATCTTGCTTTTCGCCGCTGTGAAAAAGTATTTTTTGTATTGAAAATATTGTTTTCATTTAGGCAAGTCCAAATGATTAGGTTTTGTTATTTTTGACGAACTATAGGATTTATTTTGCGTAATAAATATATAATACTCGCAAAAATAGCAATATGTACAAAAATATTACTGTTCATATTCGGCCATGTCAAATCTTCATATCGGATACTTAATCAAGCCTAATATTGAATATCCGTCTGTGCCAAAATTTTCCTGCCTAATCGAAGATTAACTCATAAAGACTGATTGTTCGATAAATACGAATCTTTTGTTTTATTTTATATAAAAATGGTCGCCTAATATCAGATATAAGAAAAATGGAATTTGGGCCCCTATTTCAGATATTCGACGATAGGCAACCTTTTTGAAAACCATGATTTCTGTCATTTTTTGTAAAACACAATATAACTCAAAATATTCAACTGTAATGTGTAGAATAATTATTTCCATCTCGTGATATATGACGTGTAGATATTAAAATCATCAAATTTGAAAATCTTAGAAATTGCTTGCTTTTTGTTCTATTCCAAATACAAGTATCCGATATATGGTGCCTCTCCCCTAATACAAAGGTATCGAACATTTTCGTGAACTTTAAGGTCATTGTAGGGCCCGTGCTGAGGTTGTGCGTAAATCCTCGTTCGTGAGACGCGAAAAAGTGGAAAAATCGCGGTAAAAAGAAGAATCTGAAGAGCGCACGTGCTTTTGCTACCGCCGCGAGCATATCGCAGTAAAAGCATTTTAATATGACAAAATCCTCTTACTCTGGTCTATAAAAAGTTTAATATACCCCCGACGTTCTTGCATGCGCTAGCTCACTCTCCTCCACTGTATTTTTCTTACCGAGGTATAAAATGTAAGAAAAGCGAACGTACGTATGTACGTGTGAGAAGAAGACGAAGACGACGGAGGGCTTAAACCGAGGTAGGAAAAGTTTTCGAGAATATAGCTAGAGCAATAAGCCATTGCGATGATCCTACCCGTAAGCTCTCTATAAATCTTCATTATGTCATACCACCCGCGATGGTACTCGCTGCAGAGCAACTTCTTTTCCCGCTTGCTCAGTAAAGACAGAATAATGTTATACTCGCTTAAAGAGAAAAGAATTGTCCTTAAACGCGAACTATTTAGGCCCAGGTGAACTTGGGATTTAATTGGCCAAACGGGAATGAAAATCCAGCGGTCGTGGCTCCTATTATTTGGTAACTTATTTGATTCCGGTGGATGGAGGGAAGAGAATGATACTTGGGTTGAGGGGTCTGCGTAAGTTAGATATTCAGGAAATACGATTTATTTATTGTCTAGTTTTATAGCATAAGGTCTTGACCTTAATTTGCAACGAAGATTTTGTAAAAATTCCAACAATTGAGAAAGTTATGAGGATTTTTGTGAAAGGTCAGATCGTCCCTTTTCGCGTTTTTCTCGAAATCATGTTTAATGAAACCGCGTAAGCCGTATCTTAAGATACAATCGTCCGATTCACTTTGAGTACGGACAGAGCATAGTTTATACAATTTTCTATCCAACGTCCAGATGATTTTTTTAATATGTTCATCCTTTTGTTGATAACTACCGATTAAAGTTGTTTTTGTAAACACAAAATCGAACTTTACTTTGTCCAACTTGCCATTCCCGTAATTTTCAAAATTCTAAAACAGTATTCAATTTCAAAGTTTTATTATTATACTGAAAGTACATTTTTTTAGTTTTTATTTCAGATTACTCTAGTCGCCAGAACCATCTATACCGGTTGGCCATAGCGCAACGGTAGTACTTTGTTCAAATAATAACGACTCCACTGCTTATCAATATTTTTCAACGAAAAAAAATCTCAAACTTGGCTAGACCATGTATTAATTATGTGTAAAATCCCGACCTCGTAATTGCAATACTCGCATCAGAAAAAAATATTGAAAACCGACCTGCTTATGGAGCAGGCCCATCAATATCGACCTGGCGTGCGAGCGACATACTCCAGAACTCACCTTCCCGAATTGCATTTGTTTCTGAGGTCGATCAACCGACAAGGTACCATGCGCGCTCACTCACCTGAAACAGTCAAGGAAAGAAAAATTAATATTCGGCAGAAGTCACATAAAACAATATTTTATATAATACAAATTATATAAAACAAAATTGTATGTTTTTATGTTAATATATTGATGACTCTGCAACATAAAAACATACAATTTTATTTTATATAATTTGTCAGTTCCTGTACGCAGTCACATAAGGTTCTCAAGGATTATATAAAATGTGTGAAGATTTTATATGTCCATTTCCGTATAACATCTTTATAGATTAATTTTTATACAATTTTTATAAAACACTTCGTAACAAGATTTCATCCGGGATATTTCATTACAGATGAGGGGCGCGATCTTTTCTGGGACGTGATGATAATGCCGCCCGGTTAAACTTCTAGAGTGCTCTGTGCAGCCTAATTTTCCGTCACAATTTATCGAGCGTTAGAATGCCGGAGCTTATTTAATAAAATGTCAATAAAACGTTGCCTGGATCAAGCTTTCTCCGTGCGACTGCCGCGAACGCAATTACTCCGTACGACTATAGCCCGATCCGCGAAATACAAGATTCTTATTCGGGACATGGATCGGGTGAGGGGGTTGAAGACTTCCATCGGTGACGGGAATGAGGGAGGACGAGCAATATTCTCGAGTATACTTTTACGGGGCTACGCCCGGCTGATTTTTCGACGAGGCGAGAAAGAGAGAGAGAGAGAGAGAGAGAGAGAGAGAGAGAGAGAGAGAGAGAGAGAGAGGCACAATTTCCGATCGCACAATCGTCTTCAAGGGCTCACGTCTGTGTAATAGGCATTATGTGAAGAGAGGCCGTCATGAAAAGACCGGCAACGACGAGGAGGAGAATCTCCAAGAAGGTTGTTCGAATGCGGCCGAGCGAAGCGACCATCGCGTGTATGTACGTGTATACGTAAGATACAATTGCAGTGCAGGTTGATGAGCTTGCGAAAAATCAGACGTGGCCATCTGGCGAGGAATTCGCGACGACAAAGAAAAGGATCGGATTTGTCGGTGAATCTGAACGCGCCAGTTGTCTCTTTCAAGTACAACTTTTTTTCTCCTCTTAAGATTGTTCGTAGGAAAACAGGCAGAGCAGAATTACGCAAGCATGGTAAGCATCAAAGTAGGATAAAACGAGGCTTACGCCCATTAGGCTTCATTTCATTGCGAGTTTCTTCGACTTATGACAAATGGACAACACTCGCGTTGGATGTTCAATCAGCCAAACGATCACCGTTGTCTTGTACCGCAGAGTCGAAATGTTGTCGCTTTCTTTCAACCCAATAGGAACCAACGAGACAGCCCGCCAGCCTTCAAACGTCAAACTGGTCGTACGTAAAGGTCTCGCAGAGATGCGGACAAATGCTCCAGATTGGATACAGAAGTGCGACATGACGAAACACTAGACCCACAACTCGACCCAACGTCAAGACACGACAGACGTCAGTGAGGACTGTGCGACGGTACAATGGTTTTCAATCTGCGACACGTTCAAGGGTCTCGAAGTGGAGAAGATCGTCAATCGACCGCTATGGTCATGTACTATCGGGGGAAGGAAGCAACGGAATACAGAAAAGAGATGGTGGATTGGGTGAGCTGTGGCAGTACTATTGACTCGACTCGCTCACTCCGCCCCCCAATGATGGACCGTTTTGTGTCTCTAATCATGCCATTGTTCGACGTCCGATTGCTGACGACCGTACGGTCGAAAACGGAGGTCGGATAAAGGGACAGACCTGAGCCTCGAGACCATCGAAGCTCCGAAAGTCCAACCTCCGGTAGTTCGAAAATAGAGGAGGAAAGTAAAGACAACAAATCGGATTGACGTTTTTGATGACGTCGTACTTTTGATAGCTTCATACAAATCCAAAATGTAATTTACATGCAAAGATGTAATTGATAAAAAATTCTCTTCCTATCCTCCCCTCTGCATCTACAAAAAACAAAATCAAAAGTCGAATAAGGGAAATTCGGAAGTTTGTAAATCGATCTTCCTCTTCCACTTTGATTGTCCAAGCAACGAGGCAATCATGAATGTGGAAGGTCATCTATGACTCGTACTTTTGAACGTACTTGAACTTGTCGAACTTTTGATGGCTTCATACAAATCCAAAGTGTGATTTACATACAAAGATGTGATTGATCCAAAATTGTCTTCTGATCATTCCCTCTTCAACTACAAAAGACGAGATCAAAAGTCGAATAAGGTAAATCCAGAAGATTGTGAATCGATCTTCCTCCTCCACTTCGATTGTCCAAGCAACGAGGCAATCATGACTCTGAAAGGTCATCTATGAGCCACTCCATTGGGGGCATAAATAGAGATAGGTCTGACTAGCCGGAGCTCTACCGATCGTTGAATGGACAACGACGGTGCCGCTGAATCGTGTGGCTGGCTAACCCGGTGGACTTTATGCGAGCACGGTCTTCCTGAACTTATGGTAAGCCGGTCGAATTCACGACGCGGATGGGAATATACGAGTACAGAGAAGATCCGTAGGAGTAGAATGGAGGGGAAGGGTCTCGATTAGGGTGAATAGTACGAATCCAAGCTCGGGTCTTATCCCCCAAAAAAGAGCGACAAATGCTCGAAATTGCGCTGTCGCGTCCAGTATACCATGTCCGGTAGTAGATAAGCCGCTGGATATGGAACGGAACGATTATGCCACGTATGAAAGAGGTTTTCGCAAGCACACCAGACACACTGGATTCGGCTGCTAATACCCGGGAATACGGAGACGTGAGACACTCTGGGAGAACAAAGTTCTCGAAGGGCTTTAATAAGCCATGGGTCCGCGTGATGAGTGACCACCATACCGGACAAGGGGCCGAAATCGAGTTTTCCCATACTTCCAAAAGTCGTTCCACACGCCACGTACTCTAGGATGTGATCTACATTTCGTATTCCAGCTGGGTAGGCTATTACTTTGGGTCATCAGCTCGCCGGAAATCCTGCGAGCGTTGGAGGCACCCGAGGCTTGAAATGACTTTTATCATATCTTTCATAAGGAACAATGACATCCATGCATCTTGCAACCGCTAGTTTCTCGCCATACAAAGCAGGAACCTTTGTGAAGAATTCTTTACAGATCATCCTGTGTCCAATGGCCTGTTATCAGCATACTGCAAACCACATGGTCCTAGAACTTCAATGGTCGGACGTTAAAGCTTGGCCCCAGGCTCCGTTCTTTCTTTGTATTCAGTATGAAAAGATGAAACATGCCGATAGTTCTCATCTCCCATCTTAAAGCATATTTTCAAGCTTTGGCAGACAGTTTGATCTTCCCTTCCAATCGAATGATGACAATCGATGGTCAAGAAAGCTCCAGTCATCATGAGATCTTTCCCCCGCCTATGCTTCTCGCCCGACCAGCCCTTACGTCACCAGTTCCACTATGACCCAATGAGTATAGAACTACGGTAACAAGCATACTCGCCAAGGTAATGACACCAAAAATGCAGATGAACGGCAACTTTAACAGTTCAGCTGGAAAGCACGGAAGGTTGCTGCAGCGATCCTAAAAATAGTGGGGCTCTGATCGATATGGTTGAAGACTGAAGAACGATGGGGGGGAAAAAGACGAAATAGTAGAGTATCGAGACGGAGTGGCTGCGTCGGGGAGCGCATGGCGGTCCATCTACGCCGGCGTCGCCCGGGAGTCTGCCGCAGATTATCAGGGAAAGTAGCGGCTGTGGCGGCGGCGTCGTCGACGGTGGCCGCGGTGGAGAGTCAAGGCCGCCCGGTGCAGCGGCCGACACCCCCGTCGGGTCGTCGACGCGACGCGGTGTGCAGAAACGGCGGGGTGGCGCGGCTGCGGCACCGCGACGTGGTCTGGATAGGGATCACGCGACGAGTCTCGCCTTCACCAGGAAGGGGTAGCTCGTGTCTGCGTGTATATACTGCAGCGCCGAGACGGTCGATAGAATTGTCTGCGCACATGCGCACCATCAACAACCCCTAAGGTCTCTCTCGTCAGCTGCGCCATTGATTCCCACCGACGCCCGGCCACCAACCCCCCGACTCAGCCGCACTCGACGCCAGAACCACCACCACCCCCAGCCCGAGTTTCGACGAGGCCCTCAACCTCTTCTGCCGTCTCTCGCCACCTGCCCGCGCCGCCTCTTCCTTTCGCTCGAAACCCGGCATTGCGGGCCAACCCCGCCATCGCATGCTCTCCTCGCTTACACAGCCGGGCAAAAGACCCAACCCGTATTCCGCGTAGACTTAAAGCAGACGGCGTTGAATAAAAGTCCGTTTAATTTCTTCAACGACGCGCCCCGACCTCTCGTCCTATGCTGATGCTTGCACGTAAGAAGACTCGCTTATGTATGGAGAAGATCGCCAGACGTTACTACGATGCTCGTAAAAGATGAAGAGGAGGGTGGCGCGAGGCAGATTGAAGAAACACGAGGGTTTTCCCGGTAGAGCTTCAGCTTGGGATGGCCTCCCTTTGGCTGTTATGCCGTTGCGGACGCCAACGCTGAGTTGGGACATTCTTCGGGTGCCAAAGGTCCTGCGGTGAGGAACCCAGTTTTCGGAGACAACCGAGGTATGGTATGGAGTCAGTCGGGAATTCACGGTGACCTTTTTTATGGCGAAAACTTTGTGACTTTCTTATCGCGGCTATTGGTGTCGATCAAGAGATGGCATCTGTACTACCTGAAGGGTCGTACGATTTTCCGTGATGTTGCATCGCTGGAATGCAATGGAATTCTTATTTCAATAGCCCAATTTTGTTGTTGGTTTATTCGGGCTACGCCAATTACTTTTTGGAATTCTCGTTAGAGATCCATAGCCTACATGTGCAAAGAAAGATTTTGGATAATTATGAAAATGAGGGAGTTAAAGTTTGAACTGAATTTTTGTTGCAAACCAATGATACATAGTTGAAGATCAGGAATCTACGACATACGGGACAGAGCTTAATTGACAAGCTAATGACATCAATCCATAATTTTTCGCAGCTGAAGTCTATTTTGATGTCTTGGGCCCAATTTGTGGGGAAAAAACATCATCACGAGTACACTCGTACACAGGATTAACGTTTGCGCCGGAAGGTTGCTATGACTGTTTTTCTCTTTTTTCTACTTTAAAGCTTTGATGGTGATCTCGCGACCATATAGCTGATCGATAGCCAAACGATGCTTCCAACATACGTAGTTTTCGCTGCAAAGATTCAGCAACTTTACTCCGGTCGACTAGCTCCGAAGAAAATTGAGATTGGATCCGACTGGAGAAGTCAGTAAAAGGACCGATTTTACCTGACCTCGCACTTTGCACCAGTCACCCACGCTTACAACCTCGCAAGTACGGCCCTCAGCTTTGAACTTTTCGGGGAGAATAAAATGAAGTGGAAAAACGAGAAAAGGAGGCACACGTGCAGCGTTCTTCGTATGAACGAGATCAAGCAATTCCATGTCCACTCGAAGGTCCGATAGCCTTCTACCTATCCTCATCTTAGATCAGACTACGACGTACACAGCAGTAAAGATCCCGCCTCTTCCGTGTTCAACGTTGGTCCCCCAGCAGAAAACGAGGAACAAGAAGTGACCCTCGAAAAAAACGGGATCCATTCTACTTTCAGTTTCGCAAAGGGTACAGAAAAAAGATATCCTTTGTTACATATGTCGGGGGGTTGAAACTTCTATTCCAAAATGGACTGGCTATCCATGAGTCTATTCTGGGTCTATACCCAAACAGCTCTTCCTAACTTTGCCGTATTTGCCGAACTAGATAGGAAAGGAGATTCCAATACACGATCTGGAATATTTTCAGATGCTGATGGAGGTACCAAAATTGGATAAAATACTAGTTTTTTTGCTACCCAACACTCTTGCATTATCTTTTTATCCGAGTTTAACCTAGACGTCGATAGTCCGGAATATAAAGACTGAGGGTAAAATGTAACGAGGCCTCTAACGGCGCTTGAGATGGAAACTCGCCATTTCAGCAGCCATGCCTTCTCAAGACCCATAATAAACGTTATTATACTGATGCCATAAGAATGAAGGTACCGTCATCAGGGGCTACCAGATATATTTTCTAGCCAGGGATCCAAGCTGTCGCAAACTTTTGATCAATCATCGTCAAATGGTTATACCTATTGAAGTCGATAGTCTCGTGTAACCCAACCTACTTTTTATATGAATGTTTCACAAGATACTTTTTCTATCGTCGCATCTGAGTTTTTCTGTCGATTGCGGTTCTTACACTAGATTGAACTGTGATATCTTGAGTTCCACTGGGATTTACTATTCGCTGAAAGAAACGCACCATCGATGTTCCACGGCCTCAATCGGATAGAATGAGGGCCCACGAGTTTTGGCATTCTATTCCAGATATTGTAGAATAATTTCCCGGGCTGCTCGCTCGTACAACGAAACTTCGAAAGTACTTCAGGGATTTGAGCCCTCGGTTCCCTGGTAGTTGGACCCTCGGGACGGTTCGACTTCTCGTCCACTTCCTCTCGTTCCATCTGCTCTTTCCATGCAGCTCCCTCAGTACTGGCGTGTACAAGTACGCCAACCTCTCTTTTTATCACTCGCATGAAGAGGCAACTTTTCACCGTGGAAACTCATTTGTTCTCTCTCAAAACGTCTCACTCCTACTTCTAGCCTAGCAGGGGAGGACCGCAGCCGGAAGTGTAGCAGTATCGGTGGAACTTTCGTTATTGTAAAACTCCAAGGGGTTAATTTAAGTTTCGTCGATCCTTCATGTTAATACAGAGCGAGTGTGCGATCGTCAGCGTCATCGAGAGCGCTGAGATTTTTTTTTCCAGTGGGCTTTGATGGCAAGAAAAGAGTAAGGTCTCCCTAAAGAGCAGTTCTGGGGTTAGCCACCTAGAAGAGGATCGGTTGGACGGGGTGAAAGAACGCTGAGGCGAACGTCATTGATATTCAGGATCCAAAGCGCCCGGAGGGTCGTATGGCGTTAATGTCGAGACAAGGGTTCGTTGGTCGGACGACGTAGTTATCTGGCCATAGTCTAGATGTCTGAGACAAGAGGCAGCGACGAGCGTGGACTCGAGTGTTTGGCATAGTGGCATGGCAGCACGGTTAAGGTAAAGGTGACGACCCCCCGTAATAAACGTTCGAGGAATACACTTGAGTAACCCGCAAAGAGCTTTTTTGCTCACAGGGCTGCTCTGCTGTCAATTGAATGCCCAGGATTTTCTCGAGGGACCATTTGTTCCGTCTATTTTGTCAGGTGACGACGAGGCGCCAGTCTCCCTAGCAGACTTCTCCTTCAAGAAACGAGAGCCTCCAGGAGACCTCAAAATACAGTCAGAGTCCCCAGTACACTCATTTCCTCCGCTTCATCCTTCCCTCATCCTTCCACTGTGCCCAGCTCATTGAATCCCGAATATATTACAGTTCCCCCTCACAAACGAATGGAAAGCTGCATCGCCTTTCACATATATGTGAGCAGTCAGTTTGTTCGCGGTAGCCCAAAATGGCACTGCTTTCGAGCACTCGAAAACAAGATGGCGCGGAGCATGAGACGCATAGAATATTCGCGAAGGTAAAGCAGGTACTGCGGAGCAATGTACTGAGCCAGCGATAAACACAGCGATGATACGAGAGTGCTAGGAAAGAGCGAGAAGGGTTCAACGCCGAAGGTCCGTTGGGGGTGTCTTAGTCCCCGTTGGAGTTCATTCGGGCACAATCGCAACTTTGGCCAAGCGCCGCGGCGCTGCTTCGAATATCGATCACCAACCACCACTTCTGACCACCACCACCACCATCGACGGCAACCCCCTACCCGACAACCTCTTCAACCACAATGCTACAATATCCTTCACGTTCCGGTGAGCTTATCCGCCACCACTTTTGCCCTTGCCCTTGAAATTCACCGCGATCCACCGTGGCTGCCGTGCAAACGCCCAGACCACCTCATGCTTTGTCCTCTACACTTGAGCGGCAGTTCGTCATCTGATTGAATACCAATCATCTGCATGCCTCGACAGTTGAAATTTTCCTCGACATCTCGATGTCCCAATTGGGATAATGAAAACAAGGGATTGTACGGATGCCTCTCAATACCAAGATTCTTATGTTGCAAACGGATTTCCGATGCGCCACGTATTTCACTGCTGAATGGCTGCAATCACGCCACATGAGGTTGAAATTTAAACATGACGAATATTACCATCGTTCCTTACATTTGCGTCATCTAGACTTCCTCTTCCGCAAATCCAGGACGAAAAGTAGCTTTTAACACCCTGTAATTAATCATCCTTGGGTGGAGATTTGTAATTTCCTGTACCGTATAATTGACTTCGTCTCCGGAGAGCTCTGTGTATCTCCACTCCCATCAGGTTCAGCGTCTTTCTCCCTCGCATCGAGAACCGAACTGGGAGATCATTAAGGTTGCCCAATCGCCAGAGTTGACTCGCACGTGGCAGAGCGAGACAGAGAGAGAGAGAGAGAGAGAGAGAGAGAGAGAGAGAGAGAGAGAGAGAGAGAGAGAGAGAGAGAGAAAGGAAAGGATGAGGTAAGGCTAGAAAGGGTGAGTGAGAGATTCGTCACCCTCGTAAATATCGTCGGTGGAGCCTAATCACCGTAGCCACAATGAGCTCGCCGATTTATTTCACGAGTTTTCTTTTTCCCCTTGCTTTTCTTCCTTACACTCGTCAACGATCTCGTAATGGCCAAAGTTCGGCTGCTCCTAGAACTCGTCTTCTCGCGACTAATCGATCTTGCGCTTGCACAACACTCGCACAGGCCCATCGACAAACATAAAACCAAGTGTCGTATCTGTATAATTGACAAGTGCCGGATCGTTTCGCCGATGGATGGCGGGAAGCAGATAACGAGTTTGGCGTCGTCACCCAATGGCGATCAGTCGCGATCGATCATCAATCGTCTTCTGCCTCGTCCGTTCTCATTCGAGATCTTGCATTCCATAATATCTACCCGCCAAACGAACGGACACCAAGAAAACACGAAAAAGAGGAAGTTGAGAAAAAAACGAACAAAAAATGCACTCGTGACCGTCCGCAGTATGGACAAGACTTGGACAATTAGTCCGGTAGAAGAGACGAAAACTCAGCACTTTTTAGCGTAAAACGTGAATTTTTGACTGAAGGTAGATGGTTGCCTACTGAAAGTAACCCCAATACAATGTCGCCCCTCAACTCGCCCCAACCCTAAGAAATGGAGGTTGACAACTTAAAAATCGTCGTATCTCGATAATTAATAGGTCTATCAAAAAAGGTTTCGAACAAAAGTTGTTTGGAATAATGAAATTCGTATAAAGTTATCTAACGTCCAACCCCCTAATTTTGAAACTAGCGGCACAAAAATGATTCGAAAAATTCGGGGTTGATGTGTGTGCGAGCGGAGTAGACATATCGCTGCGTACAGAGGATTGGAGGTCAGATAACTTTATACGTATCTTATTATTCCAAACAACTTTTGTTTGAAACATTTTTTCTTCGGGCTAATAATTATCGAGATACGGCGATTTTTAAGTTTTCAACCCCTATTTCTTAGGGTCGGGACGAGTTGAGGGGCAACCTTTTATTGGAGTTACTTTTAGTATGCAATCACCTACCTTCAGTCAAAAACTCATATCCTACGCTAAAAAGTGCTGGGTTTTCGTCTCTTTTGCTGGACTGTATTGATTGGTCGAAAAATGTCTTCCCGCGATGTAGGAGGCTGATATTTTACCATTACTCCATTGGACGCTCACACGTCTGGCTCTCGACTGTCACGTCAGAATACGAGGCCGTTCAAAAGGTGCGTCAGAAAAGTGTTCGCGCAACGTCCAACCTACGGCAGCATCAAGCTCACCATTTTGCCGAAGATTCATTTGATTCGCGCAGCACCTTCAGCAGCAATTGTGATTCCCATTGAATGTTCATCACACCAGCTACATCCGCGCCGCATTTGCCTCGAACGAATGACATCGGGCTGTGATTCTCTCAGGTTAATCCACGAAATCACTCCATTACTATTATCGTTCTCCACGCCTTGTGACAAGGGTGTATCTTGATGTTACTGGATCAAGCGGAAGATCCCCGCCGAACGATGAGGTTTCTTTTTTCTTCTTTTCTTTCGCCTCATTTCTCTCGTTTCACGAAGAAATCCTGATGCTCACGAGAATAGATAACAAGAAGAAAAAAACCCGGCGAATGAGCGAAATAACACCATATATGAGCGTGTGGTGTCTCGAGCGAGTTTATCTCAAAGGAGAATCTCACGCTCCCTCAGCACGACAGATGCGTGAGTCGTGGTGAGAGAAGGACCAGAAGGAGGAGGTACGACGAAGCGGCCAGCTCGCACCAGCGTATACGGATAGCTGGCTCCCTGAGTATCCGGAGAATGGACAGACATATGCGATAAAGAGGGTCGTATACGGTCTCCGTAAACGCGAACGAGAGATCCGGGGTGGAGACCCAAGTTGAACTAGATGAGAGGGGCCGAAATAAGGGACAAAAAAGCCAAAGAGGATGACGATGAGATGGAACAAACAGACAAAAAAATACAAATAAAAGAATACAAGTAGAACGAGTAGAGCGAAGGAGATGCGGATTAAGGCGAGCAATAATCATCAAAAGCACTTCTTATATGGAATCTCGGAATTTCTGCGTGAGAGAATGACAAGTGAGAAGGTTACATCGATGCGTAGAAAAAGTACGAGAAGAAGGGGACCAGACGATGAATTATCCAGACTGTTCTAACAATGTGGTAAGAAAAGATCACGGCTGCTTTGCTCGATCAAAGGGGTGCTGAGTATCTCGCGCTCTGCTATCACACCTAATAGAAGTTGAGAAACGGCTGAGACATCCATTGGAGCTCCTGTCTTTTCAACCCCCATAGATATGGTGTAGTCGCCGAAGTGGAGCATCCTCCCTGAAGCTTCGTCGCAGTCCAATAGGACGCGCACCTCACTCCCCAGTCTTGAGGGACAATGAATGCGAGACGCTGAGGAATAGGCGGACAAACGGGAACACTTCCTACACAAATTCACGAGTTTCTATCTCTCTGTCGACTAGAATGCGTTCACGTTGGCATGTGCGGGAATGTGACATGCATGGAAACAATCGTCTGCGCGCTGTCATTCCACTTGGCACGTCATGCTGACGCTTGAAGACCCGGACGTTTGTTTTTTTTGGTCTATCTCTTCAGACTCCTACATTCTTCGGTAGTTCGCTGGCAATTCACACTTTCCTTCAACGCATTCGAGTTTTGGAATGTGCGAGAGCGTTTAGAATTATACTGCTGTCTTCAACGTGGTCTTGGAAAACAACAGCGCGAGATGATCGTATTCAGCAGCTCCCTGATGGCGAAAACATTAGCAGCGACGTGTGCAGCCAGCACCAAGGCTGATCATTTTTGAGGCTGGTTTTGGTCCGTACGTTTTGAGCTGGGGGTGGTCCGTACAAAGGTACGGACCACCCCCGAGCAAATTTGCTGATAACCCGTGTCATGTTTATTCGTTTATAGTGAACTACAAATGTGAATAACGGCGCAAGCATCCGCGAACAACGTTCCAATAATGGCCCGATAAATTCTATATGTTTAGACTAGGGACCCTTCCCTTTACAAATGTACATGGTCATATGTATACCCGTAGGAAAGGTCATTTTGAAGACATTCGATTTTGAGGACCCACATTATAGGAGCTCATTTTCCTCATCGATAGAGATTTAAGCATATTTATTTAAAGATCCTTCCGAGGACTGCTCTAACCTCAAAATCAAGAATTTGATTCAAACAAATTTTGAGGGCCCTCTGCAAAACCGCTGAATATGCTGATAGCCAACATTACCTAGATAAAACGCGACCAAAATATTTTTTCCCCGAATGTACGTATAGTTTTATCAATCTTACTTTCTTCGTCCTAGTACCGTTCACAATAGAATAACGTCGCTTCGCAGCGGGGGGGGGGGGGGGGGGGGGGGATGTCTGCTGGCGCGCGATCTTCGGCAGCAGACAACCCTGAGCACTTGGACCGGATAAATCGATTCATCGTCTACGAGCAAGCGAGGAAGAGGAAAGAGAAAAGCGAATCACTGGTTGGAACTGCCTATGCTCGTATTCAAACTGTCCTTCCTCCTATCTCACGAACCAAAGCGAGCCTCTGCCTCGCCAACGACATGGGGAAACGGCGGGTGGCTTTTTTCCCCCTCAATCTCGCAATGCCATATACACTCTATGCTTATAGAGCAGCGCCCGTGGAGACCCTTCGAAGGCTTTCTTCTTCCGGTCTTTCCCTCCTTAACTTCGATAGAAGAAATAAATATTTTATTTCACATCGAGAACATTGTGCTGAAGTGAAAAAAAATTATCGATACGCATTCATGTGAGAAACGGCACATTGCGTGATTTTCAATGTTGAAGTTTGCATCATTGGAACACAACGATAATTAATACTTTTTAATTACTGATTTTTTTGCTGATTTTGGCTGTGAACATCTCTCAGACGTTTTTACGTATTCTTATTAGAAATGTACGACCTTAATTTGCAAAGGAGGCTCTGTATAGTGATAAAAATAAAGAAAAAAAAAATCGTTCCATTCCGATGATTTTGAAATGCAACGATGCATCGTTTGCATAATTAAAATGCAACGATTTTTTTTCTTCAATTTTCCCGATCGTTATTCTTATTATTATTCAAAGTCTTCTTTTTGCAAATTGAGGTCGTAATTTTCTAAAAAATGATCTGTAAAAACGTTTGAATGATTTTCACAGCCTAAATCGGCCAAAAAAATTGAGCAATCGAAAACAATTACTTTCCGTTGCATTCCAACATTGCAAACTTCACCATCCTGCATTCCGACGATGCAAGCTCCATCATGATTTTGATGACCAGTAAGTCCGAAAACCGCAGGGGGGGCTTAAGATCAATCAGGCAGGTGATATTCCAAAGCCATAAAAATCGACAAGCTCCATTCTGTCCAAAGCCAAACCCGATGATCGTCTATCGCAAAATCCAATCACGTTTCTCTACAAAAGACAGAAGGCTCCGTCATCGTAAGAGCGAGTAGATTTTCGTAATCCTCCTCAGCCCATAAAAATCGTAACGATCCTCGTTCCTATCAAAGAATAAACAATAAAAAAAAGGGAAACAGCCAGTCGAGTCCCGCGGTCGTTATATGTACAGAAGTATAATAAAATTCCTGCGGTCCTGTGCTAACAATGAAAATAAATAAATAACAATAATCCTTATTATTACAGCACGATAATGATACGAGACGATCGTATATTAGCCAAGAAGCATATAAACTCTTGTTAACTGACGAAAGTTATTTCAGTCTGATCGGGGGGGGTGGAGGGTACGATAAATTCCTCGCAGTTCTCCGAACAGTCGACCAATATACATACGCGAGAGGAGGGCGGGTGAGCTTTACGAGGCCCTCGCCACGAATACCGGGGGAAGTGATTCGATATGGGCATTACGAAAAAGGTGTATGACTGAGCGTACTCTGTATTACGCATACCCACACCATTGTACGTCCACATATACATACGCCTTCCATTTCCATAACGGAATTTTATTTCCATTTTAGCCGAGCGATTCAGCCGTGCAATGCTCTCTGGTGAATGTTGGTAAAAACCGAACGAATGCTTATGGTGCCCCCTTTATACTTTATCTGACTCTCTCTCTCTCTCTCTCTCTCTCTTTCTCTCTCTCTCTCTCTCTCTCTCTCTCTCTCTCTCTCTCTCTCCCTCCCTCCCTTTCTCTCTCTCTCTCTCACGCGCTCTCTCTCTCTTCCCCCAAATTTATATACGAGTACACGTATATAAAAAGCCACTCGGATCGGCCACAGATCGCGGGGGAGTGCGTTGGAGGTGGATGAAGAAAATAGGAGAGGGAGGGAGGCTAAAAATCGGGATTTATGTGTCGTCGTCTTTCCACCGATGGTGGGAGGAGGGATGGCAAGGGGGAAGAGGAAGAAGGGGGACTAAGATGCAGAAAGTGATAGGGGAAAAAAGTTGTGGGAGGGAGGGCACAAGAGGAATAGCAAAAGTCATGGATACATGAGCAAAAAGGTTTGGAAAAGCGAGAAGACACATCGGAGTCTCCGATCAACGCGAATCTACAAGGAGAGGGGCCGCGCATCGAATGACCCGATCCGTCCTCCCGATCGAATACATACATGTATATGTGTGTGTGTGTGTGTGTGTACGATATATAATCGAGAGCTCGCCAATACCATCGGCCACAGAGCAGATATACGCTTTTCCTTACTTGAAAAGTCGTCGGATCGGAACGAACTCGCGAGAGAGGGTTCAACTACGAGGTATTGGAAATATAACTCCTCGCCTTCTATCTGCGCACTCTCCCGATTCGGCGGAGCCGAAGGATTTTTTTTCGCCAGCCCTCCTTGCCCCTTTATGCCGTGCGCCGTATCGGCCGTATAAAGGATAATGGTCTCTATCGGAACCGAGTAGGTTTGACGTACAAACGTGATTTGTCGGAAGGCCCGCAGTTATTACCTGAAATGCAGTGTTTTTATGTTCGACCATTTTTCAATGGTCTCGTAGTGGTCTGAAAAGTTTCGAGGACGGTGAGGCGGGGGAGGGTAGAGGAATGGGAGGATGTTGCGAAATGCATTTTTTTTATTTTGGGACACTTGTTTGTGGGTTATAAATTATGGGGTGAAATATATTTTTTTTTATTTCTTTATTTTTGTTATTTATTATGAAATTTTTGTTTCCAACCGGAGGTGGTAAATACGTAATGAAAATACGTAAACACCTTTGAATGATTTTCATAGCATAAACTGACCAAAAAGAAATTTTAGGAATGAAAAAAAATTAATTTTCGTTACGTTCTAACGATGCAGACTAGAAGATCATGTATAACGATGGTCTTGCATTTTGCATCCTTGCGATGCAGCGAAGTTTTTTTTAAATATTTTTATTCCCCCATTTTTTAATGCAAAAATTTTATTTTTCAGATTTTAATTCTGGATCTTCGAATGAGTGAATTCAAAAATGAGTGAGAGATTTTCGTAACGGATATTTGCCGAAAGAAATTCGCAAGATTGAAGAATAATCATTTTTGTTGCATTCCAAGGATGCAAAGTTCAATGCCATGTGCCTTGTTACGGATTGGAATATTTTTTTTTTACAAAATTGCTGACAGTGTCGAAGTTTGCATCATTGGAAAACGAATTTTTTTCTTGATTTCTTCGTTTCTTTATTATTATTATCTAAAATCTTTTTGTTTGCAGTTTTTGGTTATCAATTTTAAACAAGAATTCTCAATGATGTTTCGGTGATTTTCGTACTGAGGTTGAAGTTTCCATCGTTGGAATACAATGGAAATTAATATTTCTAAATTTCCGTAATTTCCTCCGGCAGATTTTGCCTATAAAATCCCCCCAACCATTTTTTAAATATACTTATCCAGCGATCTACAAGAAAGATTAACAAAAAAATATTCTATAACAATGAAAATAATAAAAATAAAATATAAAAAACTTCAATACCATTTTTCGTATCCTAAATGTACCAAAAAAACGAATACGAAAAAAAATTAATTTCGTTGCATTCCAACGACGCAGACTTCAATACAATTTCTGCCGTTGCCCTTACGGCCCTTCGCGGTCTTTCATTTAAAGTCCGCCCTTCGCTATTTCCATTCGCTATTTTCCTCAGAGACTCCAACAGTGTTACCCACGGCGACTCGTTCCTAATGCACTATGACATTCGCACGAGGGTACAGGGAAACTGGAAAAACCTGTGCCAATACATGTCACTCAATTGAACTGAGTATCAACTGCATTGTCATCGGAAACTCGGTAAAACTCGTTTTCCCATTCAGTGATCGATGCGCACGCGGTCACCCATCAAAGTATTGACCCAGCCGATTCTCCATCGTCAATATCGTCAATATGTACAGGGCGAGGGTCAAAAAGGTCTTCACGTATAGAAATCACGAAAAAAAAAGAAAAAAAAACAGCAGGGTAAGAAATAACCTGATCGGCTCGGAAAATCTGCGTCTGGAACAAAGAAAGCCAGCCAGGCTACAATCTGACGTAGTCGTGTATACGAGGTTACGCGAAGGAAGGGATGATCGAAGAAGGGAGGAAGCCCTCCAAGGTGTGCACGCCGGGGATGACTTCGTGCGGGGGCGTGGGCGCCGAGGGTTGAACCGGGGTTCAGCGTCTGGTAGTCGGCGATGTCTTTGCCCCCTGGGCCACCTCCCTTCCTCAAGAAACGGAAGTGCTTATTTGCGGACAAAAAAAGGGACAGAAAAACTTTCTTTCTCCGTTCGGAAAACTTAAGACTTTCTTCGCACGTAGAGAATTCCGCACGCGAGAGTAATATATTTACACACCGCTTATTGTATTCTTCAAATGTCCATAGTTTCGTGAAATGTGACATTTTTCGTCCCCTTCAGGATCCTTCCGTGGAGCACTTTCTCTCCGGTGTTCGCGAGTTTAAGGGGTTACGTGGGGTTGAAAATTTCAAAACATCCATTTTTTAAGTTTTATTATCTAATAGTTTAACATGTCTAGAATATTCTCCCAAAGTTTTAAGTCAATCGGAGTAAAAGTGTAGGAGAGAGAGAGCCTTTAGGAATTTCCCCCGTTGGGAAAGACCGTCCGGGAGCGACGCAGGTAAACGCATTTTTCTCAAAACACTATTTTTGACGTCGATGGACACGATTTCGCAAAAACTAATGCACCGATCTTATTGGAATTTTGCACACTTTTTCAAAATAGCATTGACTAGTGATTGAACGGTTTTTTTCGATTACAACTTATTTTACAAGGTTATACGCAGTATAAATTGTATTCAAAATTGAACTATTTTGGATACAAATCTGCCGAAAATTCAAATTCGAATTAAAAAAAAATACTTCCTTCAATTACGAACTATACTGATCTACTAACAGAAAAAATTGGTTCTGTAAGTTCAGATGAACCTATCATGAGTTATCCTGACCACCACCAAGACACTTTTTTTAGGGGTCTCCGGAAACCAGGTCCCACCGGCTGAATTTTCCAAATGTTTTGACGAAATTTTTTTCTAAATATTGTTGAAATGTTTCTCTTCTATGTGCTTAATATTTTGAATAAAATAAACCACGTTTATTGTATTACCATTGTATTTTTTTAAATAGAGAATTTAACTTTTTCGGCTTCGAAACGCACGCAACCCCTTAAGAGGCTATACCAGTGTGACACTTTCAAGAATCGATTTTTTTTGCCTTTTTCGACAGTTTATACTTTCAAGAACATCATTATCATTTATATAATTTTATCTTGCAAAAATCGATAGTTAAATATTTAAACGCGTTTTTCTCGCAATTCGATTTTTCAAATTCGCTGACATTGCAACTCAAAGAGCAATTATCCGATCGACTTGAAATTTGAACTGAGTACTCTTGAATATATTGACTCTACAACGACGTAGGATATTTTTGATTGGATGAAAATTAACGATTTGGCATTGAAAAAAAACGACCATTTTATAGGCAAGAAAACAGACTTTTTCCATGACTACGCCATTTTGTTGGATTTTGATATTTTTCGAAAATCCTACGTCATTGTACAGGAAATACCTTCCAGTTTAACGACATTTTTTTCCTTTATTGATTTCAGCTACTCAATCGGCCGGAATCATGTCAGCAGTGGAGGAAATTTTTTTTGGCGCCTCCGAAGGCAGCGCATAAGTCGCTTGGATCTCAATATTTTTTTATGAAAAAATTATGTAATATAGGTCAAATATAGCCAAATATATTCTTAATTTTCCGAAACATTTAATTGAGTACTTTTCCTCCAAAAAAATTCCCGAAAATCACCCAAATTTTCAGCGTTCACACTGGTATAGCCCCTTAATGGAATGCAATTCCCGAGCAGCGGGATGGAGAGACCAGGCGACAAAGACGTAAGGAGGCGTGTATCGGAGCAAAACGTTTGCGGATTGTTAGCGTTTGTGGGAGCGATTTGTCAGGCGGTGTGTCGGCATGGACTCGAGTAAATGCCAAGCCGGAGGGCCCACCAGTGTGTGGCAAAAAGCCCGAGGAAAACCAGCAGATTCGTGGATACGGTACACAGTGTCGGGAGGGCAATCAATTACGCGTTTCGTAATCTCGTTCGAGAAATCGCGGCGGAAAAAGCGACCGCGGCGAAAGAAAGGAAACTTGGTCTTTCTGGGCGTCTGGACCAGCCAAAAGCCTGGAGAATAGCACGAGACACTGTAACGTGGTTTTTTTTTTCCCTTCCATTGCGAATAAGCGACCACTCGACTAGACTTGAGAAAAGGGCTTTTTATTTTAGTTTCGCCTGCGGAAACGAACCGCCCTCTGTTATTCGCGGTCTCTCTCTTTCTTATCGTGTCCTTCTGTACAAATACTGGGAGACAGCGAGAAAGGGACAGAGCTGAGAAAAAGTTAGAAGGATGGGAACGTCAAGGGGGCGTCGCTAATCGCCGCAAGGGAAAGAGCAGGCCATCCACCCTGGATGAAATTCCCGTTCATTTCCGTGGAATTCTACACGTTCTCGTTGCCGAAGAGGCTATCCGGAGAACGACGTACGTATGGGACAAACGTACACACGTGTACAAATGTATATGTAAAAGGGAGGAGGGAACGGGCTCGCGCGCACGGATTGATGAGCTTTCGAGGGTGAAAGCGTTTCACCGCCTTCTCTCTGACGCTTCATCAATAAAGTCGCGGAGAAGAGACGGTATTTCTCATCACTTGGGGCAAAAGGTCACGATAACCCGACACTATGCTGTTCTCGATCAGTCTTGGTGCGGTACGGCGTTCCTCCCTCCCCCCCCCCCCTCTCTCTTTATCTTGCATTCATTTTATATTAATTTGTTGATATTTTGTAGCATCTTGTAGTTTGTGTAATTTTATTTGATTTTTCACGATTATGTAGGATTTTTTACGGCACCATATGATCCAGTATGATTTAATATAATTTGGTATGGTTTAAAATGATTTAGTGTGATTTAGTATGAGTCAAAGCTATTTTTGGTACGGTTCGGTATTATTCTGTGTGATTTTGTAAGCTGCGGGATGATTTTCTATCATTTTCAGTCTTGTGACTGATCGAGAACCCCTCTCCCCCTCTCTCTCTTGTATTCATTTTATATTAATTTAATAATATTTTGTAGCATCTTGTATTTTGTATACCTTTATTTGATTTTTTACGATTATATACATGATTTTGATCTATTTTGTACTCCACCGTATGATGTAGTATGATTGAGTATGATTTAGTATACGTCAGTGCGGTTTTCGGTACGATTCAAAATTAATCTGTATGACTTCGTAAATTGCAGTATGTTTTTCTATTATTTTATATGATTTTCTTCGACTTCTTATGTTTTTGCGACGATCTTGCAACATTTTCGTACGAACCTGCATATTATTTCCAGCAGCCTTTTTCATTTAATGAAATTGTGTCGCCCACATTCTTATATTCCTTTATTATGGTTGTCAATTTTACTGTCGTTGCTTTGCGTCGGAGAGATCCAAAACTGCATGTTGTTATGCTCTCACCAACTTTGCCCGAAAGTTTATTAACTAGCGCATAAGTAATAAATAAATGAACCAATTAATCCCTCTCTGTCACTCGCTCTCACGCGCTTTCCGTATGGAACCCAATGTAACGTGTGATGCGATTTCATTCCGAATGAAATTAATCATCTTAATCAATTTA
This sequence comes from Ophion ellenae, assembly GCA_963210295.1. NCBI lineage: Eukaryota > Metazoa > Arthropoda > Insecta > Hymenoptera > Ichneumonidae > Ophion > Ophion ellenae. The sequence continues at coordinate 40,879,827 of OY723389.1, forward strand.
TTTATTTTATTTTTAAATTTATTTTAATTTAATTTAATTTTAAAAATAAAATGTTTGATATCAAATTATCAAGAAAAAAAAATCACCGGGGACAAACTACATCCATACCTTTCCCGAGTTTCGCAAAAAAAAGGGGTAAAAATTGCAGTAGCGATGAATTGCAAACGCGACGATTTGAAACAACCCTTGAAAAAATCGGAGTACCATCGAAAGGAATATTAAAAAATTCCATGTGATTTCATTCCGGATGAAATTAATCATTAATCCTTGCCGATTATAAATTGCCATAAAATCAAGAAAAAAAAACCACCGCGATCAAACTACATCGATACCCTTCCCGAGTTTTGTAAAAAAAGGAGAAAAAATTGCAGGAGCGATGAATTGCAAATGCGACGATTTGAAACAACCCTTGAAAAAATCGGAGTACCAACGAAAGGAATATTAAAAAATTCCATGTGATTTCATTCCGGATGAAATCAATCATTAATCCTTGCCGATTATAAATTGCCATAAAATCAAGAAAAAAAACCACCGCGATCAAACTACATCGATACCTTTCCCAAGTTTTGTAAAAAAAAGGGGAAAAGCTGCAGTAGCAAACGCGACGATTTGAAACAACCCTTAAGAAAATCGGAGCAACTTCGAAAGGAATAAAACAATTTTTGATTGAGCTTTTTAATAATTCGCGATTAGGACATTGCGCCACGTCGTCAAAGTCCATCGTGACCGTCGATAGTTTCCGGAAGCCTCGAGCGAGGCGAAGAAAAGCTCGGATCGAGCCGAGGGCCGATCGGGGGTTGTATTAGGAGGAGGAGAACGCGGAAAAGTCGAAGAGTGGAAAGGCAGACGAGCCTCGTCGCAGAAAAGCTTGGCTAGGGCGGTGAGATTTGTGCGCTATACCTTGCGTATATCGATCCGCCGAGGAGTTGCGGTAGGTCTCGGTTCACGAGAGAGGGAGAGTCCCTCAAGCAAACCACCCCTATAACTCGACGACTGGCGAAACTCTTATCCCAGTTCAAGGATAAATTTCAAGGGCGGCCCGTACAGCCACGCACGTTTCGGCAGTTCATCCGTGTTGCTTGTGCCGCGCGTGTGTACGACATCTACTCGGGAGGGTCGAAAAAAAAACTCAGTCCAGAAAAAGCGAAAGAGAAAAAGCAAAAAAGGGAACCATGGATAAAAAGGACCACAAAAAAGTGAATGAAACTCACTCGAGAGTTCTGTCGCCGTAAAGTACTCCCCCCTCTCCACTTATTCCAATAATAATTGAACGAAATCATTCGCGAATAATTGCCGCTCGCCTAACGAGAAGTATGAACCTCAAGCCCGCAGAGTTCATATTTCCTCGTGGAGAACCATGAACTTCGAGCCTCACATGCGCTGCAAAAGTTGTCCCGGTGCATTGCACTGCAACAGGATATAGTTGTACCGGCATTACGCAGCGAGGAAGATAAGAGCGTTTAACTTAATGAGGTTTAATGGAAAACTCGATGTCGCGAGTTGAACTGTATTTTCCTGCTGTCTAAATTACGGCCATTTAGATTCAAGTCGGAGAGTATATGCGAGGCGAAGCGTACGACAGTGTATTATTAAAGGGGCGCAGGAACGAGTGATGAAAATTGACTGGCGTTTATCCTTTTTTGCCCGACTAAATATGGGTATGTTCTACTTATTAGGTATATATAGAGAAAAAACGTGATTTTGAAGAGACTCGACTTCGAGATCAGTTTTCGTAATAGTATACTACTTGTATAATATTCAGTCCCTATACTGAATATTATGTGAGTGCCAAATGTCTTCAAAAGCGTCTTTAAATAAATGTGGGTATGTTCATATGAAGGGAATTTCAAGAACTGTCCTCGAAGAAGCCAGCTCTGTTAATCGCCAACGTTATATGAATATAGCAGGTCGAAAAAAAAATATATGCAGGGTGTCGTGTTATGAATGGATATTCCTACAACTTCCGTCACATCATGTCATACTATGTACTGGAATTTCAGTTCATTAAAAGCTCCACGTTTTCCAAGATAGAAATCATCTGTTTTTGGTTTTTCGCATGAAATTCGTTCAGTCAAAGTCGTTCAAGGTCATTCAAGGTCACCTATTAAAATGAAATACAAATCTGAATATCTCGGATCACCACCAAATATTTGGTAGTGATCCGAGATATTTAGATTTGTATCATCGATACTGACCTTGGTTGACCTTGAACGACTTTGACCCCGAACGTTTTTTATGCGGTTTGGGGTGTTCCACAAGATGGTGGAAAAAAATGTGCCATTCGCCTCCACCGAAATTTAAAAAATTGGTCGCATTTGATGGCCCCTAACACCGTATAACTTTTGTCTGGGACATTTTTTTGTGACGTCGATGATTACCGAGTTATTTCGGGTGGCAGAGATGAGAGGGACACCCTGTATATCTGTTTGAAACAGTCAAGTCACTATGAGCCGCGCTATGCAAATTTTAAAACGCTGTAAAGTTCTCTCGATCGTTGATACCATGGCTACCTTCCATAAAAGATCCACGTTCCTTTCGCTTGACGTTAGAGTCCGGGAAAATTTGGATTTTTATTCGGTCGACGATGCGAGGGCCTGGAGACCCTTGGCTATGCTCATACAGATCTCCATTTTTTTCAATCAACTGCGAAACTCAAAATTCAGTCCCAATTTGTTTGGGGCCATGTAAAAAATTCTTTCCAAATGTACTCGTGATGTTTACTCGCTCCACGACTTAGGAATGCAGTGGAAATTCATATTTCTAAATTCCTCTGATTCATTTTGGCGGATTTTGGAGACGTAAATTCTCCAACCATTGTTCAAGGTACTCATTCAGCCATCTACGAAATAAATCTACAAAAAAAGTTGTATAATAACAAAAATAAAAATCAACAAACATTCAAAAAAAAAACAGGTACATGTAAGGAATATGAGTTGGTTTTTATTATTTTTCAATGAATATTGATACATTGAAGTATATAATTAGATTTGTTAGGAATTGTTTGGGTTTGTTTGAGTTCTTATTTTCTATATAATTTCTCAAGGTACTCATTCGCCGTGTACAAAATGAATCAACAAAAAAATGTTGTATCTTAACAAAAATTGAAATCTACAGATATTACACAAAGTGCAACTCTTTCATGGCATTGAAAATGCAATCAGACTTTTCGGGTAATAAAAAACAGGTGCATGTGGGTAATATGAGTTGGTTTTTATTATTTTTCAAAGAATATTGATACATTGAGGTATATAATTTGGTGTGTTTAGGGTTGTTTGGATTTGTATGAGTTTGTGTGGGTTTGTTTGTATAATAATTGTTATATAATTATCGTAATATATTTGTGATATAAGTTGTCATATAATTTTCAAATCAATAACAACATTAGAATTGGGTGTGGAGAGTGAATTTTCTAACCAATCACAGGCATTCAGCATGCCTCAGCTTCCCCCACTCTATTACAACGCAATGGCAGTGGAGTGGGGGTAGCGTTAGTTTCGTCCGACATCCAGCGAACTCAGACCCCTATATCCAGTCTACCTCCACAAACATAAACAGTTTCAAAAGCATTTTCAATGCTAAAAAATAAAAATATAAAAAATAACTATATAAAAAAGATATAAAAGAAAAAATATTTTTAAAAACGATGCAAACTTTAATACCATTCGCGGGGATTCTTGTTTTTCCAATCAAAGTTGGGTCGAAGAGTTCGAAGAAATTGGAAATTCTTTCGCATACTCGTGTTTTCATCGAGGCGTATCCGAGGCGATTGAATGGGAAACCTAGGGGAGGCGACGTGTAACAAGATTAACAAGAAGACGCACTTTGTCGAAGAGGGTGCTGGCTCATTTGGCGAACAGACGGGAGAGCAAGCGAGAGGGAGTGGGAGGGAGGGAGAGAGAGAGAGAAAGGCATGTAGTGTAGGGCAACCTACAAACTGCAAACTTCCGTCCAACCTGCATACATATATAGAGGTAATACGTCTCCCGAAGTCCCATACTCGATCTCACTCGTGCGCCCTCTGCCTGTGGGGTACTCTTCCTCTAAATTTAATCAACGCCTTTGGGTTCCGGCCACGGCTTTCTCGCGCTCCCACGGATTATATTACTTGGAAACTATCTCGGGAATAAGAGCGTGGGATGCCTCAACCACTGTGGCTTCTCCGCACAAATATTATAAGCCCTCGACCTATAATAACGTTTTGGGTAACATTGGAAGAGGATGAGAAGGTGGAAGCGCTGGCAAACACCTGTGCGCGATCGATAAAAGTCACGGTAACTTATCTCACCTTTGTTACGAAATAAATGAAATAATGTTTGGTTTTTGTTACTGGGGGCCCTTCGTGGGCCTTTTGGAGGCCCTTCGGAGGCCCTTCAGAGGCCCTTCGGAGGCCCTTCGGAGGCCCTTCGGGGGACCTTCGTGGGCCCTTCGGATCCTAGGAGCTCCCTTGGGATCTCTCACTTTTACCCCGTATTAGGGTGTTGCCCACAGCTGGTCTTTCCCAGTCCACTATAGTGTAGCAGGAGGGCACAGGGAAACTGGTGCATCGGTGGTTCGATGAATGTTGCATCGTTGATTCCATCAGCGAGGGAGTGAGAGAAACGGCGCTTATTTTTATCAGGATAGTGATAACACGGTTGCGAAATATTATAATTTTGGAATAAATCGTGTCGTCGTGTCGATTAAGGGGTTATGGCTAGTTGTGAAAGTCGAAAAATCACTTTTTTCCAAAGCAATATACTTTGACAGTATCTTATAAATGTTTCCTGAAAATTTCAATGTTGCCGGATCAAAATAGAGAGATTTATAGGATATTTATGTTGACGCGCGTTGGAACGCTCGGAATGTCGTTTAAAACTTTAAACGCTTTTTTCTCGAAAGTACCTTTGCAAAGTCGCTGATCGAAATAGCTAAAAACTACTGCATCGCTTTTTCTGAAATTTTTTGAGATTTTTCTAGATGTAAAAATATAGTATTTCATCGAAGGGTTTTTTTGCCGATGTATACTTTCGATTTGGTGAACGAAAAATGTGAATTTCTCGCAAGAATCAAGACTCTCACTTTGAACACACGCTAATTTTTTAATATTCGATATTTTGGAAATTGCTTCGAAAATCATAGAATATTTCTACACAAAAAAAATTACAGTGTTCTTCAGATGATACTTTTTTAAATGTCCAATATTCGTAGAAATTTATCATCACGATTTTCTAAAAGAAAAAAAATTCCAAAAATTATCTATTTTCGACTGTTACAGCTAGGCATAACCCGTTAACGTTAGCAGCTGGGTCTGGCTTCGACGTTCTGCCTGGCGAGTAACCGATGTGCCGAATAATCGGGACACTTTGGAAATTAGTTAGGTGAAAAGTTCTCGTAATTCTTACCGTAAGAATAAACGAGAGCCGAAGCGACGTGACGCGCCTTTTTCTTTTTAATTAATCCCCAAACTCCAGCGATCATCCAAGCACCGCGAAGATACCTTTTCCCCATTCTTATCTGTCCCCGAAAGACTTTGGAAAATGTCTTCAGGGGTGCGAACGCTTCGTACGGGGGTGAGCCTCTCCCGTTTCGCAAAAGGGGTCGACGAAGAAAAATAAATGAGCATTTATCGTCGGCCATCCTCCGGCTGCCGAAAAAGCAACGTCGTTTGCCTGTACCGTAGGCACAATTTCGCCGATGTCATTTCATCCCCGAAATTCCAAATTCTTCGACGACATTCGTTTCAAGCAACATTTTATCGAGCCCCGGCGAGGCTGCACACCGAGATACGAAACGAGAACTCGACACGTAACAAGTCCAGTAACGAAGTCCGTCGTTTAACGAAGTTGGCTAACGAAGCCCTATGTGCGAAGCTATAAAGAGGAAGTGAGAGAGGGACAAAGAGGAGGGGGGGGGGGGGTATGGGCAGAGGGAAGCGCGACGAGGAATTTCATGAAAAAGTCGAAGAAGAAAGAACGACGACTTCCAAAATTCCATTGAACCAAAAAGTCGAGAAATTAGGATCCAGTAGATAAGCCTCCCCAGTTACCTCCCTAATGCAATATTCATGACGATTAATTATAAGTTCAAATGTTTTTCTCAAAGTAAACCTGGTTAAACTTAAGAAGTTCTCGAAGAATGTTCCTTCTTTGATAGTCTAAAATTAAAAGTGTTATTTTCTTTTTTTTTCCGCGTAAAATGAGGCAGTCTGGCGTGGAAAGTTCACGGTGGAGGGAATAACTTCGTTACATACAAAAATGAGATTTAGAGAGACTGAATATCTTGGAACTGTAGGCCCGCTGCAGTGTCAATGGATAGTTGCTTGTGACCGATTTTTTTACACCATTTCTATGGTCCATCCGATAGGAAATTTTCCGCCAATCAATAATATCACGGAGTTTTCGTAAATGGCTCAAAATTACGCGGGCCAAATACGAAAAAACGAGTTTCCATACACAATCGACGATTTTCAATAGAAATTGATGGGTTTGGATAAATAAATGGTGAACTTGTATTCAGGGGGTAAAAATACATCGATAAGGACTTCGAAAAAAATTTATAATTCAAATTTTTTCGCAACTTGGTCAAAAATAAATATCTTCACTCAATCGCCGCTCATTTATTTTCGGTTTCGATTTGAAACTCCGCTGAGCGCCCATTCTTCTGGCAATGGTTTTCTCTAGAAAATGCTGCTTGATTTGTCAAGCTACGATTATTTTTCGATTTTTGGCAGAATTTCAAAGTTGGACCATTGATTTTTGCGAATTTTTCCATGCCCCGTTACCATGGCCCTTTGTCGGCCATTTTCAACTGCACTTTCCGGGACAGCTAATTGAGATATCGGCATGACCCGACCGGCATTCTCTAAATTTACCAAAATCTTTCTTAGAACCCCCACAATGAATTTATGCCAGTTAAATAGGACAGACACTACGGCGGCTTGAAATTTCGGGATTTTGACGCTTGTCGAAAAGTGGCTGAAAGAGTCGACAACAATTTTTGTCGACTTTTAATATTATTTGGGGGCCTATCCGATGGAACAATTTCCGTCGATTACAAATTTCACTGAGTTTTTATGCAGAGCTCGAAATTACGTCCATAAAAGCGAAAATCCCATATTTATACATTTTCAATTATTTTTTAATAAAAATGGTCAGTTTTGGAGAAAATCAATGGTAAATCCGTATTCGGGAGGGAAAAATGCATAAACATGATCTCACAAAAGAATTAAAAATAATTTTTTTTTCTACCATTTTGCCCAAAAATTTGTGGCTTTACTCGATTGCCGGTCATTTTTTACAAACTTTTATTTAACTTGACTTTCTGTGAAATGCAAAACGGAAAATCGACTTTTCACCCACTTCCCGACTACTCAGAGCTCCGAAATTTTGCAAACATGCATTTAAAAGGTGACAATGCATGATTCAACTTAAACAAAAAAAAAACATAAAATGTTCCAATTTTCGTTCGGAGCATTCCATGTTCCTAACGTACAAACTCGTAAACTAGTAAACTACTAGTAACAACTAGTGAAATTAATTAAAGACTAAAAAGTAGAAAATAATTTATATGCCAAAAAACATTTTTAATAAAAAAAAATTCTATTTTACAGATACATATAGGTAACTTGGTATAAAAATTATTTTCTACTTTTTAGTATATTAAGTAAAAGCTTTTTTTTTAATATGTATTTTTTTGACTTATTTTTACCCTTTCGATTTAAAACCCCACTCTGCGCGCATTCTTCTCATGATCGTATCCGCGCTATAATGCCGTTAGACTCATCGAGCTCCGATTGTTTTTCGATTTTTGGCCGAATTTCAAATTGGGACCATTAATTTTCACGAATTTTTTCACACGTACCCCTTCGCCTCTTATACTGCCACTTTTCAGCTGCACTATTGCGAAACACCACTCGAGATATCGCGATGAATCAATCAGCTTCTCCAAGTCTACCAAATTACTATACGATTACGAGTGCGTATTGAACTCGTGAAAAGTTCAGTGAGGACATTCGCCCCACAGGAGCTTCGAGAGACGCCACAACCTTTCGGGTTCGTCGCCTCGCCGATGTTTGCAGAGAAAAGCCGTGTGGGTTGTCGCAGAAAGAACGCATCGTAAATCATTCGTTCGCGCGCGGAGTTTGAGAAAAGTACGAGGAGAAGGAGCTTGGTCTGTCTGCGTTGCGGATCTTAGAGGGCCTCGAGAGACATATGGGGAGGGAACAAGGACCGTGCATCATCCGCGAATAAGATGGGAGACTGAATATCCTCGTGGCCGGTTGTGGACCGATATAATCTCCTTTTTTTCTCCTCTCGTCTTCGACGTACGTTTCCTTCGATTTCAGAAGATCGCAGTTGTGCGATCGAGGAACGACTGAAACTGGTATACGCTATGTGGGATGGAAGTGAAAATTTTTTCACTTTCTGAAAAAAAATGTTCAGTCAATGAAAAAAATTTGACCGTCAATGACAAAATGACAATGACAAGCTGACAAAATGACAAAATGACAAAATGACAAAATGACAAAATGACAAAGTGACAAAATGACAAAATGACAATGACAAAATGACAATGACAAAATGATGACAAAATGACAATGACAAAATGCCAATGACAAAATGACAATGGCAAAATGACAATGACAATGACAATAACAATGACAAATGACAAGGACAAAATGACAAAAAAATTGACTTCAGTCAATGAAAAATTCGGTGACCGATTGTCATCAGTCACTTGACATCAGAAGTGACATCTACCTAGAGGCCTGAAGAAAATTGCCAAATTCCGATTTTTTCCCTGGGAACCGGTTGATAAAAGAGGAACGCATTTTTTTAACACAAAGGTACAGTCGAACCTCGATATAACGAAGATTTGTCCATTCCCTTTCGATAGACACCCGAAACCTTGAAACAACGACAACATAATATATGTTATGCTGTAATTGCTAATTGCTTGTAAAAATTGATGTAGTTTAAACCTTTCTTTCGTTAAACAATATCCCTATATTTATAGTACTAATATATTTTTTAAAGAGGATTTTAAGGAACACGACCTCGAAATAACGAAACCTCAATATAACGAACTTCCATAGAGATTTGTTATATCAGGTTCAGCTGAACATATATTGAGAGCCTTAAAAGAATCATAGAAAAACAACAAAAAATGGCCACTGGCAGATGATAATGTTTTCAAATTCGGTGGACATGATATCTCGAGAACCACTTGATGGATTGTACCCAAATTTACAGGAGATACAATGAGCAACATTTAAAAGTCGTTGACGATCTCACTTTTTCAAAATCGATGTTCATTTTTTAATAGTTACGACTTTTTTCAAAGATATTGTATGCTCGAGTTTCAATTCGTGGCCACGTTGTTAGAAACACAGATTTTAAAAATTGCCGATTGTCAACTACTCGTATTTATTCTTAGCTCGAATAACCCGTTTGGTTTTTAGATTTCGGACGGACCGTTTAAGCTGGAGAGTGTCCACCGGCCAAAGACGCGAAAAAAATGTCATCATCTGTCAGCGGTCATGTTTTCGTTGTTTTTCTGTACTTGTGGTGATTTTTTTTTTCAAAGCCTCTCAACATATGGACCTTCGTGTTAAAAAAAATGCGTTTCTTTTTCGCCAATCGTTCACCAGAAAAAAAATTCACAATTGGTCATTCGGGCCTCTGGGTAGATGTAGTCACTTAATATTGGCTGCTACCACGTCTGTGCTCCGAAAGCCGCATGCAAAACGTCAAATCCCCCCCAAAGTCACCAATTCACGAAGTACATTTGACTACCGTCAACATTTTCCCTCCTCGTTGGATGTCTGACGTCGTATGGCAACAGCCCCAATTACACAGATCAGCGTAGTCGAGAGTGAAGATCCCTCGCGTACGTGTGGAGACTGCCCACGCGTATCGATCTTTCTCTCTTTTTTGAGGTAGGGCGTCCGTGCGTTCTTCGACGTCTGTACGCTACGAGGACCATCTCTCGAGAGTGAGGAGGAAGTCGAAACGGTCGTAGGCAGCGTTACGTGAAAAGAACTTGCCCTAGGGCTCTCGGGTATCGCGAGAGAGGTCGAGGCCGAGCGGCTCGACGTCGTCGTTAAGATTTATCGCACGGTTGGGAAATGCGCGCGACCAGGGGCTGAGCTGACTCAGCCGAGGAAAGAAACGGAAAAACAATCATGGACAACGGGATTACAGTGAAATATCGTTTCAATCGGATCGATGGCGATTTCTTTTTCGTTTTTTTTGTTGATTTGCGTTTGTTGCGTTGGAAAACGAGAGCGCGAGATGCACTTTTGAAAATTAGTGGGGATCCGACGTCTATCAGATTTGGCCTGGACCAATACTTGGATGGGTGACCGCACGGGCTTGCATATGGACTACTGAGAGAGATGCGGTCAACTGAGTTGTCCATGCGGATCGAAACGAAAGTTAGCTGAACACAGACCACCTGAAGACGCAGAAGTTATTTGCAGTTGCCCTGTGCCCTCGTGTAAGTTCGATACAGTAGCATATCAGAAAGGGGATAGTAAAAGCCCGCAAGCGCGATGGCGAGGAATATTTTAAAGAGAAATTTTCAGTGTCTGATTACAGCGTGTCTACTTCTACTAGCACGACTCCGAGTAGATTGATTCCCTGACAGTTCAGACGCGCCTTCTCTAATGGCTGCATATTTTTTTGGATCCCAAACTCTTAGGAAACGTGCCTGAGCCTCTCAATAGGCAATACGTTGATTCCGAATTCACGCTGATAACCATACAATGATTATAAATCATTTTTGTGGAAATCGAAGAAAAAGCTGATGATCGGAATACTGATTGTCTTGATCGCGGAATTTTACTGTCGGATTATCTACGAATTGCAGGAGTATCGCAAAATCATATATACCGGAGAATGTTGGCCGAAGAGGTTAAAAGTATTTACCGAAGAAGTGGAATGTGGTGGGAATGTAATAATGGGGAAGACCGCGTGCAATTAAATTTACGAGAAAAAAATTGACTAATGGAAATTACATTTTAAATGATCGCGTTTCAGGAGCCTCCGCATGAATCTTCTATGACGAGGTTAACATTTTAGTACTAGAAAGTAAGAAAATTGAAAAAAAAAATGTGAACTCGTGTCAAAGGAACGGAAAGTGACGAGTTCCGGATTCTCAAAGCCTTTAGCAACGAGACTAAGGCCTTTAGCAACGGGACAATTAAATCGAATAATCGATGCTCGAATTGACAGAATCCGATGGCCAGATTCCATCGCATCCCCAATGGAAATATAGAACACTAGCTAGGAATACAATTCCTTGCAGGAATACAATTCCATGCAAACTTTTCCACCCCATTTCACCTCTGTAGGAGTTGATTTTCGAAAAATCCGTTTTTCAGTACACCTCTATACCTTCTAATGAACATATTTTTCTAATTGCATGTTTCTATCTTCAGCTGTTCAGGCTGTGCGTTGTCTATATGTCAGTCAGTCACGGAGCTGTTTCATATATAAGTATAAACAATAATTCATGAAAGTAATAACGGACAATGATGATATCTACCTTGATATGATAGGAGTTGAGTTTGGTCCTGGGCAGGCTGTTGAACGCACTGAAGTCCAACCGGCGTGAGAATATACCATTGGCTCCGCAGCTTTGCCTGAAAGAACAAATAAACAACATTAGAAAATAGCAACAATGGGAGCACCCTCCTGTACCCAAATCAACTTTCTCTCGTACAAATAATACTACTTAAATAATAATATCGCCATATCGCACATTCATTTTGCCAGGCTAGCATTAGGTCGCTGGTTGGCGTGAAAACGGATTAACCTTTCTTTTCTAGACCTGTGAACGGCGAAAAAACACCGCTTCAGAATTTCACCTAACTGAGAAAATACAAATTCCCAACTAAGCTCTCCAGGAAAAACTCAATGTAAAATAGTTCCATTTGCTTCAATCCCAATCTGCCTCAATTATTTATGTTTTTTACTTGCTGACGTAATTGTGAATCCGAAACTAAATGGAAAACAGCTTTTTCCACATAGAAACCCGTCTTCGTTCTAAACATCTAGAAAACGAGATTTCCATAAAAACCTGATTATCAAATTCTTCGCAACACAACCCTAAAATCCATTCTCATCATACGCACGAGCCTCATTTCCGGCACACACGCTATTACCGAGCGGCAGCGAAGGCCGAAAAAAAAAATCCTATCAAGCGTAACAACATCTCCATAGAGTGGTTCGTCACTGATAAAAACGGCAAAAAGCGCGAGTCACGAAAGCTGATAACACCGCTGTCGATTGTATTCGGCAGATTCGTGCAATCTGAATGGCAAAAGTGACCTTGATGCTCTTCAAGCCCGGACTCTGCTTCAACCATCTGGAACCAAACGGTCGAGCACGTTTCGCACGTGCCTTTTCTTTTTTTACCGCTGCGCGGTTTCCTGTTTTCGGAACACCTCGTCCTTGGAACGAAGCAGAGACAATCATCCTGCGTGTACACCCATTCGTGCAAAACATCAGCGTCGACGCTTCGAAAGAGGAGAAAGAAAAAAGAAATGCTGAGCCGAACAATTCGCAAGGGGGAAAACGACACGAAGTAAACATCGAACGGAAAGGAAAGAGGGAGAGAGAGGGGGAGAGAGAGAGAGAAAGAGAGAGAGAGAGAGAGAGAGAGAGAGAGAGAGAGAGGAGAGAGAGAGAGAGAGAGAGAGAGAGAGAGAGAGAGAGAATAGATAGAGAAGCCAGTAATGGCGGTCGATGGTTCGTGGCCTTCGCCTTGGCCTCAACTTTCGGTTCATGGTACGCAAGCTATGACGACGCCAATCCCTTCTATCGCCTCTCCCTACTGTTACCACGGACCGGGCCCGGGCTCCTCTTGTGTGCTAGTTATTTTCGGCAATGTCAGGCCAGGGTCGCGGTAATATTGCGTTGCACGCAGTTGCACGCGCCATTTCGAGACGAGGGGGACTCGCGATTGTCGTCGTGACTCTTCCGCAGCTGGGCCGGCTTTGTGTGCGTATGGGTGGGGCACACGTGCGTATGTGTGTGTGTGTGTGTGTGAGTAAAGAAGAAAGGACAAAATGAAAAACAAGTGATATCAATAAAGGTTACGTAATCGTTGAGCACGAGACTCAACATACGCGGGAATGACTCGATAACATCGCCGTTTTGTTTTACAAATATTACGAAGGCGTTAAAATAAAGAGCTTTTTGTTTTCGTAACTCTCCAGTATTCGAATTATATCAAGATTAAAAATAGTGTCAGTCGTAATGAAAGTATATGTTTATTTTTCGTGTATATACTCATATATGTATGTTTCTTCTTCAATATGCTATATCTATGGTATGCTGCCTATCGGCACATCTGGCTGTTTTGAGGACGGTCGTTAACATTTATTTTTAAACGAATTGCAGACTTCTGGCATAAGACGGGCCTTGAAGTGACTTTTATGCAAATATGATTATGTTCATCCGGGGGTGATTTTGGAGACATTGGGGCTTATATAGGGTTGGGTATGGGGACAACCGGCTCCTGCGAGTCTACGGTCGACGAATCGACTTTCTTCAGAATCATCTTTCCATATATATGATGATTCCATATAGCTCGATGATATATACATATATGTCATCGAGCAGTTGCTCATGTAAAAATAGCGCTTTTCTTTATATGTGTTTGTGACACTACTTTTTAAAACATTTTTTAAACTACTCGAAGAACTAGAAGCTCTGGTAGTTCTACGGAATTAAAAACACATTTGAAAAAAAAACGTTATTTTTTACATTAAAAACTAGAAGGTGGAAGCTCTTTAGGGAGAAGACAAATTAAGCATTGACTGTCATGTAAAAAATAACGTTTTTTTTTTTAATGTGGATGTCAATGTACTGTTAATTCCTAAACACTACTAGAAGAACTCCTAAAAGCGTTTGATGGAGAAGACAAATCGATCAATGATTCTAGGATGAACGAGCGCTTTTATAAAGCAAAAAATAATGATTTTTTCTATGCAATTCGCTATTAGATACTAAAAACTACTAGAAGAACTCCTAGACATTTTTTTTTCAAGGGGAAGGACGAATTGATCAATTATTCTGCGATGAACGAGCAATTTCAAATGTAAAAAAATGTTGTTTTCGTAAGGATTTCAATGTGCTGTTAATTTTTCAAAATTAATAGAACTCCTAAAAGCTTTTCAGGGAGAAGAAGAATTGATAAATGATTCTCAAATGAACGAGCATTTTTTAATATAAAAAATCATGTTTTTTATAGGGATTTCACTATGCTGTTAATTCCTGAAAATTAATAGAACTCTTGGATGCTTTTTAGGCAGAAGACAAATTCATCAATGATTCTATAATGAACGAGCAGTTCTTAATTTAAACAATAACGTTTCTGATCAATGCCTATTTCAAAGTGCTGTTAATTCCTAAAGGCTAGTAGAAGAAACAATATAAAAGTGAACAAAAAAATGTGTTTTTTTTTAATGTGGATTTTGATGTGCCATTAGATCCTAAAAACTCCGTATGTTTCAACACCATAAAAAACTCGCTGAATATGCAACAATTGAGTAATCACCGTACGCTTATCGCGTTTCCCATCACCGAATAAAATCGAGTCGTCCAACTCAATAGTTTTTCGAACGATACATGATTACGGGAAACACTACTGATTGCGATAATTCCTACGATTAGCGAAAACTTCTCATCGTACCGGAACTATTGCAGTAGCCCTGAAATCCAGCGTCCAATTTAACGACAGTAACGTACGCGCCATCTGCAACATCGTTTTCAGCGATAATATTTTTATCTGGAATGCGGGAATGTAGCCAAAAAACAGATGCAAAACATGTACACGATGGAGACCCGCACGCGGCCTAGCGCCTCCTCAATCACGGGCTTAAGAGCAGCCAGTAGAAGGAACGAAAAAAAAAAATAACGAAACGTCGTAAAAAATGCGACGACGAAAAAAAAAACGTGAGATACGGTGCGATGGGGTGACGAGAGGGGGAGAGTGCAAAAAAAGGCACAATAAGACGGCAGTGCGGCTGCTCATTAAACGAGCGGTGGCAGAGGGGTGTATAACGAAACTTTTATAGTCAAATTTATACACCGCGAAGAAGGGGACAAGTGCTGTGAGAAAAGGGCGCATCGAGCAACCGGTTTGGTGGAGAAAAAAAAACATATTGACAATAAAAAAGCAAGCGAAAAAAAAAAGTAAAAGCAGGCATCGGTATGCGTTTATTATTGGCGAGAACGAAAGTGTATGCAGTTGGTAATGTATTCGGAACAGCGGGAACAAAGAAGGGCAGGTGATTCCGAATTTCGTACGCTGACGATACGGCAACTTCCGGTAGTTACCAAATTCAGAGCCGGTAACTGGCTACTCGAAATATTCACTGCTCACGAAGAAAAAAGAAATTGCACACTCTTTTTCGCCATATTAAATTATTGCCTGCACGTGCCCAATCCATGACATCACTTAGCCGCGTTGCCGAGGGGCCGAATTCTACCAAAATCAGTCGAGTACACACGAGGCATGTTCTATATAAGAGAACTGACCAAAATGACATTTTGTCCATTTTTATCAGCAGTTGATAAAAATTGTCCACGTATACCCGAGGTATTCGATGGCCCTTTTTTTCGTCGAATATTCCAGGTACCCAGCGACGTCTTTTCGCCGGGTCTTGTTTTCGAGGCTGTCGGCGAAAAAACTTTAAAAGTCCGTAAACCCAGTGGAGGATCTAAAATTCGTTTCTGCGTCCCACAAACACAGAGCCCCTTTCGCGTGAGATTATGTGGTCCAGGAGAGGGAGGGTGAGGAGGGAAGGTAAGAGGGGAGGGTGGAGTTACCGAATAAGGGAACCGGAGGCTCGGGAGACCAGTCCCGAAACTGGTTTGGCAGTCTTTTCGTCGTGTATTTTTTCTCGATCGCGTGAGAGAGTACTCGGGCTCTTTCGCGAGGTAGGTGAGGACCGGCGAACCCTTCGGCAGCGCGAGGGCCTACATCGGAGCAAAAAACAACAGCAGAAGAAGATACGAAACATCCGAAGCAGAAGAGAGAAAGCGAAGGAGAGATGGAGAAGGGGGAACGACGTTGGAAGTGAAGAAAAGAAGAAAAAAAAACTTTGCACAACAAAAAGATAAAAAGAAGACCACACGAGCAGGGGAATGCACAAGGCCAAATACGTAAAATAGTGGACGAGGGGAGCGCTGGCCGCACGAGTAAAATATCTCTCGACGTTGTGGCGAAGTAAATAGAAGGAAGTTGTTAGAGCATGGCCGTAGCGGGTGAGAAAACAACCGAGTCGGCCAAAAGATAACATTTTTATGTTTTGCAAATATCATACGTTGCCGCGAGACGCAGACATCATTTTTTTGTTTTTTCGTGGTAATATGCGAAAGCCACAAAAAATTCGGCCCGTCGGTAGCGGTGCTTTTTTTAGACACACAAGCTGACGGGCCGAGGCCTTCCACTGACGTTGAAATTCACTTTGGATGGGTTGAAAGCCGTATTTCTCGCCGTTCAATTGGATTTTTCCCTGAAACGAACCCCAAAGTGTTTCGGGTAACGCGTCCAAAATTTGCATTAAAAGTGACGGCCCTATCGCGGTCACTTCGTTGCTCGTCTAGCTAAACCGCGCCTACCATCATCGGGTCATTGTTGTTTGGCGAATTTCGCCGAACATCGCAGGCCTGCGAGCCTAGATAAACTCTTATCCCAAGGGAGCCTTTCGTGGCCGATGAGCGCGGTGATCGGATCACGCTCGATCAACGGCAACATGAGCCTGAGACTCTTGAGGGAACGCGAGAGGCAAATTGATCCAGAAGAACGGCATGGGGGTGAGCAAAAAGAAGGAACGAAATACACGTTCGGCAGGGGGGTGGGGAGGCTCATCGGGGCCTAGTTGTGGATCGTATTGCCGAGAGAACGAAAACAAGTTGGACGGGAGACATGGGCATCGCGATTTTCAACACGGCTGCTTTCATCGCCTTTAGGAGGCTCCTCCGCAGAAGCGCGTGCGACGTAAACACCACGATCAACCATCTCTTGGCTGCCCAAGACTTCTGGCGGGTCTGCGATTCACCGCACATGGCAAACGGGGAGCCTTGGTACGCGAGAGCACGCACTGACGCACCGTATTGGTATAGGTGGAACTGCCGGCTTAGGTACACGAGACAAGCACGTTCTCTCCTCTTATCCGCCCATCCGGCCAGCTATTTCATAATTTATTGCGCCTCAGGCAAGCTCGCGTACGGTTCGACGATCACGCGGCCGTTGCGCACAGCACACGGCGATGTTTGGCCATTCCGAGCAATTTTCAATCAAATGAATCATCATCATAGAGTTCCAGATCGTTAATGACAACCGGACTCGTCGATGTACTGGCTGCTTGACGTTCGATTCGTCCTCGAATCGAATCGCAACGGGCAGTGCCGGCTGATCCTCGTTGAGAAGGTCCTTGCGCGGTACGCGCCGCAGTTTGACGCAAGGCCGCAGTCACGTGCAAATGAGAAGTTTCACGGTAAATTGCCTGTTTATTATCCGTGAAGTGGCGTTCGGGTGATCGTCCACTGAACGCATCGAAACGCATAGTCACAGCCAGTGGCTGAAGGGACAGGTGGTAAATGCACCGTTTAGGTGTAGCGTGTTGCCAGGTAGCTAATTGATCTAGGCCAACCCGGAAATGGATCGGACACATGGCTATAAATCCAATCATCAGTTCCGATTGAGCAACGGCCCTAAACCACCTCCAACTGTCGTGTCCTCGTGTTTTCGTTTGGTCTTTAGTTTCTCGACGCGAGAGTGCGATAACTGTTCGTTCACAGCCCATAGAACATCCGTGGTGACATATGGCGCAGCTGGATACGGGGATATCGGACGCTATCAACGGCTATCCCATATTGCAAAGGGCCACACTTAATGATGGGTGAACGCTAACTGATTCACATTCAACTCATCTGTATCTTACTCATACAAAACTACGGTATACGTCGGTATATCCGTCCTTTCTGGAATGAAGCTGGCACGGTCATGGTACGATGATCAGACGATGTAAATATATCACTTTTGGAAATTGTGTTTGAGCAAAGTTGGCGGGGAAATAGCAGAAGCTTTTGCTGCGATCCTTTGGTATGGCAAAATAAACGCTTCCAGCATTTTCCTGCACTTTGTTTGAACTGGATACGTCAAACGGAACCTGAAAAAAATGCCGGGTAAATATTTACGAGTGGGGCTCCAGCGCTAATCGGTTCCAAGATTTTTTTTTAAATATTCGATTTTTGAAATACGTTTTCTGTATGCTTACTCTAATTTGACTTGCACCCAAACAACCGTAAACCCATGTCATTTGACCCACTTGATGTCACCAAACCCGTTTCCTCCATACCTTTAAAAAAGTAAAAAAAAGCGCTTGGGGGTTGAAATAAGGGTTGAAATTGTCTTCCCCCGACTTAAATATTATAAACAAAGTGCCCTGAAATACATCGACTCTTAACATAATTTTGTAACCCCTTTTCTAGCTGAAGCCCTACTTGTAAATATTTACCAAATGCCGATTTCCTTTCGAAAGGAAACTGGCGCACGATATCCTTCAGCATTTAGCAGGAAACTCTTCAGTGAATACCCAATGCGAAAGCGCTATTTGTTGTTGATAATTTCCCAATTAGAAAAAAAAAACGTGCTACCTTTTTGTTCCGTAGAAAGCATGTCGCGTAACTCCCAATGGGCAGTGAAGATGTCCAAAATACACGGGTGCGAAGCTGCGAGCCGAAGTCGGTATGAGATAAAATAGACTTAGGTTAGGGCTTGATAGAAAAGTTCGCCGTCACTAATGACAGGATGACTCTGATGAGACAAATTTTCCACAGTTGCGCGGGTCGACCCGTATCAATTTTATGTTTCGTAATAGTTCCACCTCGAGCTCGAATAATTCGTTGCCGATGTTGTTGATCAGCGAGCCGGAGTCATCATGCCTGCGCGTATACGACCACGAGATACATGCCGGGCAGCACGTACGCACCGTGGTGACAAAGAGCCGCGTTAGATGAGTGTGACACAGCCACGTATATGCATATATATGTGAGAGGAACGAGGAAAGCGCTAATACGCTCTTCGACGAACGAGTGGTAGTGCCTCGACCTTCCTCTTCGTTTTTTTTTTTTTTTTCGTTGGCTTCTCTGTCTTGCTTGCTCTCGCTCCTTCTCTGTCTCACGCGACACGAGTGACACGGCTGGTCTTTCACTCATTCTCGATAGCGTAGAATACCCGGTTTCTAACCGACTCTCCACTTGGCTCTCTGGATCGTTTCGGTATTTACGGACTCCCCCCCACCGCCCGCCCCAACAGTGGGCTCGACGTAAGTCAGCGCCAACGTGGGTTTATTTATAGATAATAAGCGGCGGTGTTTACGCGCGTATCGCTGAGGGAGCGTCTCTCGGGCCAACGCTGATCTCACAGGCAGTGCCACCGTACACATTTGCCGCCGGCTAGTATGGCGCGAAGAGACGACTTTCTGTTTTTCCGAAGCAACGCGATGTCTTAGGTCAGACTCACTCGTGCCTGAACGCGGCGTTATACCTGTTGCTGATTTTCCGCTCTACGCTCTTCTTTGTTCCGTCACTTCGACGCCGTGAATGAGGTCTTTGATTGTGAAAGCAATGAATTGTGCGACGTTGCTGTAGTCGATGTGACAGCTAGGCGTAAATTTGTGAATTCTAAAATTAATAGACCTTGCTTGGGGATTCCAGGCTGGGACAACGTGACGAGAAACAACTCGTTTGGGTTTAATTGGAACGTCATTGGGGTGAAGCTGAAATTTTACGACTGGAGGAGCCGGAGTTACCGCAGCCACAATTGATCAGAAGCTCACTATGTTTGGCTCCAATGTCGACAACTCGCTGAGGAGAGTCTTCTTTATGATGAATGCCAGAGGAAGTAGCACTTCCGGTGTGCACATGCAGAGGCCAGAGCCTCGAACTTCTTCAGCGAACATCATCTGCAAAAAGCGGGTAATCGAGACACGCGGTCGTTCAACGCTGGTGCCGATCTTGAATGGAGGGTGAATGAGAGCGATAACAGGTCCAATTCGTTCATTCTTCAACGGCACTGTCACCGTCCAGATCCGTTCATTCACGAGCCAGCTGATAAGATGCCTTTCTGGAGAACTTGGTCTGGATTCGCCGTCGCGTTAAACCTGCACTGAAATGAACTATTCCTCCCTTATCTCATTCCGAGTTTCGCAATCTAATGTCAAAGTGCAGTTTGATTCGCGTAGGCGTGTGATTGCTACGCTCGAGAAAGAGGCGTTCTTTGAAATTGTAATTATGAGATGACGTATCACCTTCCAAGAAGAGTGACGACCGAGGGATTGCTGAAAGACCCTTGATATTTAACGAAGTACGAGAGGGATCCTTTTCTTATGTACCTGCTCCAACGGCCGCTGATTCAACGGACGCACGAGAGAGGAAGAGGTACTCACGCATCCGTCAGGCTTAAGTGCGGCAAAGGGCTGTTTGCTTGGAACAAACCCTTTCACGCAGCCCACAAATCACGAGAATTATAAATAAAGCACTGAGAAGCGAAGCGGCGAATGACCACCATCCCGTGAAGACTTCCAGAACTTTACTCAGGATCAAAATATGTTTACTTCGACGACTAGAAGACATGATTGATATCAAGTTTTGCACTGATTTCGGGTCGTCTGCCAGATTTGCGTAAGAATTTTCGAAAAAGGTCCCTGCTTAGTGAAACTGATTTATAACAAAGTGGTTGAGTGTTCCGAATCATTGGCTTAGGATCAAGAGAGTAAATTCGGCAATCCCGTCGGATTGCCGGCAAGGCTGAATATCTCGCCGCGACTGATAAGAGATCGGAAACCTGCGGTCTGCGGTCGAGGGTGATCGATCGATAATTGAATCCTTCGTCTTTGGTTGTAAGCCGCACTTGCATATGCACAACGGACAACACCGGATTAACAGTCCCGCAAATCCTTCAAGCACTTCGGAATGGGCACTGTGGGCTATGGCTTTCTGTACGCTTCTTCAATCACAACCTGGATAATTGGTCTACGCAACCCTAATGACATCTGTTTCCAATCTGAATTGTTTATACGCAGCTGTCAGTGTCACATGTATCCCTAAGTGCTTCTGAATGTGTGCAAGCGCCAGGGAAATGTCCGCGGACTGATGAGAATTCATGTGGCCCAAAACCCATTCGTGGATGTTAATAGTTCATTATGTCGTCCTCACCAGTGCTGTACAACGCTTGAACGTTGAGTCTTGGACACACTATTGGATCGCTTTCTCCTCAGTCCTAGTCACTTTTTCTATTGGTAGTTTTTAGGAGTTCCACATGATAAGTAGCTACATCACATGCGGATCAAAGTATGCACTAATCATTTGCAGCTGAAGTCAATTTCAGTATTTTTAATTCCCAAAAAAAGCTACCCGACTTGTAGCTTCTGAGGTAGCTAGGCTCGCATTCTCATCTACATATGCGATGTAGTCGATA
Organism: Ophion ellenae; assembly: GCA_963210295.1. NCBI lineage: Eukaryota > Metazoa > Arthropoda > Insecta > Hymenoptera > Ichneumonidae > Ophion > Ophion ellenae. The sequence continues at coordinate 40,901,304 of OY723389.1, forward strand.
AGCAAGCTCGCGAGTAGTGTTTGCCTGATGTTATATTCATTCCTTCGTACATGTGAAACATACACGAGAGATAAAACGTCTGCTTCAAGTTATCCGAACGACCACGCTCGCTTTCCTTCGTCTCGAGCATCTCGCAACTTTTCTCATACATTCTCCTCTTTTTGATCTTCCCTCGTCGGCTGTTTTCGATTTCTTTAAGATCAGCCGTACAAGTCCACGGATAACTGAATTCTAGACTCTGAAGATGAGCAAATTCATAATTCATCAGGATCAAATTATAAAATCCCCTGGTCCGCTATCCCAAATAGAGACTTCAATCATTTTCCTATCACGATGCCTCAAATTCCTCATTCCATCACGTAGTTTCCGTTCTCCACTTACGTATGAATGGGACATGGAGGATCAAAGGAATTTGTTGCATGTGAGGGAGAACGGGAGGCATCTGGGTGTGAATGACGTTGGTAGTCCAATAGAGCGAGGATCGAGCGATCCTGAAAAAGCTCGCCACGCCCGGATATTCCAAATTGTCCATTTCTCTGGTCTTTTTCTTCGCGACGTAACACGCGATGTATCGTTCGATACGTAACGGACTCTATTAAGATTTCATATGATTTGTCGAATAGGGGGCTGCCCAATTTCGTTGGTTATTTCTCGCGACGTGCCACGCCAGGGTCTGTGCATGCGTTGAACCATCGGGTCCGCAATTCACGATTTGGCAGTCTGGGAAAATTGCCAAGAATTCGATACCTCGCGTGTGGAGAGTGTCCGTTATATACATATATATATATATGGTCTCGCACGTTGGTGTGTATGCGCGTTTACTTACTTCTACACGCGTATATAATCAACGGGCGAGTCTGCCGATGTGTTAAGGAGTCCGAAGAATGAACGAGGCGAACGAGAGTAAGCGAAACGAGATACGACCGCGGTAGGGTACACATGCGATAGACGAGGTAGGATGCAGGCGCGAATGAAATTCTAGATTCCCTCCACGAATTACTTACGAGGTACGTGAGGTACCTGCGTAAAAGACTGTAGGCATGTGCATACATAGAAACGAGCGCAGCTGCGCCATTCCCCCTTTTTATTCCGGGCGTTTTCTTCGGTGTGCATATTTACGTACATCACACCGTGAGCCATCAAGTTCGCAAATACCCCTGAAGGATGTGATCGCACAATGGATTCCGGAAAACTTGGAATTGCTAGTTTTACTTTAGGAACTTTGGAAACTGGAAGGCAGTTTCCAATGAATCTCGCTATCCACATCCAAACAAACCCAAACAAGTGGATGTTGTCAATAGACGAATAAATGCCGCTGACAAATGTCAAAACGCATTGCGTTCTATCTCTTCGTCACTGGAACGATGAATTCCAAGAGTGGACGTCAATTGGCATCAAATTGCCACTGGGATGTTGATGACATTGGTTGGACCGGTCTTCAGAGTTGTGCATTACTTTCGTAACGCTTTGGCATGCTCGGACGAACAAATGTCACAGGTGTGGGACGCTGAATGATACAGAAGAACGATAACGGAAGCGTCGAGTGGTACCAATGACGTGGATTGCACGCAGGTGATGATAGCAGAGAAAAGAAAAGGCGGAGGGATCAAGAGACAATAGACCAGGACGTCCGGCGCATCATCGTCGTCGTTGGTGCCAACGGGGAGCGTTAAACGGCGACGACACTTGCTTGATGACGCCTGTATCGTATCAACGCAACGAGGGAATACAAATGTGCGAGCGAAGGATGCAGAGGCGTCTGTGGAACGCGAGATGAACGCAAATTGAGCTTCGTCGCCGACGACGTCACACTGTCCAGCTGTGCTGTCTGGCGTTTCCCAAGAAGTGCTTCGCAAGATCTGGGAAAGCTTTTTTCGCTCAAACGTAAAGATATATTTTTTTTATCCATTATAATGTGCTATTGAAGTTTGCATAGTTGGAATGCAACGAAAATACTTTCTTTTTCGTGTTGACCACTTGTTTTTTTAGCACATTTGGATTGCTAAGATAAACAAAACCTTTTCAAAGATCCTTTTTCGGGATCCGTAACCTAAGCTTGCAAAAGAAGAATTTCGTTAGTGATGAAAATAAGAAAATGGAAAAACAAAAATGGATTTTCCTTACTCTACAACGCTGAAAACTACAACGTCCCATTATAATTCCCATTGGGTAGCCAAAGAACGGAAAAAATCTGAGACTGTTGACAACTGTCGAACACATGACACCAATGTTCGTACACGGGCCAAAGAATATTTGAAGACGAAAAAAAAAATGTTGTTTCCCATAATGCTGTGATGATTGTTCGAAAGGCAGGGATTATCGAATCCGTAAGGATCGGGTGGATTATCGGAATGGCTCGACATTTAATGACCCTCATTATAATATACCCGCGGGTACTGCCGGGTTCGTGCAATATAAATATTCCGAGTACGTGCCTCCTGGCCACACCGTGTTGAGCAGCCCCCCTAATTGTACGTTAATAACTTTTCAATAGATACGCTTGGCGCACTCACCTCGACGAGGTGAGTGCGTGCAAACTCGTTGGCGGTTCGTTAATCGCACCCGCGTGTTACAGAGGCCACATTATATATCGGCATATCCAACAACCTCTGCTCCAGACACACCATCCATAATGTACTCCCAGATGAAAGAGTAACGCACCAGTGTGAAGGAGTCCTGGAATCGCCGCTGCATACACGTATACGGAGAGCAGATTTCGAAGACATTCGACTTGGAGGACCATCCTAGCCCATTGCCCCCATACTCAACATTATGTAAGACCCGATGTCTTCGAAGTCCCCTCTAGATGAGAGTAAGCATATTCACACGAAGGTCATTTCAATGACGCTGCCCAAAATGAACGATCCGTTGGAAAACGTGTTGAGAAGCGTCCTCGAAACAGCCAAACGGGCGCATGTATAAATATATACACAATATTGAGTAATGTGTAACCGGAGGGACACGTTCGAGAGCCACGAGAGGTCAGCCCTTAGGAAAACGGATACCCATGCCGATAATAGACTGCGTCCAGAGCTGTGGCGGCAGCATCGACGGTAAATATCGCGGCTCGCGTGATTTACGAGCCACGTGTGTCCAGGAGGCCACGGATTCCGCGTAGATTAATATCTCCTCCTCGGGCTGGGTGAGCGCCTTGCCAGAGTCTTCGAACTCTCCGCGAGCCTTCCACCGATATACACTCTCTGGACGCCAAGGGCCAGTTACGACAAACACCCGCGAACGATGATAATGAGTGCGAAATATCGAGCCTCAACTACTAACGCGTCCTGTGCAGAAATTTGTTCGGGACTCCCTAGATATTACCACATCCCTATAGGGATTCGATATATTCGAATACTACACGTGCACTACCCAAGTGTGCACGTGTGTGGTGATATGTCAAAGTGTAGTAACATCAGTAACAAACGATCATTAATGTGGATTGTCAGTGATGTGATTCAAATCGACTTCTGAGATTCACTGTTTTAAACAATTCATACTTGTTTAAGATAAGATTTATACTTTTGTAATATCAACCCATTTTGTATATCTATAGCAGGGGTTCACAAACTTTTTTTATCCTGCCTCCTTTCGGCAACCTGCACTACGTGAACGTGCACGTGTGCGGTGGTATGTCGAAGTGCAGCAAAATAAATAATAAACGATCATTAAAGTGGATTGTCAGTGATGTGATTCATATTGACTTCTGAGATGCACTTTTTCAAACAATTGATACTTGTTTAAGATAAGATTTATACTTTTGTAAGATCAACTCATTTTGTATATATATAGCAAGGGTTGCCAAACTTTTTTATCACACCTCCTTTTCGTAACCTGAACTACTTGAACGTGCACGTGAGTGTTGATACATCAAAGTGCAGTGAAATAAATAACAAACGATGATTCAAGTGGATTTCCAGTGATGTGATTCAAATCGACTTCTAAGATTCACTTTTTTTAACAATTCATACTTCTTTAAGGTAAGATTGATACTTTTTTCAAGATCAATTCATTTTTTGTCTACATCAGGGGTTTTCAAACTTTTTTTTACCACGCCTCCTTTTTGCAAAAAGGAGATGGCCGCCCTGTCACATCTTTATCAATATTGGGGTAAACAACGCCCTGTATATCGTAACAAACCCCTCGGGGGTGCGCCCCGCACTTTAAAAATCAATGATCTATACATTTCGTTCAGAAAATCCTACGTACAGAATGTGATGAGATCAATCAAGACTCGTGTCGGATTCTGTTGGATGGTGCAAGAATCCTTTAGGATTCGAATTGGATTCGTACATTGAATTCCAATAAAGAATCCCGATTAAAATCCAATATACGACCGTGATGTTGCCGTAAAGGCATCCAATGCGACGACCCATCGGATCCCTATCGGTATGTTGTGACAATCATGGGAATCCAATTGGATCCCTACGACAATTTCTGTACGGGGTGTATCTGAAGATTCGAAGGTCGCGAGATGAGGTGAGGTGATTCATATTTGCCCGTAAGGCGATTACGAAGGGCTGCCGAGGAAGGTCCTAAAGTAGTAAGCGTTTCACAAGGGCGAAGGGTCCAATATCGATAAAAGCCCAAGCGACTAGACGCCACATTAAGAAACGAGACGGAAAAGAAACACGATGGGTAACACGATGCGTTACATTAATAATGGCCATTAATCGAGATATTTTCCTCGGGGAAGGCTCCGGTCGCGCTCATCTCGGGGGTAATCGCGAGCAAAATTGCTGGCGCAAGACGGGGTGGGGAAAAAAAAAGAAGAAGCCTAAGACAACGCGTCTAAGACAGGCGGGACCTTTATGAAATTTTATGATCGCCTTTTTCCGTAACCAGCAGTCTGGCGGCGTAGCAATGATTCAACGGAAGCAGGGCTGTTAACAAGCTGTAAAGTCGTTGAACGATGATAAAGATGAGAATTTATCGGTACGGGGGAAGAATCTCCGCCGACGACACACAATCCGAAGCGAGTCTTCTGCTACGAGGGCGAATCGTTTTCACGAAAATATTCTTTCGTTATCCTTATCCTCCTTCCTAAATCTCGTAATTTCGTATTCGTTAGAATTCTTTTTTTATCACCCATTTTATTCAAGCTTCTCTTCAGGCGCGCCGATACTGCCCCGAAAGCAGCCTGGCTGCCATCACCGAGTCTATTCTCGGTCTAGTAAAGAATCGAAGCTTTTACCCCGTCGCCCTTCTTCGCCCTTTTCCTCATCGTCCACGCAGCATCGCTTCAATCCCCCATTAGAATTTACGCAGCATCCCATGTGCTTTCGTAATTACATCCCGCGTGTATAATTTCACTCCGCCAGATCGAAACTTCGAAGGCGAAACTTTTCTTTTCTCCCTTTGTACACTCAATTTACAACGCGATACTTCGACAAAGTAAGAGGGCGAGAGGGGGCGGGAGGAAAAAAAGAAAATTACCGATCGGATGCAAAAATTATTCTCGCCAGAGGGGGATGAAAGAATTTCACCCTTGGTCTCGTATTCGGGCTGCGTGTACGTGTTCGTAATACCGAGTGTTTGATTCCCAGTTCGACGATGCGAAAGGGCCCGGCGGGCGGGCGGGGGGAGGTCGACATTCAAAGAAATCCATGTATATGCGTATACACGTGTGTGATATACACGTACAGTGTACAGAGAGGTATATATTAGAGAGGTGTGTCAGAGAGCAAGAACATTTTTTTCAACCCCCTTGAACGCGGTACGTCAGGGGTTCCTTTCGCTACTGCCACCCGAAGAAACTTTATTATACACGTATATATGTGTACATGTATCTTTCAGACACGTCCGAAACAGAGCTGTCGTCGCAAACGTACCCGATATTTACCGATACGATTGACAGAATCCGCCCCTAAATTTTCGGCGGGGGAAAGACGACGAGCTGTTTGGTCGTATATGCCTTGTATCCTCGCGATTGCGCTACATATTATACCTATGTATATGCAGTCACACACACACACAACCACGTCGTTGCCTTTTTTTAAGCTCCCTTGGCGTTTTCTTGTGACAACTTAGATGTAACACTGCTTTAGAAACGGGTGTGAGTGCGTGTGTGTATGTATGTATGCTATGTACACATAGCATTGAGGATAATTCGACAGCCGTTCGAGTTCTTCCAACTTCGACGTTAGAAGTGCCTGTGCGGACTAAACGTGTGTGCCTTAAATATTGACACTTTCTTGCGTGTGAAATAGGAAGCAAGGAGCTATTTGAATCGGCATACATGTATGTGTGTGTGTGTGTGTGTGTGTGTGTGTGTGTGTGTGTGTGTGTGTGTGTGTGTGTGTGTGTGTGTGTGTGTGTGTGTGTGTGTGTGTGTGTGTGTGTGTGTGTGTGTGTGTGTGTGTGTGTGTGTGTGTGTGCAATAGATGTGTGTGTGTGTGTGTGTGTGTGTGTGTGTGTGTGTGTGTGTATAATAGATACAAATGTATACAAAGTAGAGAAACAGTGGCCCAATGGCCGTGAAAGTCTTCGCTATACAGTTATCCGGTTGTTGGCGTTTTCACAATTCCATTCTGTCATAGACAGGGATTTACTCTATGATGGAAAGATACTAGGTATTTTGAGGGATATATATACCCGCACATATATATATTCGATAAAGTTTTCGATCACTGGTTGAGAGTGTGAAATAACACTTGATATAACTTAATATAACACTTGAAGTAACATTTGATATAAAATATATTAGAATAATATGTCTATATATGTATACATATATAAAAAGGGGGAGAGTGGGAAAGAAACACGCGGAAAGACTTGATCAATGAGCATTATAAATGAACTGCACCCTCCGCTTGATAATCGCACAAAACTTCACACACTTAATTATCACGCCCGATGAAAAGAAAAGAAAAAAAATAAGAAAAGCGGTTCTCATCACCCACACGGTTCGAAAATGTTTAAACGCGAACACGCATTCCCATTAGACGGATGGAGTTCACTATGTATAATATGGTTACAATGTCACGGGGCGGTGAGGGGAGGGCGGGGGAGTTAATATAACGGAGAAGGAAAAGGAGAATCTGGATCTCGTTATAAGCATCTCGGCTTGCAACTGGGAGAGGCCGCATGAGAGATTACCGTTTGCATATATATATATATATATATATTTCAACGTAAGAGTTACGTCTGTGTGTGTACCGGGGCCTTTTGATTGGCAACGATAGATGTATGCCGGTGTGTAAGGGGTATCCATACGATGCTCTCGGGTGAAATGATGAATGATTGACGTACAATGAAATGCTTCTTTCCAAGTGGCGCACGACGGATTGCACGTCGCGATTTGATAAATCGAGGATACATAAATATATAACACGCAACGAGGATAAGCCCAAAGAGAAGAAAATGAAATCATGAACTCGTCTATATTTTATCTCCCTTTCTCCCCCCTCCCCCTGCCACTCGCTCATTCTGCGAATCAGCAATGGGAATTATTCAGGAATGTATGTATATAGGATTCGTTGTGAATGAAAGAAACGTAAAACGGATGACAAAGGTGTGGCGTTATAGCTGATGTATGAGGAATCAAAAAAATTTCGGAGCTCGACAGCTCTGCTTTATAAGCTCATTATCCAATGCCATCACAACTGTAATACGTAACATTATTTATGTGCATATACATAAGGGGAAAGCTGATTTTGACAATATTCGACTTCGAGAACTGTTCGCATAACGACCAATTGTTCGCATACTCGACGTCTTGAAAATTGGGGTGAAATTCATGTACGTATGTTTATATGAAGGTCATTTTACGGACCGTCCTGTTACCAAAATAAACGATACGCTTGACGGGCAGCCTGAGCTTGAAATGTTTAAATACAATTTTTTATCGCATAGTTTTACAGCCTAGAGTCTTAATTTTCATTTATACGAAAGATTTTGTGAAGATTTAAAAAAACGACTGAGTTATGACGATTTTCGTGGAGGGTCAGATCACCCGACACTACGGCGAACCGCCTTGCTGTGATGTATCTTTTCTTCCTTTGCGTTTTTTTCGAAACGAGTTTTCATGAAACGGTGTAAGTCATTTTTAAATATCTATGCACTTTAAGCTCTTTTAGAGCACAGCTGATACTATTTTCTATCGTTTGACCGGACAATGTTGTGATACGCTTATCCATTTAGTAATAAGAAATTCTTAAAGTTGTTTTTTGGTCAAAATCGAACTTTTTTCTACAACCTGCCATTCCCGTAATTTTCAAAATTCCAAAAAAAGTATCCAATCATACGAAAGTTTATTATTATACCGAAAGAAGACTTTTTATTGTCCATTTCAGATCACCGTTGTGACTAGAATCACCTACGCCGATTCGCCATGCAGCACCGGCGGCACCTTGTTTAAATAATAATAACTCCATCGATTATCGATATTTTTCAATAAAAAAAAAACTCTGACTTGGTAAGGCTATGTATCAATTGTGTGTAAAATCCCGACCTCCTCACCACAATACTTTCATCGGAAGAAAATATTGAAAATTGGCCTGTTTTTTGGGCTCCAAGCTTACGCACACTGGTGGAAAACAAAACAGCCAGATGAGCTAATAGCCAGTACTACATAAATATATTGGATTCAAAATATCCACTGTCCATTTACACTCAAACACACACACACACGTTTACAGTGTAGGATGGGCTGGGGTCGATAGAAACGCGGGCCAAATGAAACAAGTTGAACAACTCGAAGACGGTTAGTGACAGCAGCACAGCCCCGATGGGGGAAGAGACTGCTTTGCGTATCGGAATCTGTCGCCCAATGCGCCCCCCCCCCAGCCCGTTGGACATTCTCACGTGGGTGCATTGCTTTTTCGACATAAAAAGTGAGTTTTTTTATTATTAGGATGCTGCGTATTGCTGCAAACCTATTGTTCCTTCTTTAGCGTTGTTTACAATCATCATTACTATGAATATCCTAGTTGAGTTTATTGTCGTCCGGACCACAATGTGGTTTTTTTTTTGTAAATGCGTGCCATTTTCTTTAAATTGCATTTTCTTTATTTTAATTACCGTCACTATACATGTTCTAACTAAAAAAATGTTTGAAATTTTTTGCAAATTAAAGTCTACGGGACGCTAAAGTGCACGCCGATTCGCAACTCCCGCGGCGACCTTGCTGTACACTCTGCCACAGCTCCGTCATTTTGATGATCAATTAATTAGAAAAAAATTGTTTTGTATACTTAAATATACTATTAAAGTATACCTAAAGTTTGATAATTGTAGAATAATGATTTCTCAGTTTAAAAAATCCCTCAATATTGCTTATTTTTACCTGTCTAAATGTATATCCCGCCTTAACCCCGACACAGGGTCAAATTAAACGTTTTGCGAGGGTTTCCTAGACAGCCTCTGCCTAAGTTAAGGATATATAAGAAGCAAACTCAATAACGCTATCACATAGCCAGATAATCCAGCTCTAATCAAAGCCCATCACCAAACAGATAAAATGAAGTCAAACTGACCGATTTTTTCAAAAACGTTCCAATTGACCCCAGCCTACCCTATGGCTAAGTCCCAAATAGAATTAAGCTACAACCATTCCTCTAAAGCTATATCGGATGCGCTTGGTACTTATTTTCATCCTCGTTTAATTTGGAGATGGATTTCAGAGTAGACCTCGAGAGCCTGACGCAACTGAATTATCTGCCTCGTCGCGATAAACAGGATTCTGCAAATGGTTTTCACGAGTCCGAAGTTCCGGTGCTTCTCTCTTGTCGTTTCGACGGTCCTCGCCAAAGCTCCGTATCCAGGGGTCTAATCCGTGTACAGCTCTTACCCGACGATACTACTTCGTTAAGCGCATCTGCGTTGAGCCATAAGAACATCAAGTTGTCAGGGTCTGCCCGAAGGCAGGTCCAGAAGCACCTCGCGAATGGAGCACGACTCATGGAGGATGAATCGTCAACAAGAGAGAATCCCAAAATCCTCGAGCCCAAATGTCCCGAGGTAACAGACGCCTGGGTGTATTGTCCCAAAAATGGCCGAAGTTGGCAGTTGCAGATGAAGTTTTTTGTGGGCACGTCAAATGTACACGGTTCTTGAATGAGATTAATTGGGATACCGAAAAAATGCAATTTTACGTTGAATTTTTCGTTTATCCTACAATGTAGGATACTTTTTTCGTGCCCTGAAAGGATAGTCCATAACAACAAATTCTCGAAGTGAAGTAAAATGTGACATTCGGACTTTTAATTCACTAGCTTTTTCTATATGTCGTTGAAGTTCGTGTCGTTGGAATGCGATGAAATGTTTTTTTTTTCTAAATATTTAAACATTTTTTTTTTGGCAGATTTGAACTATGGAGATTACGTGAATATTTTTTAGGGCCTTTACTTAGCGATCTATAATCTAAATCCACAAAATATGATTTTTGATAGTGATAAAAATAAGGAACTGACAAGAATTTTCGTTGCATACCAACTTTCATCCTACTTTTTATATAGTTTAATAAATCATTTTGCTATATAGATTCATGTACTTAGTACTCATAATCCAGTCATCAGAAAAAACAGCATGCGAAGTCGAATGTCATCATGATTAAAGCTGATGAAGCTTTTTTGCATTAAGTATTTTTTGAAGAGCTTCCTCATAAATACCGAAAGGTATCGTGAGCCACTGTCTTTTTAAAAAGAAAATCGGATTTTCTCAGGTTCTAGTTGACGACTCTAAATTTAAAAACAGGATATATAGATATCTATAGATATCTACGGATAACCTACCCCTTGGGCAGATTTAACCCGGCATTCTAAAGTAAATCAAAAAAAATTCCGGTGTTGTGAAACATTTTGCATAAAATACTGAAAAGGGTCCGCACTACCTCATTGTGTGGGATTCCTACCCACTCAAATTTGCCACCCTCTCTCTCTCCCTCTCAATTTATTATTAATATTACTTGTATTTCCAAACATTTATTATAGATACCCAGGAAAAGGACAACCTATTATTCGAAATTCTTTGTTAATTACTACATTGTCTTTTTGGGTTTGATTTTCATATATTTTTCGAAAATAACAACTGCAAAAACCGTAAATAAAAAATTGAAAATTTCACAGAATTTATGATTATATATAAATCGATATCATGATTGGTAAGTAATTGTGAGTTTATTATAATACCTACTATAGCTTATTCCTAGCGAAAATCGTAGGAGACTTCACCAGGGGAGTTTATTGTAAAGACCACCATCCCTCCATGTCAGCAAGGTGCGACGCCTCGCCATTTTTATTTGCAAGCAGTGGCTCCAACCCGCTTATGAAAGTACTACACCTTGTGTCTCTCGGTGAGGGGCATCGAAGCCGCCCACGCATTGGTCAACGCCCGTCAAGAGCTTCCTTTAGATGCCAAATAATCGTAACGCAAATAACAAAATTGAGAATGTATTTAGCGCCGGAGATACGATTTTTTCCAACTTCCACCCCCCGATAAGGGTGGGTTACAGAAGTTGAAAATGGTTGCCAATTTTTTTGTGGCTTTCCTTAGGCACTAGGAACATACCGCGCAAAGAAAAAATGGAGAATATCTTCAGCGCCGGAGATACGATTTTTTTCCAACTTTCACCCCCCTAAAAGGGTGGGTTCCAGAAGTGTAAAATCGTTGCCAATTTTTTGTGGCTTTCCTTAGGCATCAAGTAATTATGTCGCAAAGAAAAAAATTAAGAATGTCTGTACTGATCGAGATATTATTTTTTTTTCACTTTCAACCCCTCACAAAGGGTGGATATTGGCCCACCAAATTTTTCGACACCAGATATTCTAGAGTCGAAGTAGACCAAAAAAAAAATTGAAAAATAAATGAAAAAATTTCTTTGGAATCCAACGATACAGTCTCCAGGCCCATCATCCGTCATTGTATGTTCAACGTGGGTGACTCGAGCATGTGCCTCGCGAGTATCAAAACGGAAGAAAACAAAAAATTATCAAATCTTCGTGGGCTGCTATCGTTTTTTTTTCGTTTCGCCTCTGCCTTTTCCGCTGGCCCTCTCACTATGGCCCAACACTGCAGCACCGTTGTGAATTTTTTCGGAGGGTAAAACTCCAGCAAGGGATGAAGGACACGTATTCAGGTGGATCCTCCAGGCTCCAGAACAGTCTATCCCATTTACCCTACACGCTTTACCCTTACGTTTATTTTTACTCTTTCACCGGCAATTCCGCACGTGATAACATGCTCGGTACAAATGCGCTCGGAGTCCACTCGTGGCATTCATCGACGTAAAGTCCGCGTTCGAGAGAGCCACGTATTCACGAGCGCTTTTTTCGCGATGATAAATAAAAAAGCGAGAGAAAAAGGAGAAAGAAGCAGAAGAGTTCTTCCCTCCGAGCGTGGCTTGACCCTCGGCCACGTTTTCCCGTGGTCAACGTTTCCACTGGCGGTGGCCGTCTCGTGCACATCGTTGAAAAATTAATGAGAACAAATCGCGAGCGCTCGCGCGGCCCTCTGCACATATGGGGGCTGAGCAGCACCGAAATCGAGGAAACTTTTCACCCGAGCTTTCGGGGTCCACTCGTCTCGCAAGCGCTTGGCTACTTTTGTTACTGCGGTACCTACTCGTTGCTTGTGGGCCTCGATACTCGCGTTGTGGAGCTTTTCGCAAAGCACTCGCCAACGAAATATACTGCCGCGAAAACGAACAAACGAATTCTGGTGAAAGTTTCGTCGAAATTTGGACGAGGCGAGTCGCTTTTAAAAAAATGTATTTTTATTTTTAACAATTTGTGCGCTGGTCTGCGGACTTGTGAACCCTTTTGATCGCGATCGTTGACGCTGGGAATCGTTCCAGGGAAGACCCTAGATTTTCTTGAGGAAACTCGGAAAACATTTTTTTTTAAGGGGTACGCTGAGAACTGGTTCTCTAAAAAAGGGACGTAAAGAATGACCTTGAAGGTTGCATCGTTGGAACACAACGAAAATTAATTATGTTTCCATCATGGGGTCTTCTCACTTTAGACGCTAAAAAGACTATTTTTATTAATTTTTTGATAGTTTTATATTATAGATATTGCTATAAAAGTTGTTACCCTTAATAAATACACTTTCGGAATACATAAAAAAAAAATTATTTATTTAAGTCACTATTTATAGACGAAAACGAACAAATGAATTCTTGGGAAAGTGTCACCGAAATTTGGACGAAGCGAGTGACTTAAAATTTTTTTTTTCCATTTTGTCCGCTGTTCTACGGACTTATGAACCCTTTTGATCGCTATTGTTGACGCTGGGAATCGTTCGAGGGAAGACCCTAGATTTTCTTGAGGGAAACTTGGAAAACATTCCATTTTTTTAAAGGGGTATGCGGAAAACCGGTTCTCTAAAAAAGCAACGTAAAGAATGACCTTGAAGGTTGCATCGTTGGAGCACAACGAAAATTAATTGTTTTTCTATTAAGGGGTCTTCTCATTTTAGATGCTAAAAAGGCTATTTTCATTATTTTTTTTATATGTTTATATTATAGATATTGATATAAAAGTTGTTACCCTTAATAAATACACTTTCGGAATACATTTTTTTTTAAATTTAATTTATTTAAGTCACTATTTATAGACGAAAATGATAGTTAAAAAAATCCCTAAAAAAATTGTAGGTCTGCGCTGTTGATGAAATCTCGTGAGATGGATCATCGGAAACAAAAAATTTCACGATTTTAGTGTATTTTTAAAGTGAGAAGAACCCTCAATAAAAAAAATGTTTGGCCGTGTTAGGCTATGGAAATCATTCGTACGATTCTGGGGATTTTAATTACACATTTACAACCTCTAGTTGTTAAAAAAGGTTTCGAATAATAATAAAAATGAAGAAACGGGGGAAAAATCGTTGCATTCCAACGATGCAAACTTCAACGTCATCGTAAAGAAGTGGACGGCTTCATTCTGGAAACGTGCTATGATTCGAGGACAATTATATGCATCCCTCGTGGACGATTCCTTGCAAACGTGAACCCTCGACGATTTTTTTTATTCGTGCGCAGGTGTACTGGCTTGGCACAAGGTGAAAAGAAAATCGAATTGCAGAAAAAATCAAATCGTAGAAATTATAGCGAAAAATCGAATTGAACGTGCGTAATTCACGGACAAATTGAGTTATTAGACTACAATGTGACACGCTCTTAACGACACTGTCCGTTTTTATCGGCTTTTTTCTTCGTTGCAATAGATTTTGCCGTAAAACTTTCAATTGCGCTCGGACTTCACGTCCCTTCGAATTTACTGACTGATTTCACGAATTGTATTATCGTATCGTCTCTTCTAATTTAAAGGATTATCGACGCACAAATGAGCATTAGCAAAAGTTCGAAATTTGGCAATTTCCAGCACCCGATAAATTCCCTTCAACGATTCGTCAATTTTGTTCGACTGAAGAAAAAAACTGCTCCGTTCACAACAACGTTTTCTTTAAAGCGAGCAAATCCGTTAGACCAAATCGTATCAACCTTTACCGTTTTCTTTTTTTTTTAATTAGCTGCAGATATAATCGGGCGAAACGTAAAAAATGTCGCGAATTCGAAATTTTGTTCGAGCTAGCGGACGATAAATCGGTAGTGTAATTTATCGAGAAACCTTCGAAGCGTAACGAAAGAAAGAGACTTAGAAACAACTTTTTGATTCCAGTTATGCTGACTGGTGTAATAAAATTAGCATAACGCGGGTGCGATCAAAACACGCGGATATATATATGTCTATGTGTGTGGTTTTGCTCAGCGTGCCTCAAATATAAAGAATTACGTCTCGGTCGCCCAGCAAAAATAAGTTTATTAATAGACGAGTGTGAGAGACGAGATTCGGTTTTTTTTTCTTTCCCCCTGGCCTCCAATCCGCTCGTATCACTACTTGTTTTTCTTTGTGGTCCCGTACGCGATATGCAAAATCGCGAATTCACGCCTCCTCCCTGATTCCCCTCGTATTACGAATACAAATCCACGTTGGTAGATATACTAGCAACAAATGCTTTTTTTCACGTTTTTCTTGGCGCAGCTGTGATGAAATAAAAATTGTGAATTCACAGTGCCATTAATAATCGGACTAGAAATCTTTTTTTCGTACGCTGTAAAAACATTTTCGAGCTGTCGTTACTTTTTTTTTCTTCGCGAAGTTCGAAAACTTCTCAATTTGAATTATTGAGACACGCGGACACATTTACTATAGACACGTGCGGAGTCTTGGGCTCGTAGCTCGGTTTTTCGAATCTGAAACGCGGAGTTGGTTTTCCGGCCCACGTAAAAAACATTCCCCGAGCTACGAAGGCTGTTATTTTTTCAAAATATATCGAAATCTCCGAAAATTCACGACATTAAAGCTTGCAACGTTGAGATGCAACGATTTTATTTTCCATTTTTGTCTCTTCATTTTTCTCAATATGCAAAGCCTTTTGTAATCGCAAATTGAGGTCGTAGATCGCTAACGAGAATACGTAAAAAGGTTTCAGTGATTTTCAGTCTATATCGGCCAAAATTATTTTTTCCCAAATGAACAGAATTAATTTCCGTTGCATTCCAAAGATGTCAAGTTCAAGCCCGTGAAAATTCAGAACTAGGTAGAATTATTATTATTTTTCTTTATAAAATACAATATAAGATCAAATTTCCAATAATTTTTTCTCAAAGTGGAGCATTTTATAGGTGAACCACGAAAAATGTCGTTTCGCCCAGTGAATCCAAATGCCTGCTCATCCATGCGTGCCCTTAAGGGGTCTTCTCACTTTAGACGCTAGAAAAGGCTATTTTCATGAATTTGTTACGTTTATATTATAGATATTGATATAAAAGTTGTTACCCTTAATAAAAGCATATCCGAAATACATGAAAATTTTTTTTTTGTATTTATGTAACCCAAACAAACGTTAAACGCGTTTTTCTCGCAACAACATTTTTCGACGGCTTGTTGATAAAATCTTCGAATCTACTGAACCGATCCTCATGAAATTTTAACAACATATTCTTTACAACTATAGCTATGGCGCATAAACAGAATTTTTTTGAATTTTGATATTTACTTTTTTTTGCCAAAAACGGTGAAAAAAAACACTTTTTTAAAAAAAATGTCCGCCATTTTGTTATTTTTGCATATATCAAAAATCGTATGATATGCGCTATAGCCATTAACATACTGAATCTGAAACCGTATGATTTTTTTGTTTGAATCATCCATCTCCGAGATTTCCTCAACAGCGCAAACCTACAATTTTTTGGGACATTTTTTAACTACCATTTTCTTCTACAAATAGAGACTTAAATAAATAAATAAATTGTTTTTATGTATTGCGAAAGTGTGTTTATTAAGTGTGACAACTTTTATATGAATATCTATAATATAAACCTATGAAAAAAATCACGAAAATAGTCTGCTTTTAGCGTCTCAAGTGAGAAGACCCCTTAAAAACACGATTAGCCTTGCATCCGAAGATTCGCGTGCCAAGGTATCCAGCCCCGAAATACACCCTCGTACCATAAAAAGAGTTTATACGCGGTAGTATGCCACATAAATGTTCCGCGGACCCCTGAATGAGGTAAACAGCAACGTTAACAAACCAATTAGCAGTAAAGCACCTCGGGCTATAATTTACACCGCTGTACACACGATAACCCAGTGTTATGTCGCGGCGAAGTAGGACCGTCATACCAAGGAAAAGCGGGAAGAAAGAAAAAGTATTTCTCTTTTGTCTCGTACGTAATACAAGCTGTCGTCGGTCTGACCAAAAAAGCCGTTCCTACTAGCGCGGTGTACGGGTTCGTGTCGTTTTATCCACTTTTCGTAGGATCTCGAGGAACGCGGGCAACGAGAGATAACGGAATCGGGCGTAAATAAGGTTTCCGCTTGTAGGTGTACGTGTATTGGAAGGTCGAGGTGTGCAAGGTCTAGGCGGTCCCCCAACAAACAAGTCTCTCGCGCGCCCTTCCTCCCGCAGTGCTTAGGCCGTGATTTAACGAGCCGGTTGCACCCCGTTACCCTCGGAGCCACCTCGAATATGTTTGTTTGTACGAGATTGTAACGCGAAAGCGAAAGCGGACCGTTCGCCATTGAGAAGCTCGTTAACGTACGACGCCATTGGGAACCGCAAGACAGGGGCTGTTCGATGGTCGTCAGGAGGCAATGGCCCTCGTCAAACACACACGCAAACTTGGATACACACAACCCCGAATTAGCTAAGGCAAGTCGTTCGAGGGAAGGGTAAACAAAAACGTGAGTGAGGGAGATTACCAACACGTTTCAGCTGGCAGGTATTAGCTACCAGCCGTGAATTTACAGCCCAGCGAATTAACGAACTCGAAGCTAGATTACACCCAGCGCAAGAGCATTGATTCAGGTTATGGCGTTGACGATGCAAACATTACCTGGACACTTCCTGCCACAGCAAACGTCTAGGTGGAAAGATGTTCATATTAACATCCATCCGATGTTTATCTCAACATCCAGCCAAAGTTCGTCTTAACATCCACCCAAAGTTTATTTTCACATGCATCCAAAGTTCGCTTTAACATCCATCCTAAGTTCATCTCAACGTCCATCCAAAATTCATCGAAACATCCATCCAGAGTCGATCTTTAGTTTTAACATCCAACCAAAGTTCATCGCAACATCCATCCAAAGTTCATATTAACATCCATCCGAAATTCATCTTAACATCTATCCAAAGTTACTCTTAACATCCATCCAAAGTTCATCGCAACATCCATCCAAAGTTGATCTTAACATCCTTGCAAAGTTCATCTTAACATCCATCCAAGGTTCA
Organism: Ophion ellenae; assembly: GCA_963210295.1. Lineage (NCBI taxonomy): Eukaryota > Metazoa > Arthropoda > Insecta > Hymenoptera > Ichneumonidae > Ophion > Ophion ellenae. The sequence continues at coordinate 40,919,037 of OY723389.1, forward strand.
TTCCAACATCCATCCAAAGTTCATCTATCCAAAGTTCCTCTCAACATCCACCCAAAGTATATTGTAAATCCATCCAAGGTTTATCTCAACATCCATCCAAAGTTCATTTTAACATCCATCCAAGGTTCATCTCAACATCCATCCAAGGTTCATCTCAACATCCATCCAGAGTTCATTTTAACATCCATCCAAGGTTCATCTCAACATCCATCCAAAGTTTATCTCCACATTCATCCAAAGTTCCTCTTAACATCCATCTAAAGTTCATTTTAACATCCATTCAAAGTTTATCTTAACATCCATCCAAAGTTCATTCCAACATCCACCCAAAGTTAATTGTAAATCCATCCAAGGTTCATCCGTACATCCATCCAAGGTTCATCTTGATATCCATCCAAAGTTCATTTCAACATCCATCCAAAATTCATAGTAAATCCATCCAAGGTTCATCTCAACATCCATCGAAAGTTCATCGTAACATCCATCGAAAGTTCATCTCAACATGCATCCAAATTTCATCTTAACATCCATCCGAAGTTCATCTTAACACCAATCCAAAGTTCATCTTAACATCCATCCAAACTTCATCTCAACGTTCATCTAAAGTTGATCTTGACATCCATCCAAAGTTCATCTCAACATCCATTCAAATTTGATCTTCACATCCATCCAGAGTTCATCGTAACATCCATCCAAAGTTCCTCTCAACATCCATCCAAAGTTCCTCTTAACATCCATCCAAAGATCATTTCAACATCCATCCAAAGTTCATCTTAACATCCATCCGAAGTTCATCGATGAGTTTGCCAAAAAGACGACCAAACGCTGAACTCTCTACTGCATTTCCTCAATTGAGTTCCCAGATGACTCCAATTACAAATCGCTTGTAGCAATGGATATATGTATGGGGGAAAAATGTTGAAACGCTCAATCCTCATCGCGATCATCATGTTCGCCGCGTTGAATCCCATTAACCCATACAATGCGATCCCAACATCAGGCGGAAGAGTTTGTCAGGATCCGCGGCAGACGCGCATTAATATCCAAGCGGGCCAGACACCGGATTCTCCGGTGGCGAAGATACCTCGGGTATTCACCGCGTCGCTCGCGGCAAACTTCGATTCTAGACTGCTTAGGGAATCACGGGAGAGCCAGAGGTGCGTGCACAGACGACTGTATACAGATAAAAAAGCGGTAGAATCTGTATAATTCAGGTCGACCTGGGCTCATTGTTCCGGAAAGCCGAGGGAGTAAGAAGGTTGGTGAGCGTGGGTGTCTGGTCTGCTCCTTTCGTCATGCGATTTCTGGAGAGTTTTCGTAGCCGCGTCTCCGCGAGTTTTCATACATATGTAGAGTGTCGTCTCGCGGTGCACACAAAGACACGGAAATATATGCGACGTTTGGCAATACCCTGGCGCGGTCGAAAATGGCTAAACCTCATGACAGTTGGTGAAAACGACTGACAAATAAGAGACCCGCGCGTGATACAGACGGATATGACTGGACGGTATTCGTCTAGCATGCCACGCGTACGAAACTGCAAAGATTCGAATAAAAAATGAATAACCAGGCGGTTGCTCTTTGCTTCGTTTATCGGGTTCCTTTTTCATGCTGACGAAACGATTGCAGTCAAAGTTCGTAATGACGTTGCGGCTATGACGAGTAAGGAAAAAGGATTGTGCCTCAACAGCAGTAGGACTGCTGTGACAGCCTTTAGATTCGTCAACCCTTGGAAAAAAGCACCCCCTTAGCTCCCCTCATTAACCTCCTTCGTTTTTGCCAGTATGGACGTCCTTACCATCCGGCATGCGTACGTCTCGTTCTTTATCAAATTATGAGAACATCCTGGTTCGAAGCAAGGCCTGCTAGGTACTTCCCTTAACGCCGGTATACCATGGGGTATCGAATTACGTATTCCTGACTGTGCCCCCCCCCCCTCTCTCTCTGTCTTTTCGCCTCGCTCCCCGTGCCTCCCCGGTTCCCCAGGTTCCTTCGCTTCGTAGACGGTACACGTTTCTCACGCGGAACAAAATACAAGCCTCGTGTCGCATCGCGAGTCGAGCCTGGCCACCAAAAGTAATCCCGAGCGCGAAACTCGAAGCTCCTTACGTGCTCCCCTGGCTGCTTAGTCCCTTTTGCCTCTCTCTAGCCAAAGTCTCTTCCTCCACTCCCTCCCTCATGCATATTTCCCTCCTTTTCCTCCACTTCTCTCCACCTCATCCCGCTTCCTGTATGCCATTTTCTCCAGGAGCACCAGTCAAAGCATCCTGCATCCCCTCAGTATGGGCATATACATTTCTAGGGGTACGTTCGCTGCTCGCAACTCCCGGGGGAACCAATTTGAAGTTTGAAAAGACTCACGATGGGTAGCGCGTTATGATCGTCGTTATTGCCATTGCAAGGAGGGTAAGGCACGAGCATCTCAACTATTAATAAGGACAGTGCATAAATCGAAAAAATTCGTTACCACTCCGTGCAATTGCAAACCGCATTTTCAGAACGGCCATTGATCGTGAGTTCGGCAGTTTCGTTTTTTTTAAGGCTCATTCCATTAAGGCGATTTTACAACAGCAGATTTGCAAAATATTTCATTGCTTTTCCTTTTTTCGTTCATACCACAAAGTGAAGAGTATGCAGACCTCGCAATCTCTGACGCTCGAAGTTTCGCTACTTATTTCCCGCTAGAGATTACGGGAAGCGCTATAAATAGCCCCGGGACAAGTTCCCCTGGCGAAGGAAACGAACGAGAGCGGGGGAAAAAGCGAGATAATGGAGTGAGACGAAAAACGGAGGAAAAAAGAAAACTAGTGACTTCAGTCTCATGAATGTTAATGGAGAGCGTGTAGCACGAGTTATGCGATCTGGACGAGACAAATTTCCTTCGGGGGGGTCTCTTTACAGGGCCTGCAGGGTATCGAACGAATTTGCATAAATTTGGCAATAGACTCGTTACTTTATTCGTCAAGTTCCGAAGGGCAAAAGCAACATCGCTGGATCGTATAGCCAGGTCCGACGTCAAGCAGCTTTCGCCTAGGCCAATACTCGGATGGGTGACCACTTAGCCGTAATGGCAACACAACTGGAAGTAATCATACTCGAGCCTGTATCGAGTTCTTCGGCAGTTTCCCCGTGCCCTCCTGGAAATGCATCAGTGCATCCCAAAAAATGGGCGATGGGCAACATCGCAAAAAGTCGGCGATGGGCAACGCTCGAGGAATTCTCTCAGCAACTGGAGACAGTGAAGTGACAAGTGTACAGTAAAAGTTGATGATCCCAAAAACCCGTCAGGACGTAAGGAGCATCACAGGTCAAAATATTTGCTTCTTTTGGTCGAAAATCCGTTTCCAAGCTCGACATTTTTAAGCCCAGCATCGGACGTGTCTTTATCCGATTAAGGGGGATAAGTGAGATATTAGGTAAGACAAGGTGAGCCTAGACGGAGTTAGAGGAGGTTAGGTGAGGCGAGGCAAGATTCCATAAGCTCAAATTGGGTGATGTAACTCGAGAACCTAAACCGGAAAGATGAAAGGAGGTTGGGCCCGTCTCGTCGCGCAGCTCGTCTTTAAGGCGGGTATCCTTGGACTCGGGAGCGGCGGGCCGAGAAGGGTCGGCTTTCAGGGTCATTCCTCGAACGCTCGTGACCCTCACAGCGACTTCCACTCCTGCTCCAATTCAATACCTTATCAAGATAGCGCATTTTTACCTCCCCCTGACCCTTTCCCCTAGCCCCCCCCCCTCCCCCACGGCGATCGCAAAGCCATTGTTAATTTTTTCCTTTAGTCTTTTTCCTTTATTGCTATTTACCGCCGAAGAGAACGGTGTGAAATTTCGTGCGTCTTTCGAGCCTCTCATACGAGCTCGTCTTTACGATTATCTTTTTTTTTCTTCTCTCTTTATCGCAACCGAAGGAGATACCCGCGGCGCGTTTGTCGAGGGATATGTTTATTCTTGCCGAGCTCGCGAGCTTCCTCACCCTCGTGCTTATCTCCGTCTATACCGCGCGTACGAAACGCGAGAGAGAGAGAGAGAGAGAGAGAGAGAGAGAGAGAGAGAGAGAAAATCACGAATTTGCCAGGCCCATCATTCAGTTCTTAATTTGAGTACGCAAAAAAACGTATACGAAATCGTATGAGATAATACACGAGATCGTTTGGGCCGTGACGATAACAGTGACGATACGATAAGAAAAAAATGAAACGTGCTGGTATGATCACACATCGGGTCATGTGAATGTGCATACACATATATCTGTACGCACACAAATGCGCGAAATTCGAAAAATATTTGTTCACTTACTGTTGACCGTGCTCCGCATGGCCTTGACCGGTGCGATAGCTTATCCTTTTCGCTGAAAGTGCATCGGGTTCATGCCTCATCCGTGAACAACAATTCGTCGCGTACGTTTATCGTGTGTGCATGTGCAGTTCGAATTAATCGCGCCTCGGGCGCGCCAATGCAACCTACGGATGGACGTTTATTTCGTACGATTCGTCATTTTGGCGATAGCGATCATTCGGACCCAGCGTACGCTTGGGAATGGCAGAATGAGCTGGGTGGATCGCCAGCGAGGGCAGAGGAAAGAAAGAGAGGGGGAGAAGGAGAGAGAGAGAGGGAGGAGAAATTTATCAAAAGTAACAATCGCATATCCGCTACGAAAATATCATCATCCCACTTGGAAATTATCATCACTCTCTCTTCTCCCCTTCTCTCTGCCTCACCATGCCGGGGCATAAAGCAACAAGATTATTTATGCCACATTCACAATGATGCCACTCTTTTAATGAAACGACGAGATAAAACTCTCACTCGGGAAAAACAATCTGTGTCAGTGGATGAAAAAAATGGATTGTCATCAATTAATTTGAGAAAATTTAATTGTTCAATCTGAACGGTTTTTGAAAACGTTTTTGGATTTTCCTTTTGTGGAGTCGATGATAAAAATCGTTTCTGAAGCCACTTTTCAATTAACAAAGATTATTATTGGATATCGTATTCAGGCAGTAAAAAGTACGTTTGTAATTTTTATTTCCTGAGTTCCAGTCAATACTCTTGCGGGCTTTTAATAATGTCGAAGTTTGCATCGTTGCGATGCAACGGAAATTCATTATTTCTAATAATCAACTTGGCTCAATCAACAATCAATCAATCAAGCTTATTTTCATCGATGATTAAATCAGTCGATAATCAAACTCCGATGATCCACGAAGTATTGGCTCTTTCAGGTGACGAGTATCACTCGAACGTTTTTTTCAGGATTAAAAAAAACTTTTACACCGTAAATTTGTCAAATATTTTAGATGGCAAAAAATACAATAAACATTTAATTGCATTCTATATGCGATATGCTGTAATTTCAGTTTAGTAAAAGTCCCACGGTTTTCAAGATTTTGGGCTTGATGTTACTTTTTGAAAAAATTTATCTCCTTTCGGTTTTTTGCATGGCCTTTCTACAAATGATATGGCTCGACAATAACTGAGAAACTTCTTAAAGTAATTGGCACGATATGCATAGTACATTTTTTTACACCCCAGGCTATCAAAGTCAGATGTTCGAATTGGTTTGTATGAAAATTCTGCATACGATCTTTTTTCATAAAGTTTCCTTACGGGACTATACGAGTGACAGTTTTAAAAAATTGTTTTTTTTTGCCTTTTTCGACAGTTCATACTTTTAATTATATCCTGCAAAAATTTCAAGACCGTATCTCTAATCATGTTATCTTGGAAAATCGATTGTGAAATATTGCGTTTTTCTCAAAATGAGATTTTTCAAATTTGCTGACATTGTAACTCAAAGAGCAATCATCCGATTGACTTGAAATTTGAACTGAGTACTCTTGAATATATTTACTCTGCAATGACGTAGGATATTTTTGATCGGATGAAAATTGACGATTTGGCATTGAAAAAAACGACTATTTTGTAGGCAAGAAAACAGACTTTTTTCATAACTACACCATTTTGTTAGATTTCGATATTTTTTCGAAAATCCTACGTGATTGTACAGGAAATACCTTCCAGTTAAACGACATTTTTTCCTTTTTCGGTTTTCAGCTACTCGGCCGGAATCATGTCAGCAGTGGAGGAACTTTTTTTTGCGCCTCCGAAGGCAGCGCATAAGTCGCTTGGATCTTAATATTTTTCTTTGAAAAAATTATGTTATATAGGTCAAATGTAGCCAAATATATTCTTAATTTTCCGACACATTTAATTGACTATTTCTCGTCCAAAAAATTCCCGAGAATCACCCAAATTTTCAGCGTCCACACTGGTATATCCCCTTAACATTCAAGGTTGAGAAGAAGACTTTTCCAGATAAAACAAATAACCAAAAGTATTTTTTTTTAAACCGGATTAAAAAAACTTATCATTTATAGAAATAGCATGCGAAAAACCAAAAGCAGATGATTTTTATCTCGAAAAGGGTGGGACTTTTACTAAACTGAAATTCCAGCATATAGTAGGACACGATCTGACCTATCGACAGTTGCAGGATTATTCATTCATACCACGACACCCTGTATATTTTTGCGTACGTGTGTTCACGTGATTTTCGACTTTGCAACCGGAAATGAGTACAGTTGACACAAAGAATTGCCACGCGTATTAGAAAGTACCAAACACCTACTATTTGTTTCATTGCTCTAAAACTACCTCCATCAATTCGGACGACACAAATTCTCGCTGCTCCCCAACGATTCCCAGATGTCCGGACGATCCGCAACTTCCAGAAACGTTTGTGCAATTAGCAGTTAAATTACAATATATCGTAAATTAGGTGCAGCCTTAACGGGCGCGTAAATTTTTGACCACCTCGCTGGTACATGTATCAATTGAAATGACGCTGCGTGTATGAAAGTCACGTCGAGTGAATCGTATTCCCTGCATCGGCCCAGGACTTTTAATGAAGATTCAAATAAGACAAGAAAAACAACCCGGCACATGGAAGGCACTTGAAATTCTTCGCGAATCGTAAATCATTCACGACGAGAATAGGATACCCACGGATTTTTCGAGGAAGAAAAAGAAATATATTTTCCTCAGACGGAATATCCGAGCTCGAGCGAATGCCGTTAAGACAAATAAGAAGAGGGACATAAGGTGCGCACTGCAAAATCTGCTAATTGCTTCCTCGCTGAGTTTTTCCTCATTGCCCGAAGCTTTCTCTCTGTGCGAGAAGAGAGCCAAAATCTCGCGGAGACTTTTTCGGAGACGACGATAAGGCTCAGCCAATGCCAAAGTTACGAAAAAGCCATCCATAGGCTCCATTCTCTGCATACGTAATTCATTGAGAATTGAAGACGTTTCTCATCTGGTGAACGAGACTCTCTTGATTTATAATAATTGAAAAATGTCTGTATCGCCCGATTGAGCGCGAGACGAAAATCCTCGAATTTATATATATATATATATATATATATATATATATATATATATATATATATACACACACACACATATATATATATACCTAGTGAAGAAGAAAATTCGTTGGTCGTAAAAGCGAAATATAGAGCCCGACGAGTCGGTTCTGTCTAATCGAATATGTATTACAAATCTCGAAACTCCGAGCACACGATAAAGTGTTGTTTTTCCAGACGAATTCGCGTATTATAATTCATGGTAAGCAAGATTGTATTGCCGTGGAAAAACGGCCTCGCGGATATCTTATTATCAAGTAATCTCCGAGCAAGAAAAAAAAATAAATAAAAAAGAAAACACGGGAAAGAAAAATACACACGCACGATACGACGTTTCAGCGAGAGGCAGTTTGTATAATGAAACGTATACGATAAAGCTCGTTTCAGCTTTGAAATTCGGGATCCCGCAGAAGCTTCAGATCTTCGAGACCCTCTCGATACCGAGTCTCGAACTCGTTTGTCTTCGGGATTATGAGACTACCACTAATATTCTCTTCCATTCTCCTTGCGTATACCACGTTCTCGTTTAGCAATTTCGTATTATTATATGGACACGTGTATAGCTGTACGCACGTCTCTCGAATCTACTCGAATATCATAATATCGATCACACGCGATAAGGGAATCCAGAAAAACGTCTGGGCACGATGAAATTCCCTGCTTGGTGCTCTTGCCGTTTCAGAGTTGGATGTGCGTCAAGACCAGAATTCAAGAGAGAGATGGAGAGAAGCGTCTATTTCGTGCTCTGGAACCGAAGTTCCTGAGAGTATACCGTGCAGCGTAAAAAAAACACGCAAGCCAATGAGAGTAATCAATAAATTGAAAAAATAATGTAATGATAAAGAAAAATGAAAAAGGAATGTAATAATAAAGCAAAATGAAATATTAATTCAAAAAAATAACAAAATTGGAAGAGAGAGGGAATAAAGATCAAAGAAGAGAAATTCATTACAAAGCTGACTAATGAAAAGGGAAACCTCTATCTTGATGCTTGAAAAAAAAGCAAAATGATTATTTTCTTAAAGTATTCCTTTCGCGGAGGGCCGTATTTTATGGGGCGATAAGGAGGGCTCTTCTGAATCATTGGTAAATTACAGCGATGCCTAATAAAAATAAAACACAATCAATTATTATACTCAACGATCAAAAGGAATTAAAAATTTGGCCCGAATTTAGTAGATTTAGATATTTTTACATTTAAAGAAGGATTTAAAAAATCTATGTTTTTTTTGCATTTTCTCCAAGTAAACATATTCAAGAAAATGTGAAGAAAAAAAAATCCAGTTGAAATATTGAAGATTGACCAAATTGCGGACGATTTTGCGAGAGCCGGTGGCGCAACGATTTACATATACTAAAACTTTCGATCGCGTTTTTCTCGAAACGACTTTTCTCGACTCGGAATCCGAACTCTAGCTATAATTGTTCGATTTTAATTTTTTTGACATGACCAACCACATTGAATTATTAACACCAAGAGGAGGGACGCGACAGGGACCTTGAAAGTTGCTCATCGGAGCTTTCATTCTTCATGCAGCTTCAAAAATAAATGTCAATCCCATTGATACCACGTGTTGTTTTTTACCTTCTGGAGTGCTCTTTAGCAAGTTCTAAATGCCTCAAAAGTTTATTTCCCTCCGCTTCATGCATATCCTTACGTAGAATCGACAAAGCTTGTTTGTCCAAGAAACTGTATGTCGAAAATACTTGGAGCTTTCGAGACCGAATTGTTCGCCCCCTTATTCTCTCGTTTCATTTAAGTACACGAAAATCTTCTGGGCGACCGTTTTATGGAAGAGCCGCATTAATTGAAGCGTATAATGGAGCGAAGGAAATGTACGAATCTTAAAATTATATGAAAAACTGCGGAGACGCTTTAAGGAGGAAGAATGAGCTCGAGCAACAAAAGGTATATAGAAACGAGCTGGAAAGGAGAAAGAGGTAAATGTGCGGAGAATTGCCTGAAATGACTCGTCGCTATATATATATATATATATATATGGGCAAAACAACGTTGTGGAAACTTTATGATCGAGCCTCACTGTTTAGTACCGTCACTCCTACCTCATTCCTGCAGTGTATTTTCTCAACCCTGGTACTATTTTTCCTGAATCCTTGGTAGCAGCTCCCCACGAGACCTTTTTATGAGGATCTTATGCCTTTCTTTTTCTCCCTTGCCCGTGAAAAGTTGTCGCAAGAGTTGGCAAAAAAAAAATATTTCCCCACGTTCAAAACAGGATGAAAAAGTTCATCAAGCAAATGTCAAGTGTCCCTGAGATCAGAAGAAATTAAGACGACTGCAAATGATCTGAATCTTTCTTGTATCCGTTAGGAATATAAAAGAAGTTTTCCTCGGATTGGTAGACTTCCGTTAGTGGATTTTCTTGAATACCTCTGCCAGAACCTGCGCAGAAATTATCGTAGGGATCCAATTGGATTCTCATACTCCCCACTTTCCATTGGGTCGCTATACTAAAACTTCACGCTCGGAGTCTGGATTCTAATCGGGATTCCCCATTGCAGTGTTCGAATCCAACTTGAATACTCAAGGATTCCCACACTGCTTAACAGAATCCAATATGATTCTTGATGTTTTCCATCGCATTCCGTACGTTGAATTGTCCAAACGAAATATATAGACATACAAAATAAGTGGATATTAAAGGAGTATAAGACTTATCTTAAAAAAGTATACATCGCTTTGAAAAGTGTATCTCAAAAAATGAGATTGAAGTTGGTGTCGTTGCAACGCAACGACAATGATTCTGTTCCAATTGATCAAATTTCTTTTGGCATATTTTAGCGACGAAAATGCCTCGACAATTTTTTCAATTGCTTATTCAGAAATGGTAATTTGAATTTAAATATAAGATTTTGTAGAGTGATGAAAATAAGAAAATAAAAATATAAAGAATTTTCGTTGCATTGCAACGATGCAAACTTCAACATCATCTTAAAAATCGCTTTGAATAACATTGCTAAAAATCCACTGTAATTATCATTTGCTATTCATTTTACTCTTTGACATAATATCACAAAGCGTGCAGGTTATGTTTCATTACTTTTCACATATTTTCGATTCGAACGTGGTAAGAATCCTCAAATGGCGTTCATCGGACAACAGTGCAGAATCCTATTGGATCCCAATGAGGACTCCGTATATGCAGTATCCCTAAAAAATCCTCCTCCTAAAAAAACACTCCTCAACAAATTTGTGCACGGGATCACAAAAGGATATTTCCTGAGAGACCCAACGAATTGCGATTGAGGATTTCTGACAAAAAATTCTCAAACGACGTCAATCGGGAAATAGCGCGAAATTAAGGGGCCAGTCCACTTTGAAAATTTCTAAAAATCGAAAGCAAGCAAGACTTGAAGAAATCGACGATGATAAGCAATCAGAAGGGATTTTGTACGGTGCAGGAATTGCCGATTGAGTTTAGGTAAGAGTTTTTCATAGTATAAACTTCAAACGCGTTTTTCGCGAAACGACGTTTTCAAAATCTAGCTCCATCGTATCTCCAAAACTGATAAACCGATTCTCTTGAAATTTGAACCACATATTGTAAACATGATTCGCAACAAGATGACCCTCGATGGTTTAAAAATTTAGATTTGTACTCTATTTTTTGCGAAAAACTGCGAAAAAACGCGTTTTTTATCACTTTTTTCGTTTTTCATCTGCCATTTTTTTATTTTTTGATAAAACTTCATATCCGAGAGTCATTTTGTAGCTGGTGTCATACTGAATCTAATGGACTTTGATTTTCTTGTTTCAGACAAGCCGTTGCCGAGTTGTGATGGAGCTACCTAGCCCACCTATTTTTGAGGCGTTACGTTAAACTATAGTTTTTGTACTTAAGGGAGACTTTGTCCTTGAAATCGGCGGGAGATGTTAGCGGCTCAAGATGAGCAGCTAGAAGAAGAGGAGGGATGCCTCTATGGTCCAGGCATTGCAGATTAGCGGTAATTATAAACACATTTGTGTAAACACATTACAAAACTTTAAACGCGTTTTTCTCGAAAACACGTCTTCATAAATGGCTGACATTCTCCTGACCGCTGTAATTAACATATCGACCTGAAATTTCGAGAACATACTCAGAAAATATGTCTTCACGGAATGACGGATCGTTTTTTCGATAGATAAATTTTTGCATTTATTATTTATCTTTTTATGCGAAAAAAAACGCGAAAATTCGATTTTTTTTTAATTGCCGCCATTTTTCGAAATTTGTACTAAACGAAAAACCCATCCGTCATTCCATGACCAAAGGGTCACAGATTGATAATATGCTTTGAATTTGTGTTTCAGATCAACAAAGAGGGGGCAGTGATGTCAGCCGTTTACCTCCCGCGATTTGAGGACCTGTTTTCGCGGAGCTGCAAGGCCGTCATTTTGGTTTTTTTTTTTCAAAAAAAAATTTTTTTAACGTTCTGTATATCATGAATAAAAGCAAGAAAAAAACCGCACTCAAAAAGCTTTACTCGTTTCCTTTAAAAAAAATAAAATGTAAACACCTGAAATATGGCACTCCAAGGACAAAGTCTCCGTTAAAAATGAATGAAAATGAATTACATTTTTTTAAATGTATTTCAAGACTTCATTTACCAAGCCCAACAACTTTTATATTCACATCTTTGATAAAATCCTCAAAAAAAAATCGCGAAAATAGCCTTTTTTTCGTGGCTCCAAAGTGGACTGGCTCCTCAACTTGGATTCCAATGTGGATTCCGTGCGTGGTGCGTCCCAATCAAATCCCTTTGCGGATATGATAGGATCTGGGCACTCCCCAATAAATGTCTACACGGGAATTGTTTGTGCAAGTCCACATATGCCCAGTCTACTTGAGAATGAAATTTGTGTTTGTGTGTCGTTCAGGACGAGAAAAGAATCGTTAATCCGTAGGACTGGCAAGCTGAGACCGGAGTTCGATTGGAATTTTTCAATTAACCTTTAAGACTTTAATTCGGTGTAGTGCAGCAACGACTCGAACGAGAGAAAAATGCATCGCAACACGGCGCTTTAAATGCCTTGTAGCGTGGCGTGTGGTTCGATGCGGTTGGCCTTGGAGTCGGCTGCTGCTGCTTCCAAAGCTCTCCTTCTCCCTTCCCCCGGCCGCTGCTCGCCGCCCGCTCTTCTTCGCTCCTCGGTGGCCCTGAGACGGCGGCCACGGTCAAGGCTACGGGCTACCCCTTCCCTGGCCCCGGCTTCGTCTTCGATGCACACCGTTGCCCTGCACTCGGAGCTGCCTTCATCGTAACGCCACCACTGCCGCATCCTTTCTCGGCCCTTTCATTCGAGGAAGCACTCCGCTCCGCAAGACGTCCGCGACCCAAAGACTCGACGAGATCCCACATTGAATACGGTGGGGCAAAGAACGGTTGAAAATACATGATGATGGAGAAATTGCGCTTCGATGAGTTTCACCTCTCGGAGCGAATTCTTCAGCTAAGCAGCACGATTTCCGGCTGGGTTCGTTATTCGTGCTGATCGTATGAAACTGCAGGGTCTGTCTGATCACTCTTTCAGGCTGGTGTCAAGCTGGCAGGGTTGGAATGCGAGGCTGAGGGGATGTCTATCATTTTGGACATTTTTGCCTATCCGTCTGGGCAAAGTTGGCGTGGAAACGGCTGAAGTCCTTTTTCGAGGAGTTTACGATATCTTTGGCACCTCGATTTGACCATTGGATTATGAAATATGACCGAAAAAAATACGAAAAACAAGAATAACTTTTTTCGTTTTGAGCATTCGTTTTGGATTTACAGCGCCTCGAAGAGAAAAAATGTGTTTTTGCGATTTTCGATGTAAATCGAATTTTCCGCGTGTATTACATTGTTTCGGGGTACTTTGTTTGGGTTTGTTTTTGTTTTTTCTCGACATAGAGCATTCCGAAGAAAGCTACATTAATGTAAACCAGTTAAATCGCTTAATAAAGGATAATTCGTAAAATGTCCTGTATCTTTTAAGGGGTTACCCCCACTTGCGATTTTGAAAAAATCGATTTTTTTTATTGAATTTTTTTTGAAGTATAAGTATCTGAGAATATGTCCTGAAAATTTCAAGTCGATCCGAACAAAATTGACTGAGATATGAGTGTTGAAAGAGAAGAATCCGCGTTGAAAGAGCGTTGAAAGAGAAACCTTAAACGCGTTTTTCTCAAAATGGCATTTCTGAAGTCGGTGACCAAGATTACTCGAACACTAATGAACCGATCTTCTTGAAATTTTGCAGGCTTATTTAATACATAAAAATGTAGTCTTTAATCGTTCGATTTTTTTTTTTTCGAAAAAAATGGCCGTTTTATAGCCAAAAAACGGCCGTTTTTTTCGTTAAAATCGAACCATTAACTTTGACTGTCCGCCATTTTGTGAAAAATGAATATTTTTTAAAATCCTTCAATTAAAGACTAGTTTATACTTATATTTGACTAAATCCATCCGCATTTTTTTCTTCAGATGATCCACTTCGCCGCAATGTTGGTCACCGCAAACCGTGTATATAAAAACATTATTTCATTGACGGCCATTTGCCACTAAACAATGCAATATTTTTCAATAAAAAAATTACTGAAAGTTCTTCAAGATGTGTTCTTTAAGATGGTATATTGATCGATTCAAAAAGTTTTGTAGTTTTCTTTTAGAAAATTCATGAAAAAGGCCTTTTTTGCGCTCAGAAACTACTCAACGTCGAACGTAGCCTAATTAGCTTTAAGGCCTTAGGCCACTCTAGAAGCCGAAAAATAGGCTTTTTGGGGATTTTTTTTCAGAAAAAGAACAAAACAAATCGAGATTACAAAAAAGGGTGTTTATCATACGCATCAGGGATTGTATACGATAATTTTTTTGAAGCGATTAATTTCAAAATGGCGGCTGTGCAGCGTTTACCTCAAAACTGCATTTTTCAAGTTGGCCGGAAACATAACTCAGACAATTTTCAACCGATTCACTTGAAATGTTGAATACATCTTGAAAAATACATTGTCTATGGAAGTACGTAGGATTTTTTTTCATATTGGCTAGTTCATTTGTTACTAACAATTATCTGACTTTAGATTATCTGATTTTTTAGGCAAATTTTTCACTTTGCACTTTAGCAGTGCGCCATTTGGCCAAAAATCAATATACCGAAAAAATCCTACGTACTTCTATAGCAGTTATTATATATAATCGAAAAAAAAATCATTGGCTCATTATAATTAAAAAATTACAGGAGTTGTTTGTCCGGCCGTGGACCCTAGAAAAACGGAGGCGCCATCGCAAAAACGCTGCACAGCCGCCATTTCGAAATTGACCGCTTCAAAAAAATTATTGTATACAGTCACTGATATGTATGATAAACACTCTTTTTTGTAATCTCGATTTATTTTTTAGTTTTTCTGAAAAAAAAATCCCCAAAAAGCCCATTCTTTCGGACTTTGAAGTGGCCTAACCCCTTAATCACCAGCTGCCTCAATTTTGGTTATTTTTCTAGTGATTATGAGTACGTATCGAATTGTATAGAAAAGGGGTGCTTTTTTGAACTATATAGAAAACGTGTTTTTCATAACTTTGGTATATGAGCTTCGATACCAAATGATTTCAAAATCCATTTCCGCCATACACCTCATTCCAAAATTGACTCCAGCTTTCAGGAATAAATTCCCGGGACACGAGGGAAAAAATCCGGCATAGGAACAACCAGAACCTTAACGTTTCCCACAAACTAAGCCTACGATTTCTCGGCGTTCCGTTCTTTAGATGCCCGGAATGGGAGGCTTGTTCGCTCGCTAAGCGATGACAGCTTGGACGATTCAAACGGAAAGACCGACGAAACAAAGTAGCCACCAATCGCCATGCGAGGCGACGGTGGCTGCTACTCAATCGATTAAACGGCGTACCTTGCCTCGCGAATGATGAAAGCAGCGTGATACTTCGTCACGAATATGCTAAACGATTTTGCCATACGATAAACAGAAGAGCAGCGCTCGTAGGAGCACAGAACTCCACGGCTGCACGAGTACGGTGAACCGAGCTAGCATGTCGGCTAGCGTTCGATAAACCAGTAGGAGAGATTTTGCGATCGCCAGATCTAAATATAGTAGTGGCGGCAGTCGAAGGCGACGCTGGTCAGGCGGAAAGGGAGGTATTAATGGCGAGGATATTGCCGCCAGGCGTCTCTCACGGTGTTTCTCGTTTTCCACAACATTCGCAGTAGTAAAAGTGGGTTGTAGGCGTACAGCGTTTGGTGGTAGAATGAATTGGCGTCTCCGATCAGCCGACTGGCATAGCCTACTAGGGGACGAGCAGCTAGGGCCTTTTTTTTATATTTTCAGATTATAATTGAAGAGCAACATCAGCGTATAGAGGAGTCCACTAAAACGATCAGGATGATACATGTCTGAACTCAATTTTGTTCAGACGTACGATAAAGTATAGCAAATGTGAAAAACAGCCGCTTCAGACTTACCCTGAATTTCAGCATGTGTGAAGAATCATTTTTGGCACAGTGCGGGGACAATGAATACCGTAAAACTTTGAACAGGTTTTTGAAGTTACTTTGGAATACTTTGAACAGGTTTTGGAAGTTTTTTGTAGGTAACTTTTTTTTAACATCCTAGATACCAACTTTTCTTGCTCCAATAGAACAGTGTGTCCTTTGGCTATCAAATGGATAGGAAAGTCAAGCTCCACTAGACCCTCACAATTTGATTTATTCATTTTTTAAAGTGTCAAAGTAGCCCCGAGTGTGGGACTTCTTTGACAGGGCATTGTAATGCAACTTGTGTCAAAGATTAAGGGTTACTTTGGAATCATTTTGACACCAAATGTAATATTTTATGCATTATACATGGAATTAAATGAAAAACAACGATTTTTTATAACCAAATTGTCATCGTTATAAAGGCAGCAGAACTCGAACAATTTTCGTTCAATCGACTTGCAATTTTAACTGTAGCTTCTTAGATAGCTTTGACGGTCAAGTACGCGCGCTTTTTTCGATGAATTAAAAATTGTAAAAAATATATCACTTTTGAGATGATAATTGTGGTCGAAAAATCGAACTTTTTTTTCAAACTCGCGTCTATTTTTCTTTTACTTGTTTTTTAATTCCCCCCGTACTTGACTGCTAAAAATATGATTAACGAAAATATTTCACTCTTAGTTCCTTAGTTCTCTTAGTCGCGGAGAGGGTTGGCTGAAAAACAGTAGTGCTATAGCGAATCGTGCGCCGCCATTTCGTATACTTTTGACAAGTATTTTTTTTTACATACTTCAATATATACTTTATAAAACCTAAAAGCTCTTTTGACCATGTATTTTATTCCTTTCTTCAAGAAAAATTGAAAGAAAACGGTCGAACACGGGCAGTTACAGTGGTGCCCTCTCTTAAGGGGCTATACCAGTGTGACTCTTTCAAAAAATCGATTTTTTTTGCCTTTTTCGACAGTTTGTTTTCGACTTTCAAGAATATCATTATCATTTATATAATTTATATCAATATCATTTTATCTTGCAAAAATCGATAGTTAAATCTTTAAACGCGTTTTTCTCGAAATGAGATTTTTCAAATTTGCTGACATTGTAACTCAAAGAGCAATTATCCGATTGACTTGAAATTTGAACTGAGTACTCTTGAATACATTTACTCTACAATGACGTAGGATATTTTCGATTGGATGAAAATTGACGATTTGGCATTGAAAAAAACGACCATTTTATAAGCAAGTAAGCAGACTTTTTTCATAACTACGCCATTTTGTTAAATTTGGATATTTTTCGAATATCCTACGTCATTGTACAAGAAATACCTTCCAGTTTAACGACATTTTTTCCTTTTTCGGTTTCAGCTACTTAATCGGCCGGAATCATGTCAGCAGTGGAGGAACCTTTTTGTTGGCGCCTCCGAAGGCAGCGCATAAGTCGCTTGGATCTCAATATTTTTCTATGAAAAAATTATGTAACCTAGGTCAAATATAGCGAAATATATTCTTAATTTTCCGAAACATTTAATTCGGTACTTTTCTTCCAAAAAATTCCCGAAAATCACTTAAATTTTCAGCTCTCACACTGGTATAGCCCCTCAAAGAAACATTTTCCATCAAAATATCAAGTATCTGGGGTGCTATTATAGGCATTTAATGAGTCTTATAATTGTCATTGAGATCAAAATCAACGTGAGCAACATTACAATCAATTTCAGCAACATTGAAATAAACTTGACCAACAAACTGTTGTTCAAGTGTATCCCCCGCACCCGCCGCCCGCCACAGAAGGTCAAGAGTCCTCGCTGCGCACACATTGAAAACGAATTTCGTCGCTCTGTCAAAGTAGCCCCAAGAACTGTCAAAGTTAGCGTGAATGTCAAAGTAGCCCCGTTTCACGCTAGTAAACAGGGACTGTATATTGTTGCAGAAGCTAGAGCTGTCCCCATTCTCAGCGATTCCTCCTCTATGACATTTTTCCTCGACCGCTCGATGGTCCGGACTAATTGCGAGCGAGACTAGAAGTTGCAGTAACCTCATTCGTGCGTGGGTGTTCAGCCAGCCGAGAATTCTGATCCACCGAGATCGTTTGCACTCAGCTCAATGGAGCTTTCTCGCTTTTCCTACGTCGTATCCGTCAGAAGTTTATTCCGCACGAATCGATCTTGCTGAAAAGACATCCGATCTCTTATCGCATGGTTGATACGGGCAAACCAGATCAGCTCGTCTTGCAGCGAACCGAGCCAGGATCAATTAGCGAATGGCTGTTGTTCATTTATTTTCCTCGCTTGGCATCTTCGCTTGGGATAGTTGCTCCGACCACCGATGTCTCCTCCATCATGGTTGGGGACCGCGGGAGACAGGGAAGACCCGGTCCGGTAGGACCGGTTCCGGCTCCCCTTGCTTGATCGAGCACATACGAGGGACTTGTGACCAAAGGACCAACTGGGACAACGAGATAAGGACGTCCGTGTAGCGAGCGGGCATGGAAGCGAGGATCGTATCGACGATTCCGCGAGATTCTCAGAAGACTCTACAGTCTCTGCTGGCTGCCATACTACCGGTTTACAGATCGATCCGCGATCGCTAAACAAACGTCAAACGAGCTTGGACTCTCCAGCGCTGAATACGGACGGACCTGTGGCTTGCGAGATCTTCGATTCCCTGACATTCCGTTCTGATTGTTCGGCTATTCGCGTTCGTCGGTCGGACTTATTGCCAGCCTCGAGCTTTTATTCCTTTCTCCGCTATTGCTCCTTGCCCTACTGTTTCGTGCTCGCCAGCCTACCGTCCAGCCTCGTATCTTCGTCAGTAAACGTTTTATCGTCTCTAAATATAATTCCGACAAGGCTTCCGGAGGGAAAACGAAGTCTGGAATCTCGAAAGTTCATCGTTCTCGGAGCTTAGCGCGTCAAAATTTACGAGTTCTCGTGGACCGTAGTTGTGTTTATAAGCCTAGCCTTGCCTGCCCACTGGCGGAGCTTCATCGGAATGAACTTTTCCATTTTTATCTTCGATCGTTCGTTCGCGCCACTCTCGCGCACGCTTCTCGCCACTATTTCGAATGATTTGTGGCAGCTTTTCCCGCGAATTCTCTCATCTCGGAGACAGAGAGACCGAGACAGGGAACACCGAGGCTCGCAACCAAGGTCCGTTGAGGGCGAGTAACTTACAATTAGAACGGGACTGCGTTTAACTAAATTAAACGGTAGTTAACCCCCCGTATTGCTCGGGCACAATGCAAGACGGAGTACGCGGCTCGCTATCCTAAATGGGTCTAATTACTCATTGGAGAATTCGCGACATCCCGAGAATCGCCGAAAATTTACCCAATGCGTATCAATTTTCGTTTCTCAGAGCCAGGGCTAGTGACAGAGGGACCGGTCGTTTCGCTATACTTCTGTATGTATGAGTTATCGGCAGACTCTTGTCGAAAGAAATAATTCGCCGCGTCAATCTACTGGTCAATCGCCAAGGACTGTACTCGTTTGTGAAGCCACTGGAGACATGTCTTCAAAAGCATCTGTAGACCCGATTCTCTGCCGAGTTCTACTTGTTATAATTTGACTACCGTCAATAGTCCAATTAAAGCCTTAGGCCACAGTAACGGGTATAAAATCATGTGCACATTCAACAATTTTTTGTCGTATGAAAGAGTGATCCACTCACAAAATTAATTTCACATCTATTTAGTATGAATATCAAGCTGTTAGAGATTTTTTTTCGATGTACAAAATGGCCGACTACTTGAAACTTCTCGAAACAGCTTTTTTCCAATTGGCGTGACAAATAACTTCAACAATTTTCACTCGATCAACTTCAAATTTTAAAGTTATGTTCCTAATTGCGTTTTGCAGAGAAGGACGTACGGAATTTCTGATTAATCAAAAACTTTTCATTTTATGAGCAGTTATAACGAAATTTTTTACTGAGAATTCATTTCTCAAGTTCAAATACCTACAACTTTTAAATAAAACAATATTTTTTAAATTCCGTGCGTACTTCTCTAGGTATTCTAATGTAGATTGACGAGAATTTTTGTTTTTTGTTCTAAGTGAAAAATTGTGGATGCTAAATGTCACGCCGCGGAGCGCCTAAAAAAAGATAAAAGAAAATATAAGTAGTCGGCCATTTTGTACATCGGAAAAAAAATAAATTTTCTCACAGCTTGATTTTCATACTAAATAGTTATGTAATTCATTTTATGAGTGAATCACTTTTCCATAGGAAAAAAAAATGGTTAAATTTGCACATGCTTTTATACCCGTTACTGTGGCCTAACCCCTTAAGCCAACGATTGTATCAAATCTCATGGCAGACTTGGGCGGACCCTGAGGATCAACGAGGCTTCGCCAAAAACCGAATTCGAAGTCCAGAAATCATATAATACTAAATAAAGATTCAAATACAGTGAGAACCTTACAATCTGTGCTACACGAGACTCCGATGTTTTTTTAAAATCCAAAAAGTCCAAAAAGTGTATCATTTTGAATGGGCGTAGCCTGATAATGCCCGACTAGGTCCTCAATTGGTTACCGTGCCAAGACTTTTCGAAATTCAGCCACCCAAACCGAGCATTTACTTATCAGGATCTAGTAGGGCAGCATTGTGACGATTGCCCATTAGGATGGTGCCTTAGGATGGGATGTTTGAAGCCTTAGAGGCCGGTAACTTTATTGTTGCTGGCCTGACAAGTTTCCTATACTGGTGTGACAAAACATCCATAGTATATGGCAGTCAAGATCGACAGCAGCCACCTTTGACAGGCTAGAGTGAAATGTCCGCGTTCGATGAACAAAGCCATCGATATTCGAGAAGGTGCACTCACCGTGCTCGATGATCACCAAAAAAGTCGACCTTGCTCTTCTTCTTGACGATGGCTTGTGGCTGATGAAGTGGGCTGACGCTGGGTTCGCTGGTCGCGGGTGGCGAGCACGAGCCGGTCCCGGACGACAGAGAGCCGGCGCGTCCGCGTCCAGAATCCATCATCTGTAGGTCACTACCAGCCCGTGGACCAACTCCGCTGCCGGTGCAGCCGCCGACAGCGTGATTACCGGCGTGGCTCGGTGGTCCAGCGGAAACGGCAAGGCTCGGCCTCGTGTTCTGGCGATTGCGACGTTTCTTCTTCTTGGACTCGTTCTCGTCGGCGCCACGATTGCCGGTTGCGTTGCCCGGTCCGGGTGGCATCCAATCAAGATCCTTCTTCAGGTGTCCACGGCCGCAACGGCAGCCGCACGCCTTGAACGCCAGATCGTAGCCTTTCTTCGTCCACAAATTCTGATGACGCTGGCGCTCGGACCAGCTGCGCGCGCGACCGCAATTCTTCAGATACGTCAGTACCGTTTGTTCCCACACGTCGAAGCACTCGCGATGCATGAATTGACCGACCTGACAGCTGTCGTTGTTGCACATTACTTTGACCGCGTCTTGAAGGGCGTTCATGCGTATCGGCATATCACCGCGAAGACATTCGCCGGTTGGTGTGCAACAGCGAGTCGTCGTTGCCGATTGCCCGTTGAGAGTGAAGTTATCCAGGGTATCGTTAGTCGCGGCAGCCACATCCAGCAGGCCACCAACGTGGCCATTCGCGGTGTGACGTCTCGGTGCCATTGTTGTTCTCGCGATATCGGCCTCCTCTTCTCGCTCGTTTATCCCGCTGCTGTTGACAGTGTCGGCGGTCTGCGACGACTGCCGCGTTAGTATTCTCCTCTTTGGCTCCGTAGTTACGACGTGCGGCTTCGACTCTTCCTCGAGGACGAGCCGAGCGAGGTACGAGAATACCTCGGACGCCAGGTGGAACTCGCCGATTTCCGTCAGCGTGACGCCGATTTCGCGCACAGTTACGATCACTGCTCGACAGCAGGCTTACTATTGCACGAGCATTACTCGCTGCGGGAGCCGATAACCGATCACGAGCCTGTCTCCCATCAGCGCCCATTCACACGTTCGATGGAGAAAAGCGTTAAAAACGATCGACCAACGACGTTGTCATCGATTGCGCGGTCGAATTGGAATGTCGACAATTGGTACGAACACTATGGGAGGCTTTCGGAAACCCTGAATAATCCAGGGGGTGCCACACTGATGACCCCCTAGCTCACTGTCTCCTCGGTACCAACGAGCCGCCAAACGAACGATAAACTAACCGATCAAAGATTCCAACGAGTTGCGATGTTTCGATATGTTTCTCTTGGAACGAAATAGAAAAATAAACGACTCTCAGATTGAACCCGATCGCGAGCGCGAACCATCCAGTGTTCTCCAGTGTTCCGTTTCTCTTTCCCAATGATCGGCCAGTGGATCGCGACTCGCCCCACTCTGCTCACCGATGATGCACCGTCACCCAACGCAGCAATAGAATCTTTTCGTCGGAACTCTCGATCCGCATGCGGGTGTCAGGTGGTAACGAATCGTTTCAGGATCAAAGTCAAGGTCGTTTACCCGTTCCGGATTCACTTCGGGGCTCTCGTAACGCGATTGGAATGTATCGATACGCTTGCAGTGTCGATGGGATGATAGACGCGAAACTTCCAACCGTCAGTTGAGCGGTGAGACTCGGGTGGGTGGTCGCGACAGGAAACGACGTAACCGAATGTCAGGGTCACCCGGCTGGAGACGCGCTCGCAAGGTCGGATCCGACGATGTATATTTATAAATACATAAATATATGTATGTGTAGGCGGTGTGTACGTATAGACGTTTGCACAAATATCGCGATCGCACCCGAACACACTCGTTCTCAAAATCCTTCAAGCTTGATTGTTCCGTTACAATAACAACCGCCAGACTCCTCAGCTGCAGTTGCTCCTCTCCCGTATCTCACGATCTTCGGTGCCCCCCGGCTCCACCGTCCACCGCGTCCCTCGCCGTATATGGATATTCGTCACCAGTGTTTTTGTTTTGCACGCTTGTACGCATTTACTTGAGTGTGTGCCAATGTGGATGGGTGGCGATGTCACGCACGATGTACAAGGCTTCTCAAAAATCTCCCTCTCTCTTTTTTTTCTTTCTCTCTCTCTCTGAATGTCCCTCTCGGTTTAGCCGGACAAAAACACAATGACAATAATAGAGACAAGCCCCGACGCGGGAACGTTAAACTCGTTGCTCTCTCTTCACGTAGGGCATACCAGTTACTGAGCGAAGTCGAAGCGACAGCGTGCCGGCACCGCGGCTCGGCTCGGCGGGCGAGCGCGAAAGTGAAGCCCGATTGGGTGAAAGGGAAAGCTGATGGTGGGGGTCACGGCTAGAGCGCCAATCGATGCACGCCGTTTTCGTCCCTCCTGACAGACTCGCCGGCTTTTGTGTACAGTGCGTGTGCTCACTCGCCGGCTCGTGCTATCCTCAAGCTTCTTCTTCTTCTCCCTCTTCAACGTTTTCCCCCTTGTACATGAGCATTATTCTCGCTCTCTCTCACTCTCTCTCTCTCTCTAGCACTCTGTCTCACTTGTTCGACTATCGTGCTGTTACTGCATCATCTCTCCCTCTCTGCCACCCGCTATACATTGTAATAACGCATGCTTGCTTCACTGTAGATACCCTATCTTCTCTCTCTCTCTCTCTCTCTCTCTCTCTCTCTCTCTCTCTCCCTCTCTCCTTCTTCCTCTTTTGCTCTCTCTCGCGAATGTCTCGCTTGCCTGTCTCTATTCCTCTGTCAGAGTAATTTTCGATCACTCTGCCTATCTTTCGTAGTGTTTCTCTTGCAATACATGAAACAGGTAACACGTGTGTGTGTGTGTGTGTGTGTGTGTAGTATAGTCAGTTTTCACAATTATAGCATAGAGCCCGAGACTCACTGTCGCATGTGCACTTGAGTGCCAAATATATAGGACTTTGCACAATCGGCCACCTGATGAGATGATTTCACCATTCATTTTTCTTTAATCTTAAGTTCTTACCGGAATATTTGCATTTAGCATACACCCCACTTTTGGCCAACTTTTAAGGGGCTATTCCAGCGTGTACGCTGAAAACATAGGTGATTTTCGGGAAATTTTTGGAAAGAGAGTACTCAATTAATTGTTTCGGAAAGTTAAGAATATATTTGGCTATATTTGACCTATATTACATAATTTTTTCATAGAAAAATATTGAGATCCAAGCGACTTATGCGCTGCCTTCGGAGGCGCCAAAAAAAAGTTCCTCCACTGCTGACTTGATTCCGGCCGATTGAGTAGCTGGAACCGAAAAAGGGGAAAATATCGTTAAACTGGAAGGTATTTCCTGTACAATGACGTAGGATTTTCGAAAAATATCAAAATCTAACAAAATGGCGTAGTTATGAAAAAACGTCTGTTTTCTTGCCTATAAAATGGTCGTTTTTTTCAATCCCAAATCGTCAATTTTCATCCAATCAGAAATATCCTACGTCATTGTAAAGGAAATATATTCAAGAGTACTCAGTTCGAATTTCAAGTCAATCGGATAATTGCTCTTTGAGTTACAATATCAGCTAATTTGAAAAATCTCATTTCGAGAAAAACGCGTTTAAAGATTTAACTATCGATTTTTGCAAGATAAAATGATTTAAGTGATAATGATATTCTTGAAAGTATAAACTGTCGAAAAGGGCGAAAAAATTGATTTTTTTTAAGTGTCAAATTGGTGTAGCCCCTTAAGGAGCGGATTTGAAAATTCTACAAATTTGGCAATTCAGTATACGTTATTAATTATTATCAATTGAAAAAATTATTTGTTGACTGAACGTTATTTTTTAAAACGTCAGTTTTGAACACTTGCAGCAGGTACCTGAATATTTTTTTAAACTTGTAATCCTTAGGATCAATTATTCGAATGAACTTTTGACAATTACTGATGGGCCGGACTTATCTGATATGATTCAAAGTCACTTTTCACACCGATCAGTATTTGCAATTATGCTAGTGGTAATTTATTTTTGTGTTTTTAGTTTAAACAATTTTATAACGCAACGCAGGCCACCCTCGCTCTTTTTTTAATTTTTCAAAATAAACATCGGAACTCTATGACCGAAAATGCAGCTAACTTGGCCAGAGAATATAAAAATGCGTGGATCTCATTGAAAAAAACTTCAAAATCTCGCGGACGAAACAGATTAGGTATGAATTTGGCAAATCCATTTTTTCAAACTAGTATACTGAATGAATTTATTATACATATTATTTCCATTTCCATCAATCCATTTTTTCAAACTAGTATACTGAATGAATATATTATATATATTTTTTTCACACGATGCCTATTTTTCTCAGAACCTTTCTAACAGGCAAGTAAAGTTATCCTCGGGGCTGAAGTATCCTACCGGTTTGGAATACCTTCCTCGCAAACGTAAGTAGCAGTGACATAGGATTCGAGGGTCCTGATTTCAGAGGTCCGATTTAAGCGTAATTACTCTAAAACCTTAGGTTCCAATGGTCCTCATTTTATTACCTATAGAATTAAGGGTTTTCAATGTAAAACCTTCAGAACTGGGGGTCCTGATTTTAGAGCACTCGGATTTGAGAGCCCACATTTTAGAACCTGGGATTCAATAAGCGGTAATTTTAGAACCATCGGTTTGAGGATCATGACTTTAAACCTTCGGGGTTGAAAGTCACAATTATAGAACCTTTCAATTTGAGGGTCCGGTTTTTAGAATCCTCGGATTTAAGGGTCTTGACTCTAGAATTCTCAGATTTGAGAATCTTCATTTCAGAGCTCTTAGATTCATGATTTCTGATTTTAGAGTCCTTGAATTTGAGAGTCCTCATTTTAGAACTCTGGATTCGAAAGCCCGCATTTTTGAACCTTCGATTTGAAGGTCTTGACTTCAGAACCTTCGGATGGAAGATTCCTGATTTTCGATTCCTTCGATTTTAGGATCCTGTTTTCAGAATGCTCATATTTTAGACCCTTGAGTCGGGTTCACGGCTCTAAAATATTCGAGGATTCTAATTTTAAAGGGGATCGAGGATTCTAATTTCTAAATCTTCGGATTCGAGGACTCTGTTTTTAGAATCTTTGGATTCGACGATCCTGATTCTAGAATATTCGGATTCGATGGATCTGATTTTAGAATATTCGGATTCGATGGACCTGGTTTTAGAACATTCGGATTCGATGGATCTGATTTTAGAATATTCGGATTCGATGGGCCTGATTTTAGAATCCTTGCATCTGAGAATCCTGTTTTTAGAATCGTCAATTTCGAGGATTCGATTTTCGTCAACTTTGCATTGGAGTATCCTAATTTGAGAAACCGCGGATTTGAAAGTACCAATTTCCGGTGTTTCGTACACGTGTCGAGTGCGCATGCGTCGAGAACTGCCGTTTCTCGATTGCCAACGTGTGTAGCCTACGATCTTACCTCGTAGCCTGACCGGCGTCGAGTGCAAACGTACTCGAAGGCGAGAACGGCGACGTCGCGCGGCCAACGTCGCCGACCGCTGGCCGCACCGTGTACAGTAATAGAAATCGCGGCGTGCGATTGTAGTTGTAAGTAGTGAGTGACGTTACCGCACAGCCGCGGGCACCACAGTCAAACGGCGTTTGTTCGAGTGTTCGCGTATCTCATGCCTCCGGTTGTCGAATATCGGACTTCTCCGGCGTCACGTGACTCGCAATTTCCTTTGCCTGGCGGGAGAGTCGAGAGCGGCCACTCGTGTGTAGCCTCTTCTGCCTTGTCATACGTGTCACTACGGTCGAGCCATATTAGTGACAATGGCGACACTTTAGGCCATCGATTTTTCATACGAACGCGCAATTTTCGTACAGCCAATCAAATGGCCTCACTATCCCATGCTATGTGCACGCGAATGAAAATGTATACACACGTCTCGCTTTTTTGAAAAAAACATTTCGATAAAAAGCAAAATACTTTTGCAAGTTATCGTATACTATAGCGTATGCTGTATATAAATACGTTATGCTCATAATAATATGATTTGCAAATTCATGTATGAATCAATCATTATTGATCTATTCTATTTACAACAGCTCAATATTATTAATAACGATGATTCACTTATTAATAAATTTGTTAATTGTATAAATCAAATTTAATTTGTGTATGTTATATTCTATTTTGTTAATAATATCGATCGATTCTATATGGAGGATTTATCAATATTATTAATAATAACGGTTGATATATAAATAACTTTATTAAGGCCTTAGGCCACAGTAACGGGTATAAAAACATGTGCGAATTTGACAATTTTTTTTCATATGAAAAAGTGATTCACTCATAAAATTAATTACACATCCATTTAGTATGAATATCAAGCTTTTAGAAAATATATACATATTTTTTTTTCGATGTACAAAATGGCCGATGCCTCGAAACTTCTCGAAACAGATTTTTTCCAATTGACGTGACAAATAACTCCAACAATTTTCACTCGATTTACTTTAAATTTAAAAGTTATGTTCCTAATTGGATTTCGCAGAGAAGTACGTACGGAATTTCTGATCAATCGAAAACTTTTCATTTTATGAGAAGTTTACGAGCAGTTATAACGAAATTTTTCACTAAAAATTCATTTCTCAAGTTCAAATACCTACAACTTTTGAATAAAACAATATTTTTTAAATTCCGTAAGTACTTCTCTAGGTATTCTAATGTAGATTGACGAGAATTTTTGTTTTTTGTTCTAGGTAAAAAATTGTGGATGCTAAATGTCACGCCGCGGAGCGCCTAAAAAAAGATAACAAAAGAAAATATTAGTAGTCGACCATTTTGTACATTGAAAAAAAAGTGTCTAACTTGATATTCGTACTAAATGGATGTGTAATTAAGGGATTACCCCCACTTGCGATTTTGAAAAAATCGATTTTTTTATTGCTTTTTTTTGAAGTATAAGTATCTGAGAATATGTCCTGAAAATTTCAAGTCGATCCGAACAAAATTGACTGAGATATGAGCGTTGAAAGAGAAGAATCCGCGTTGAAAGAGAAACTTTAAACGCGTTTTTCTCAAAATGGCATTTCTGAAGTCGGTGACCAAGATTACTCGAACACTAATGAACCGATCTTCTTGAAATTTTGCAGGCTTATTTAATACATAAAAAAGTAGTCTTGAATCGTTCGATTTTTTTTTCGAAAAAAATGGCCGTTTTATAGCCAAAAAACGGCCGTTTTTTTCGTTAAAATCGAACCATTAACTTTGACTGTCCGCCATTTTGTGAAAAATGCATATTTTTTCAAATCCTTCGATTAAAGACTAGTTTATACGTATATTTGACTAAATCCATCCGCATTTTTTTTTCAGATGATCCACTTCGCCGCAATGTTGGTCACCGCAAACCGTGTATATAAAAACATTATTCCATTGACGGCCATTTGCCACTAAACAATGTAATATTTTTCAATAAAAAAATTACTGAAAGTTCTTCAAGATGTGTTCTTTAAGATGGTATATTGATCGATTAAAAAAAGTTTTGTAGTTTTCTTTTTAAAAAATCATGAAAAAGGCCTTTTCTTGCGCTACAAGTGGGGGTAACGCCTTAATTTTATAAGTAAATTACTTTTTCATACGAAAAAAAATTTGTTAAATTCGCACATGATTTTATACCCGTTACTGTGGCCTAAGGCCTTAATATATTGTATTCATTATGTAAAATAAATTGAATTAACGATAATAATACAGTTAATGATGAAATAAATAATTATAATGAGTAAATAATTAGTTATAATTATTCATCAATAAATTTATTAATAATATTATTAACAAATTGAGTAGTTCGCACCGTCGTTTCCTCCATGAGTGGAGTATGGATCCAAGACAATCTTGCAGAATTTCTCTTACATAATTGTTTTCTTTTATTTTTAATTAAAGACATCCTATTAACTCCACAATTTACGCATGTCATCTGCCGCTTTCAACTTGACAGCTGCTAAAAAATCGCATAATCAGCATTAAACGAGGACGGACGAGTCATTTTTTGCACTGTAGCGAGCTTTTCATAAAATTACGATTGTCACTCAAGCTGGCAGCCCGAGTTTTTTCCTGATATCTCGCTGATGGAGAATCGACTGAACTCATGTAAAAAAATCACAAAAATCGCTCAATCTTCTCGTGGCTTCGGGTATTTCCTTGCAAATTCAGCGTTCCCGTAAAAAAAAATAGGAAACGCCATTTCGAGAAAATGGCAGTGAAAATTTATAATATGGAGTGGAAAATAAAGACAGGCAATTCCGCTGTCGAGAATAAAAGAATAAACCAGATTGTGAAGTCTTTATCGAACGAATTATTTTTAATAAGAAATATCAATCAATCGTGCGCTTGGAATACAGAAAGGGGGCATTAGCGTTCAGATTTGTCGATGCCATGAAAACGTGGGTCACGTCAGCTTCGGTGCAACGGCATAAATTCGTTTGTCGAACAATTGATGATCCTCAGGCGGAGACGGGGCGAACGAAGAAGAAATAATGTGCGGCGAGGATTTCCGAGGAATTTATTGCGAGATTGGATAGAGAGGAGGGCGATGTATAGCGCGTCAGGTGGACATGTCGCCCGGGCGGAACACATTATTACCTACGAGTAATTGGATCCTCCCCGGTGGAGGCTGCTTGCGGAGAGCATGAGGATAAAATATAAAAGTGCCGAGAGAATCGTATCATCTCTTCGATACGTGCTCTCGACACGTTCGAGTTCTCCATTTCCGTTCCGTTTGCTTTTATTTCGCCCAATTCACCCCCTCGAGTACCTCGTACCCCCACACTGTGTAAAATACGCGTGTGGGTGCTTTGGCTCCAAAGCAACAACAAAAAAACTCGACACTCACTGCCCACCTCTATTGCCACCGTGCAAATATTTAGACAATCCCTCGCGTTCACATTTTTTTCATCCCTTTGTTGCAAAAAAAAAAGAATGATAACAACCCAAACTAGCGGGCTATAAAATGGCACTTTTTTGTACGTGGCGCTTACAAAATTGGATATTTATCATTTTGTTGAATACGAAAAATTGAGAACCGAAATATGTACAAGATAGAGAAGGATCAGGACTGGCGAGTGG
This sequence comes from Ophion ellenae, assembly GCA_963210295.1. Taxonomy (NCBI): domain Eukaryota; kingdom Metazoa; phylum Arthropoda; class Insecta; order Hymenoptera; family Ichneumonidae; genus Ophion; species Ophion ellenae. The sequence goes on from OY723389.1 coordinate 40,948,895, forward strand.
GGCTTTCAGTGGATCACTGCTTTATGATTTTTTTACATGCTGTGAGTAATGCGCACAGACATGTGCGTTCGAAAACAGAACAGTTACTGGTTTTGTAAATAAGTAAATTACTTTAAATAAATAAATTTAAATTCTGGGATTGCGCCTATTTTTTTTAATGGACAAGACCCAACGAACGTTGACTCGTTCAGTTTTGTTGACGAATATGGGCACGAAAAGGGGAACGTGTCCTAGAGATTTCGAGGATGAAAAATTGTATGGGAAAAAATAGCGGCATGGAATATTCCAATGGTAATTAGACTGGGGCTGGGTTGAAATTTCGAACTTTGAATGCTTCGACGGTTTAAAATTCCGAATTATACGAAACTCAAGATGGGACTGGGTTGAAATTCCAAACTTTGAATTATCAGAACGCTCAAAATTTCGAAACAATTCTAATCCGAAAGATCAAAACTCCGAAAGAATTTTACACGAAAGACGAAGACTCTGAAAATCTCAACACCGTCGAAATAATTGGTTTATGCAAGTTTTAAATGTTTCAACATTTTCAATAAATCGACGAAGTATTTCGAGAATTTTTGTTTCTATTGGGAAGTGATTTCACGTCAATTTTGAAATTTGTCTAGACAATGTCATACGTTCTACATCATTTACAGTCAACCATGCAGACTTTCGCTGGCATGATCCTGACATGGGGGCCGGGTTGAAATTGCGAACTTTAAATGATCCAGCGGATTAAAATTCCTGATTTTAATATTCCGAAATTACAAGTTTCGTCAAGATCATGCCAGCAAAAGTCTACACAGTTGACTGTAAATGATGTAAAACGTATAACATTGTAGAGACAAATTTCAAAATTGACGTAAAATTGCTTCTTAATAAAAAAAAAATTCTCGAAATACTTCGTCGATTCATTGAAAATTTTGAAACATTTAAAACTTGCATAGACCAATTATTTCGACGGTGTTCAGATTTTCGGAGTTTTGCTCTTTCGTGTAAAATTCTTTCGGAGTTTTCATCTTTCGGGGTAGTATTCTTTCGGAGTTTTGAGCGTTCTGATCATTTAAAGTTCGCAATTTCAACCCGGCCGCACTCTGAACCAAAATGGTGACACTGTGAACTCGGGATCGCTAATTTGTCAGTCACGCCAAGTCGTCATCTGACAACGACAGGCTGAAAACAGTGAAACACGCGAAATTCGTTCGAGAATAAATAATTTGCAAATTTATATTCGATCGAGAAATTGTAATAAGTTTCCTATAATCGAACAAATTTTGGAGGCTATGTTCACACGTCAATTTTTTTTAACGATCGATTAATGTGAGTGAGGCCCTTCATCTTCACCGTTTGCGAAGTATAGGATCAAGTATATTTTATGCATGTGTAAAATTAAGGATCTTCAAAAATGAATTTTGAAAGATCGTTTTTTTCGAAAATGAATTTTAAAAGATCATTTTTTTTCAAAAATGAATTTTTAAAGATCCTTTGTTGAACATGCATTTTTAAAGATTTTTTTTTAAATAAAATTATTGAAGATCTTTTTCTAAAAATGAATGTTTAAAGATCCGTGTTTAAAAATCAATCCTGAGAGATCCATTTTTGAAAATTAATTTTTGAAGATCCTTTTTCAAAAATCAGGTTGTGAAGATCCTTTTTAAAAAATGAAATGTAAGGTGTTTTTTTTTAAATGAAATTTTAAAGATTATTTTTTAAAAATGAATTTTTAGCCATTTTTTTAAATGAATTTTCAGAAATGAATTTTCAAAGATAATTTTCAAAAATGGATTTTAAACTATCTTTATTAAAAATGATTTTTCAGATCCTCAAAGAAATTGACTTGACCACATTCCGATTTTTTCGTTATAGGGCTTAAACATTTTCAGAGTTAAATTTCGTTTTGACCAGCGTCGTGTACTATCTCAAAAAAAAAAGGTAAGCAGCTCACATCGCGAGGCAGAAAAATAAGCGAAATATTGTCGAAACGAAATTGATCGAATAGTCGAAGCGATCCTCGTGTCGATTTGTTCGGCTCGATTGGCACACGCATCTGTCGCTGTATACACACTCGGCACTCTTAATTTATGGTACAACAGGCACCGCCGGTACGTTACATTGTAAGCCAACGATCGTACGATCGAATGTAATTTGCAAGTCTCGCGCTGGCCTCCTCTCGTGCTTCACGAGTCTTATACGTACACACAGCGAGGCATACGTGACTCATTGGAGTACACTAAGAATGTTCCAGGCATTTTATAATTTTCATGATATTCCGCTCCAGGCAATATGCAATTTTAATATACATAAATAAATATGTATCGATATAGGGAAAGATGATTTTGAACTCGTTGCCTTCGGTGTCATGTTGGCTATCAACATATTTCGCTGCTTTGAGGATGGTCCTTGACATTTTTTTGCAAGCGAATCGTTTTTTCTTTTCTTTTTGACACGACGCTCCTGAAAATGACCTTTGTGAAAATATGCTTACATTAATCTGGAGATTATTTTGAAGACATGGGGGCTTGACTAATGCTGAGTATGGGGACAATTGGCCACTGTAAAGACGATCCTTGAAGTGGAAAGTCTTCATAATAACTTTTCCCCATTTATAAATATATAAATACAGGAAAATGTGTCAATGCGGGAAATTCCGTCGCCAATGCACGCCATGAATATACATACTGCACTTCTTGCATACGAGATATGTCACGATGTAAGGCTGACATTTTTCAAATTCCTCGATAAGATCTCCGAGTCAATTGGATCTGAGTACTTTGAGGCTCAGAGAGACATGATTTTCCAAGCTTACGCTCTTTCAACTATAAGGAAAATCAACAGTTTTAATAACCCCTTAAAAAATAATTTCGACCCTTCAAAAAAAAGTGGTGTCGAAAATATTTATTCTGCATAATTAAAAATTTATGTACATATTATTACATCTTTTCATTTTTTAACAAAATTGTCTTTTCTTCAATATCTGAAAATGCCGGCTGTAGAACACGTGCTTCCGAGACGATTGCCGCCAGAGTTGTTCCACGGCGCACAGCTTAGCTTCTGGTGCATTGATCTGAAACATCAGAGCCAAGAAGTTTCAGATTTGTAAAATGCACACGCTGCATGTGAACCTCAAAAATCGAAAGAAAAGTGACAAATGATACGTGTATGAAAAAATGTTCTATTTTTCATGAAATGTTTACTATAGTGTTTATTGATGGAAAAATAGACTTTTTTTTATTTTTCAAAAAACTTAAGGTTTACATAAACGTTTATTATATTATCTGAAAGTGTGCAAAATTTCAAAATGACCGATCAGATAGTTTTTAAGTTATCTTGTACGAGGTTCACGGAAGGTTTTCAGCAAAACGCGTTTAAAGTTTCGCAGTTAAAAAAATGTTGTGACTAAATGAACTACCGATTAATCTGCGATTTCGGGGCCATAAAGTAGACCCTTAGCTTTCTCGTGGAGTTCGTTTTCGGCAATGACCGCTCATTTACATTATAAAAGGATCTCTTTCCTTAAGGAGGCCATTACTGACATTTTATGATTTTTTTTTTAAAGAAAGATCCCTTCATTATTTTGGTTATTTGAGACGCAAATAACCAAATCTTTTTCTAATTACCGCCTATTTCTCTTCTTAGTTTTTATGTTCACCATTGAAGGGAACGTTATAGTTGAGTGAAAGAGACAAAAACCGAGCACTTTCAGCGTAGAATGACAATTTTTTACTGAAGGTAGATGGTGGCATACTGAAAGTAACCCCAATGACATGTTGCCCTTCAACTCGCCCCAACCCTGACGAATAGGGGTTGAAAACATTAAAATCGCCGTATCTCGATAATTTATAGCCCGATCAAAAACTGTTTCATACAAAAGTTACTTGGAATAATAAAATACGTATAAAGTTATTAGACGTACAATCCCCTATCTTTGAAAATAACGGCACAAACACGCGAGAGCACCACTGACCCAGACCCCGAATTTTCTAATCGTTTTTGAGCCGCTATTTTCAAAGATAGGAGGTTGAACGTTAAAAAACTTTATACGTATTTTATTATTCTAAACAACTTTTGTTTAAAACACTTTTTGAACGGGCTATTAATTATCGAGATACGGCGATTATTAAGTTTTCAACCCCTATCTCTTAGGGGTGGGGCGAATTGAGGGGCAACATTTTATTATGGTTACTTCCCGTATGCAACCATCTAGCTTTAGTAAAGATGTAAATAATTTTTTAAAAATAAGCTTCAGTAAAAAATTCGAATTTACGCTAAACGTGCTGGGGTTTCGGGCACTGATAATTTCAAAGCTTTTCTCGCTAGCTCAGGGGGTTTCATTAAAAGTTTTTTTATTTTCTAAAGGGGTCGCGTATACAAAAAGGTTGAAAAACACTGTATTGAATAAATAAATCAGAATAGGAAGGGGGGGGAGGTATAGATCCATCCATTCGCCTGCCAAGACACACAACAGCAACGCGTTGGACGCGTGTGTAATTAGAGCCGGAGAGTTCCATCGTGATTTTTTTTTTTTATTCACGCGCGACTCTCGCACGACGATCCAAGAACGATCGTCACTGGGAATTGCAGGAGGGAATACCCCTCTTTAAATTTAGCGCAAGGTCGAGCGGGGATCTGTCTTTTCTTTTTAAATCGCACACGTGTATATATACATCACCCAGGCCAATCTCAACTCGTTCCTTTTTTTCATTCTTTCGGTCGTGTACTTTCTTTTTTTCTTCTCCTCCCTCGACCTCCGCTCTTTCTCCGATCTACATATCCATACGTACGTCGTCATCGTCGAGTGGCGTCTCGAGAACTTCTCGAGTAGGTACCGAACTGAAACACACACACGCGCGTACACATACGTACACACGTATGTTGCAGCCCTAGAGTTCTCTTCTTGCTCTTATTCGGGAACATCTCCCCGGAAGAAAAAAAATTATTTATTTATCGACTATACGCGTGTACCCGAAACCCTATCTCGTTTCCTTGCTATAGCCACTCCCCCCTCCCTCTCTCTTAGCAAAAATGAAAATGCGATGATGAACATCTTATTGCATCATAGTTGTTGGGATGATCATCATTATTCTCATCATTATTATTAATATTATTAATCATCAATACTGTTATTATTATAATTGACGATTATTGACATTATTGATTATTAGTATTATTCATTGCAATTAATGATTGGTATCCATTATTAATATTCGTCATTACTGATATTCGTTACTAATATTGTTATTATTATGAATTATCAATGATATTATTCATGTTTCGATAATATCAATTAGTCATATTACAATTAATCAATTATATTAACCATATCAAAGGTTTGGTTAATTTATTATTATTATTATGATAATTATTATATTATCCACATAACATTTATTTTTATACAGATTCCATATTGTTATTATTATTTATTTGGTCGTAACATTTACATGATATGCCAAGGCATCATCAATTTATCGCTCGATTATGAATGGACAATCCTTACAACTGTCGATACGTCAGAACTTGTCCTACTATTTGCTGGAATTTCAGTTTAATAAAAGTCCCACGGTTTTCGAGATTTTGGGCTTCATGTTATGTTTTGAAAAAAATCATCTGCTTTTGGTTTTTCGCTGCCATTTCTACAAATGATGTGAATCGACAATAACTAAGCAGCTTTTTAAAGTAATTGACACGATATGCTTAGTAGATTTTTTTTACACCGCAGGCTGTCAAAGTCGGATGTTCGAATTGGTTTGTATAAAAATTCTGCATAACATCATTTTTCATCAAGTTTCCTTAACATTTAAGATTAAAAAGAAGATAAAAATAAAACGTAAAAAACTCAATAAAACAAATAAGACAAAGATAAAACAAAAACAAAGTTAAGGGGCCAGTCCACTTTGAAAATTTCAAAAAATCGCAAGCAAGCAAGACTTGAAGAAATCGACGATGATGAGCAAGCAGAAGGGATTTTGTACGGTGCAGGAATTGCTGATTGAGTTTAGGTAAGAGTTTTTCATAGTATAAACTTCAAACGCGTTTTTCTCGAAACAACGTTTTCAAAATCTAGCTACATCGTATCTCTAAAACTAATAAACCGATTCTCTTGAAATTTGAACCACATATTGTAAACATGATTCGCAACAAGATAACCCTCCATGGTTTTCAAATTTTGATTTTTACTCTTTTTTTGCGAAAAACTGCTAAAAAACGCGTTTTTTAAAACTTTTTTCGTTTTTCATCTGCCAATTTTTTATTTTTTGATGAAACTTTATGTCCGAGGGTCATTTCGTAGCTGGTGTCATACTGAATCTAATGGACTTCGATTTTTTTGTTTCAGACAAGCAGTTGCCGACGTGTGATGGTGCTACCTAGCCCACCTATTTTTGAGGCGTTGCGTTAAACTATAGTTTTTGTACCTCAAAATGAATAGAAAAGAATTAATTTTTTTTTGAAATATATTTCAAGACTTTATTTATCAAGCCCAACAACTTTTATATTCATATCTTTTATAAAATCCTAAAAAAAAATCGCGAACATAGCCTTTTTTCGCGGCTCCAAAGTGGACTGGCCTCTTAAAAAGAAGACTAGATAAAACAAATAAACAAGAGTATTTTTTTTTAACCGGGCCAAAAAAAGTTATCATTTGTAGAAATGGCATGCGAAAAACCAAAAGCAAATGATTTTTATTCCGATTACTGTGGGACTTTTACTAAACTGAAATTCCAGCATATAGTAGGACATGATCTGACATATCGCCAGTTGCAGGATTATCCATTAATATATATATATATATATATATATATATATATATATACAGGGTGTCTTGTTATGAATGGATAATCTTGTGTGTGTGTATATATATATATATATATATATATATACTGTAGGCATATAATTTATACAGGGTGTCTTGTTATGAATGGATAATCTTGTGTGTGTATATATATATATATATATATATATACTGTAGGCATCGTGCGAACAAGCAGCGAGAAGGAAGGGAATTGGTTTCTCGTCCAAACGCGTAAATTATACGTACCCTTCCATTACGTAACTGCGAACCCGCTAAGTTGCCAATTCGAATACGCGTTTTATTGGAAGGCACGCACAAGCTCTCGCTCCGCGACACCCGCGATTATCGCGATTCGAGAGTTTTCTTATGTCGCAGTAGCAAGAGGTATAATGAAGAAAAAAAATCATTTCCATTTGGGAATGACGATGATGCATGCTATTATAATTTTGGTACTTATTTTCCGATTGGATTCGCACCTTCGAACGAACAACTCTCGCAATTGAAGACTATACTCTGTGACCTATCCTGCTGAGTCATCCGACATCCCAAAAGAAGCGACTGTTTCATATATCTATGCAAGGAAATGCTCGCGAGCCACCACCGGGATGTGTCAACGCTCGGTTATATTTTGCTAGTACATGTAGAGCATGCGCGAGATTGGAATTCATAGTCGCGGAATTGAACTAACATATGTATGGGTACGCTGCTATCTATGATAAAAAAATTCGCTATTTCTGTATTATACGGATAATAATAAATTATCAGAGGCTCCGACAGCGGTGCTAGCCACTCGCAGACTTTCATAGACACACCTGATCAAATCTTGATTCAGCCTATTCGCGAGTCTAATAAACTCCAACGATGTATTTTATGATTGTGTTTTTTATTGCTTCGAACAGATAACGATACCTGTTTGCACATTTCTACTTTCGAAATTGTAACAAAGGGATCATGGCACGAAAATCGTCGCACGTTGGGAGAATCGATAGTGGTATTGAAGGTAGAATTTTTGAGCAAATTTGGTCAGGTGACCAAATTTTCTTAGCTGAATGCGCAAACTGAATTTTTAAACTTGCCGACTGTCGCTTGTAAAGTTAAAATATTACTCTTACTTTGAAAATTGGAGAAAAATTTTCTTATTCGTAATAATTAGAAAAAAAATGGATTCGAAAAAGTAAAAAATAGCTTTATTTGCAGGAGTAAAAAATGCGTTTACTTCTAGGAGTGAAACGTTTCTTCGACTTGTAAAAACAATTAAAGAACACGTTTACTTTTTTTTGTAGCTTCCATTTGTACAGGGTCCCCCTTAATACATTCCCCACCACATTCCACTTGACATCCCCTACTTTTACTTGTAGAAGTAAAAAATTCCCTTTACTTGTGGACGTGAATTTTTTTTAACTTTCAGACGTATGTTTTCACTTTTTCATGGAAGGAAGATTCACATTTACTAGCAAAAGTTATCATTAACTTTAAAGTTGTGTTTATTTATGATTCGTTTAACGAAATTGAAAATTCGATTCTAATTTAGCAGTCCAGGTTTACTTTAAAACTAATTTACAACGAAAGTAAAAATTTGCTTCGAATGTGAAAGTCAAATTTTACTTCAAAATTGATTTACTACCAAAGTAAAAAATCGACTTCTAATGTAAAAGTTAAAATTTTACTTTAAAAGTTATTTACTGCGAAAGTTCAAATCTACTTTTCCATGCAGAGCTTTCAAAATTTTAAGGTAAATGATAATGCGTGAAAATTGCAAAGACCTTAGAAGGAAGCTCGGAAATTTTACAATAATGGAGTGCATTTTTCGCAAAGACATTGATACAATTTTTTATTTTATTATACACGTCAACGCAAACGACGAACGTATGCATACGTGTATTTATAAAGTACATACGCATAAACTTCCGCATTTTCTTTCCGACATTATAATCGGTACTGTTCGCCGAATTTTTTTTAAGAAAATTTGTTCAAGCTTCCAAAATATGCCTGTTACAGTATGTAAATAACGTTATGTCAGCTTTTATCGACGAGTCTTCGGGGCTTATCAACATACGGAGTATCATTAATTAAAAGAGGGAGAACTCACCACGCGTGCAACGTTTTTTTTTCCTTCTATTTCTGCCTTCTTTAGATCCTTATCACAAACGCAGGGCTTTCTTTATCGTTGAAATTATTTTTGTCCCATCGAGTGCAAGCGGACTCACCGTATGTTGATTCAAGGAATAAACATTTCTCGTATTTCACAAACTTATCGCGTGTTTATCCGATTGTTTTTACGATCTGATATTCTTCGCTTTGTTTGCACGCGCAAAACAGATTAAAAAGTGGTAGAAAGGAATGCTGGAAGAATAATGGTGGATAGTGTTTTAATGTATTTTTAAAAATACTCAATAAAGAAATACGTGAAATGCAATAAATTGTACTCTTTTGCAATACAATTAATTGTACATTTTTTGCAATGCAATACTTATACAATTTTTGCAATGCAATCAATTATACATTCTTCGCAATGCAATTCTTTGTACATTATTTGCATTGCAACGAATCGCACATTTTTTCATTGCAATTAATTGTACGTTTTTGCAATACAATTAATTTCACATTTTTTGCAATCCAATTGATTATACATTTTTTTGCAATGCCATCAATTGTACATTTTTCGAACTGCAATTAATTCTATATTTTCCGCAATGCAATTAATCGTACATTTTGTGCAATGCAATTAATTGTACATTTTTTCATAAATATTTATATATTTCGGCACTATAATATTTAGGCATTACAATGCTGTGGGAATAAACGACGACTCGCTGCTCTTCGAAAATGCACAAAATTAAAAAAAAAATACAAAGCCCAGGAAAGATGCAAGCTGTTCAACGACACAACTTCTGAATAAGTTTTATGCTGCCATACATTTTTTATTTTCCCTTGTTCTTTTCTATACCCAACCGAGCTTTCGCGATCCCATTCCTTGCACTTTGCACCCCACCCTATCGACTTCGCGTATTTCCAGTTCCTCAGCGCCGTCCACCCCGGGCTGCGTGTTATCCTCAGCCATTATTTCCAAAAGCGCGTGTCGCATTTTCACGTGGGCACAGGGAAACCGTGGGAAACCCATGTCAATACAGACGACTATATTCTCCCTGAGCATCACTTCCATTAAGGGGGGATTGTCTTTTTTTTCGCAAAATTTACCGCTTTTTGGAAATTTTTTTGTGAAGAAAGTATACAACGGAAAACTTGTGAAACTTGGCATATAGTTTTATTGATCTGTTTACTACATACAAAAAAAAATTTAAACAATTTCATCAAAAAATCCCCCCTTAAACGCGTTTTTCTCGAAACAGCTTTTTCACAACTGGTGTGCACGATTTCTCAAAAACTATTCAACCGATTGCCTTCAAATTTGGACAGAATGCTCAGCTGACATCCTTTTATCGTTTGATGAAGCAAAAAAGCAATACGTTTAATATTTTTTTATTTATAACAAAAAATCGATCAATTTTTTTCGAAAAATCGATACTTCAAGTTCAAAACGTCACCAAATCGTCAATTTTTTTTCCTTCATCGAACGATAGCTATATGTGTCTAGAGTAAAATGCTTTTTGGGTTTTTCTTGCAGGATGAACGTGGAGGCTGTAATCGTGCACACCATCAAAAAAGGACCATCGCGCGTCGAGGGGGGTGGGAGGCGAATTTTTTGATGAAATTGTTTAAAAAAAATTTTGTATGTAGTAAACAGATCAATAAAACTATATGCCAAGTTTCACAAGTTTTCCGTTGTATACTTTCTTCACACAAAAATTCCCAAAAAGCGGTAAATTTTGCGAAAAAAAAAGACAATCCCCCCTTAACTGCCAGAAAATTCCGTAAAATTGCCGCCTGTTCTTTAGTCAACGTACCAGCCGATGCGCGGCTGAGCGGTCACCCATCCAAGCATTGGCCCAGGCCAACGCTTCGGTGCTCAACAATAATGTTTGTATCGTAATTACGATGTGCGTATGACGAATTCAGAACGAATCCGAATTAATGAACATCGTTATCGAATTTCGAGCGACCTAGTTTCAAACTCGACCCTTGACCCTGGTCATTGCGATCGCGATGATAAACGCACTGCTGCAGATCGACGCAGTGACTGTGTGCATACGCAATGGCAATTCCACCTCGAATGCATTCACGACTCTCGGCCGCACTTTTCTGCAATCCTCTGTAAAGCCCCACAAGTCAATACCGAACAAATCATTCATCAACCCCAATGGTTTCATCAGCTTCCGTACAGCCTCGAAAATTCTTAAAACATCGTTCACCACCCCCCATCGCCGACCCCAAAAGAAGAAGAAGATAAAAAACCGAGAAGAAATCTCGAAAAATCATCAACTAAGACAATCCTAAAACTCACCCCCAGCCTCTCAAATTCCCACATCGTCCTCATCCACCACTTGAACGGTAGCAAAAACTACCCTACCTGAAGAACATAAAAAAAGGTTACCCAAGCCGAGAACCGTATGGCCCCCAGCCAGTTCGAATATCCAATGCACAATATCAAAATTTATGTATATTCATGTGTCAAACTCCATATTCAAGCTGGCCCAAGCGTGGCCCTCGCAAAAGAGGAGGCGACAAAGCCCAAAACGCTTGCATTGAAGCCTGCAATGACGTGCCATAAATTCCCACGAGTGGCAACAATATCGTGTTCGTACTTCTTTCTTTTCCTCATAGGCGCCGTTGAATTTACACGAGCAGAACATTTCTGATCATGAACAAACATAGTCGTTGATTTTTCTTACCGAGTGCAAGAATCTCAATTCGCGATTCGTTCCTTCATCAGTCATCCCGGACTCGTTTCTTTCGAGGATCATTCCTGTTGCGGATTTGGCGAATGTGGCAAGGCGCTTCCTCTGCGAACAGAAAATGAATCAACTTTAGACGTCTACGCAGGTATGTGTGAGCATATATACATATACATACATACATACACACACACACACACACACACACACATATATATATATATATATATATATATATATTGTACACGAATCTGTACGTAGAATTATATATATGTAACTCGATACGTATCCGGTTACATTGCATAATTTTTATTACCAATCGTAAAGTCTTTGAAACGCGAAACCCAATACCAAAAGGCGGAGTGAATGCAGACCCGTTCACGTTGAATAGTCCAGAGAATTGCAACTACTGCTGGGGGTACCGTGAATCGTAAATCCGCATGTGTGTACATCCACAAGTATGCATGTGAGTGTGAATCGTCAACGAAAAAAAAATCAAAACTTTCCCCGTACCCCTCAATACCAATTGTTCCAAACGCACACTTTTTCCCTTTTTTTTTCTCCTTCACGACTGGGCACGATTCACTCCACACACAAAAATCGACTCAATAAGAACAGGCGAATTAAACGTCCGATGTTGTCTCGCTCCTTGAAAAATCGAAAAAAAAACCTCCGAAAATAAAAACCCAACGGCAGGATAACAACGAATCCCGAGTGCGCGCGGTGTTTGCGTGGCAACTTGGATGCAACAATGCACCTCGAGACTATAATTCAGCACGGCGACGTGTTGTGTGGAAAAGGGCAACGATCGCAACCAAGTGGCCAATAAATATACAACTACCGGCTTTGCGAACAAAATATATATGTATGTCGAATCGTAACTTACTGTGTTCGTCCTCCCCGTACACAATATTGCTACAATAGCGCATACGCACACATATTTTATACGTGTGTACACATATATATATACGATTGGACTAAAGATGTACAAACATTGTGTACACGCCGTTCATCCTTTGTGTTGTTACCGTATTCGAGAGAGCAACGTGGGGGATACTGTGCGGAATCACCTAAATATAGAGATCGGCGGAAAATTCAATGAGCCCTGGAAGACCCAGCGCGATGGAGAAAGGTGAGTGTGAGAGAGAGTGAGAGTTAGAAAGGCACAGAGCGAGAGAGACCGAAGGAGGGGTGCCGGACTTATTGCGAAGAGAAAGTGCGAGAGTTTACGGTGAGAAAATATAGGGGTGCGAGGGAACCAGGTCAGTCGTTCGAAAAATCTAACGAAAGGGACCTGGCCCGGGCTCATCGCATCCCAACGAGAAAAGGGGGTCGTCGAAGCACGGGGGAGGGGTGAAAAACGACCAAAATTGGGGTAAGGGGGCCCGAGCAGCCTGGAGGACCAACATTGTGTGTGTGTGTGTGTGTGTGTGTGTGTGTGTGTGTGTGTGTGTGTGTGTGTGTACGTGTGTGTGCGTGTGTGTGCGTGTGTGTGCGTGTGTGTGCGTGTGTGTGTGTGTGCGTGTGCGCGAGCGTGTGTAAGCGTGTGTAGATGTAGGTGTGTGTGAGTGTAGGTGTGTGTGCGTGAAGGTGTGTGTGAGTGTAGGTGTGTGTGCGTGTAGGTGTGTGTACGTGTAGGTGTGTGTGTGTGTGTGTGCGTGTAGGTGTGTGTGCGTGTAGGTGAGTGTGCGTGTAGGTGTGTGTGCGTGACGTTGTGTGTAGGTGTGTATTTTATAGCTGTGTGTGCGTGTAGGTGTATGTGCGTGTAGGTGTGTGTGCGTGAAGGTGTATGTAGGCGTGTGTGAGTGTAGGTATGTGTGTGTAGGTGTGTGTGAGTGAAAGTGTGTGTGCGTATAGGTGTGTGTGCGTGAAAGTGTGTGTAGGTGTGTGTAGTATAAGTGTGTGTGCGTGAAGGTGTGTGTATGTGTGTTTACATACATGCATATATATATATAGAAAAACACGTACCCGTGGGTATACACGAACACGCCAATGTCTTGTGTTGGGGGTGTGTATACGCGTACACATGTACATTGAGAACACTCTGGGAGGCGGCAAAGGATAATCCCTTGGTTCTCGAGAGGCATCGTGCCCCATGCCACCGCCACGAGGACCTCTTTATATATATATATATATATATATATATATATATATATATATATATATATGAACCCTGAGATATTCGAATGTGTATATATAAATGTATATAGGCATGTAGTATATATGTAAGTACACGAGCTTGTATACGGGAGATGAAAAAGTTGTTTTGATCGTTTCAAGTTTCTAGGACGTTGGCCATGAATGAAGAACTACGCAATGCCGGTTCGGCGCTTCGTCATCGTAGCGTAAAGCGAAAGGCGTCCCTAGTAAGGGCCACCACGGGGCTCGTGGAGAAAACGGTAGTTGTAGAAGCGAGGGTATGTTTGGTCTTATATTATATCGGTCTTATATTTTAATCCATATGGGTATTTGGATACGTTTGGTGACCGCTATTGAACGGAAAAGAAGGCGGTGTTGGAGGCATAAATGACGGTGACTGGTCGCGAAGGCTATTAATGCGTGCACCTTAAGCTTTGGGTGGGCAGGGGCGTGTGTGAGTACGTGGGTCAGTTAACGGAGTTAATGGTGTTTGGCGTAGGACAATAAGGGATGTGAAATTGGAGGAAAAATTAAGGAGGGGGAGGATAAAGAGGAAGGGACGTGAATTTGGGTTTGAAGTGACCTCGTTGGACATTTGGCAGATATGAGTTTTTGGGTGGACCGGATCTTGAGAAAAATCTCTGGGAAAAAATGATACCGGATAAAGTTGGTTGGAGAGAAAAATGGTCTGTTTGGAAATCCCTGAAAAAAAAACGACGGATGGGTGATATGAGGATTTGACTGGCAGACCGAGGAATTTAATGATATATTAATCATATAATTACATAAATAGTGATCGGATAATTAAAAGTGGAATTCAGTTGGAATTTGGGGCAAGCTTTGATATGACCAATTTAGACAATTAATCAATAGAGTTTAGACGAAAAATCGAAATACATGGACAAATATTTGCAATACTTTTTATGGACATCAGGGAATAATCATGTGCAAGTTGACCAACACCAAGAAATATTACAACATAACGATGTTTGCAGTAATCTTCGAATAATCGTCTCTACATCTATTTTGAGGCGGGGCACCACTGTGACGGGCATGAAAAATCGATTTTTTCGCATTTTCTCAAAGTACACATATTCAAGAATATGTGGAAAAAAATGTTAAGTTGAAATATTGAAAATTGACCAAGAACATTGCCAATTAAAAATTGGCCAGAATCCTAACTCTAGCTCTAATTTTCCGATTTTCAATTTTTTCAAACCAAAACATCCGTAATTGCAGTAGCAGTTGGTGTACGTCGCCGATTTTTTTAAATTTAGTATTTTCGTTCAGTGATTTTTAGCAAAATAAAGCCATTGGACACACCTCACGTTTAGTCAAGGTTTCATTGAGATTGTGTGAACGGGTAGGCAGCTATTGACCTCTGAAAAAAAGAGCCACTGATCCCACTCTGACCCTACTCTATGGTCGCCACAAAAAAAAAGGGCGCGCAAATTGAAATCTCAGGTCATTTTGTGATACAGACGGACCTCGATATAACGAATCTCTACGGAAGTTCGTTATATTAAATTTTCGTTATATCGAGATCATGTTCCTTAAGGCCTTATATACGCGATTTCACCGATTTTCGAAGGTTTTTTCTAGACGCATATATTAACAACATTTTTTTACAGATCATTTATGCACATAGTTAACTATATGTAAAAAAAATCAGAAATATTAACAAATGGCCGAGATATAACATAATAAAGCAATGTATTTTATTTGCGCGCGCGTTGATGGTGAAAGTTCTCGGCATCGATGTGGGTGTCTGAAAAAAATGAACCTATTTATAATTGCATAATTAATGTATCTACAGTGTGAACCAACAATATTATTAAACAAAAATATTATAATAAAAATTCGAAACAAAATTGTTTACTCAATTTTCTGTGGGTTTTTTATTTTTTATATTTTTTTGTGTCATTGAAATGTTTGTTTCTGTGGATCACACGATAGGTGATGATACTAAGAATATGTTGTAAAAAATTCAAAGCGATCTGATCCTTCGTTCAAGAGTTAGAACTTTCACAAGGTTCAAAAAAGTGAATCGTGGAAAAACGACTTTAAGTTGACGGTCGGGCGCGGCACGCCGTATCTATTATAAATGCAATCTTACCTTATTTTTGGACTTTTTGGAATTTTCAAATTCTGTAAAGCTTAAAATATTCCTAACCGTTCAGGCTAATGGAATAAAAAATAATTGAAAAATGAAAAAATTTCAAATTTTTCGCATGTTATTTAAAATAACCCTTAGAATGTTATATAAAAAATATATATTATTACTATAAATATAGGGATATTTTTTTAAGAAAAAATCGTTTGAGCAATTAGCAATTACACAATGTATATTATTATCCTTGAATCAAGGTTTCGTGTGTCTGTCCGAAGGGAATGGACGAATCTTCGTTATATCGAGGTTCGACTGTACCCTTTACATCCAAGAAAAAGGGCAAATCCTATATTCATTGTACAAGTAAAATTAATCGAAGCCTATTTTTTATAGGTCCATTCGCGTATCCCTAGTTTTACAACTGCGCGAAACATTCACATCCTGTGTACATTGCACTATTGGGGCGGGGGGGGGGGGGGGGGGGGGGGGGGGGGGGTTCGAGGTAAAAATATCGGGTACAAACGTACATGTGGGCATATCCGATCACCCGGGAGATTTGCCGAACAATGAGTCAGGTATCGTACTCCTTTTTCCACGTCTCGCGAGAATAGTAACCCGATCAGGGCGTTTTCGATATCCCGAGATACAAATGCCTAAAACTTCTATTCAAATGTTTTACGATGTCTCCCTTGCCTCCCTCGATCTAATGCAAAAAAGGAATGACAATAAATTTCCTCACACCCCATCGCGCGCGTACGCGACCCTGCGCGTATAACGAAGATGAGAGTGAAAAGCAATCGCGTCAATGGCCGATCAATGATCGTAAATCATAACAATTATGGAGGTTGAGGTTGTAGATCGAGGGGAGCAGAGGGGATGACGACGTCGTAAAAGTAGGAAGCCAGAAATAAAGTAGAACGGGAGCGAGGCAAACGTGTAAAGATTCCAACATCTATAGGGGTTGTTGCATCTCTGCAAAATGAGAGGGGGGGCATATACCTGAAGGGCAGTAAATATATTGAGGTAACCTTTGCCATTCAGGTGCGTGGGAATTAAACCACGAAATTTTGACGTTTTAGGGCCTGGGCTTATTTACGGATGTACTAATAATTTGTGTAGTTTGTCGTCGGGATATATTGGTTCAGACCGAAGACTGTGTCAATAAGTACCGGTTTTCACGTATACCAGGCACCAACTTTGCGGGGCTCGGGTCGATCGATCTTTACGTTATTCCGACTGGCTTTAATAACGAAGCCTTGGCAGACGTTGCACAAGGGCTTTTGCCAAAGTTCTCCGATAATACTCTTATTGACTCACGGAGAAGTTTACAGCGATGCAAAGCCAACCATGCAAAACTGGAGATGGCGCTTGAGGCGGGATTTACATTTAGACAAGAAGAAAATAAGCAATATTGAGGAATTTTTTAAATTGAGAAATAATTATTCTACAATTATCAAACTTTAGGTATACTTTAATAGTGTATTTAAGTACACGAAACAATTTTTTTTATTGATTCATCATCAAAATGGCGGAGCTGTGAGGAAATGCAAAACGCGGGAGTTGCGAATCGGCGTGCCGTCTAGCTTCCCGTAGACTTTGATTTGCAAAAAAGTTCGAACATTTTTTCAGTTAGAATATGTATAGTTTCTATGTGACGGTAATTAAAATTAAGAAAATGAAGATTTGAGAAAATGGCACGCATTTACAAAAAAAAATCAACATTTCACGCAACATTTCTGTAAAATGTGGATTAAAAAAGTAGTTTGTTTTCCAATTTTCAAAAACAATTTTCGTCGAGTAGAGAATACCAATATTATCAATATTTCTACCGAGTTTCAACACGATCGGCCTAATAGTTTATGAGTTATCCTGCACGTCAATTTCGGTAATGCAGTTTTGAGAAAAAACGCGTTTGAAGTTCACGCCCGCTCCGAATCCGAGCGGTGATGCACAGTGTTGACGGGCTGTAGCGTTGGAAGTTTTTCGAATTGCGCTTTGAAACTTTGGGAAAATATTCTACACGTATAGTTCTATCGTTTGAAGAAAAAAAAAGAAATCGATTTTTTATCGTCGTAAATGTATATCCCGCCTTAAAGACGCCCTGATGCAAATTGTAAAAAATTAACACGAACATTTTTTTTTAAATAAGCTTTTATTTATAAATTATTGAATTAAAAAGTCAAAAATAATATTTAGTGTATGAAGTTAAATAGTAAAGCTACAGAAGAACCCCATCCTGGTTCCCTGATCAAAGGCGCAGGCAGTACCTACTTGATAAAACTTACATAGAACAACTTGCATAGAACTGTTAAACGTTTAAATATTTTCTTAAATGCGTGAGGCTTTATTCCATGTGTAATGACATTTTACGCCCGAAGGTTATAAGAAAATATTATTGAGTATGTACTGCCTGCGCCTTCGATCAGTGACCAAGAATGGGGTTCTCCTGTAGCTTTACTATTTAATCTAATACGCTAAATATTATATTTTACTTTTTAGCTCAATAGTTTATAAATAAACGCTTGTTTTTTTAAATATTTTTTACGTTAATTTTTTTATTTTGTTGTTTTTAGCATTAGACTTTGTTTAATTAGGGCTAGGGCTATACTTGTACTTGTCAAGACAAATCCAACGAGCCCAAACACGACGGGGCTATGTTGTTTAGGTGAGGAGTTCCTGTGGTCACCTTCCGGCTCCATTATCAGACCAGCTCCATGGTACCAGATTATTGCATTGTCTACGAAGTTGCATAGGTATGCGAAACTTCAGCTCAATCGGGTGCCAGCAAGTGCTTGAAAAATGGATTACAAATTTTGAACCAGAAATACATACGAACGAAGCAAGTTAAATAAAAGCTTGTCAAAATCGTACAAATTTCACGTATTTGGCCGAAGAGAGGAAAAAAATGGGCTTGCCAAACTGGATTTGTCGAAATCCTACCCGTTAGAGACTTTTGGTCTTATCTCCAACATCTTGACTTGTGAACAAAAACGATCAGTGCTACTAGTTAATTCCACTAATTGAATTATTATTTATTATTATAATTGAAAGATTCTATTTTAATATTTGTAATATTATACAAAAAATGTATGATTTATATACTTTTTACTTCCTTCAATATTAATAATATTTTTCAGATTAAGGGGTGGAATAAATCACTCTCATTTTGATTTTCCAAGGGGGGAGTCAGAGTAAGTGTCAGGATATTGTGTTGTATTTACGAGTGCAGAATTTGTTTCATTTTCTAATGTGAGAATGCTAGAATTTTATTTCCAAGATTTATTTAAAAATTCATATTTATTGGGTGAAATTTATTCAGATTATTATTTTATTTATGTATAATAATAATAATAATAATAACTTGTCTAATTATTTGAATAAGGAGAACATTCCCTCGATTTCGGTATGATTTATTAATATACTTGTTTTGATTAGTAATTTTACCTTTTATTTTGTATTCTATATTTTTCATAATTTCAATTTAAAGAATAATTTATAAGTACGATAATGAAACTTTTCATTTCATTTTATGGTATTAATTATTATAACTGAAAGGTCTAATTTCAATATTTTTAGAAGTATAAAAAAAATGTATAATTTCTATATTTATTATTTCCTTCAAAATTAACAATATATTTTAGATTAATGGCTGAAATAGATCGCACTTTTTTTTGTTCAAGGGGAGAGTCAGATTTAGTATCTGGATTTAATGTTGAATATATCAGAGCAAAATTCGTTCTTATTTGTTTATTTAACTATGCTCAAATTTGATTTCCAAGATTTATTTCAATATCAATATTTATTGAATGAAATAAAAACACATGATAATTTTGTTTATTCACAATACTAATAAATTGTTTAATTATTTGAATGCGGGGAACATTCCCTCGATTACCGTATAATTTGTTAATATACTTTTGTTAATAAGTAATTTCACATATTTTATATTGTATACTATAATTGCAATAAAAAAATTATTTCTAAATAAGATAAAACAAATTTTTATTTTGTTTTCATAACATATGCTTATACGAGTTCATTATCTAGAAAACTAATATACTTCAATAGTTATGCAGTTGGATAGCAAAGCATTTGTTCCTTCATCGCAATTTCATTTCCAGCTGGGTGAAAAAAAGACGATTGACGATTTAAAAAAAAAGGTTTCGCAAGCAAAGCTACCCCAATCAACAATCCAAACGTTTCGCCGTGCAGCGAAGTATACATTGTCTTGTGTACCTAAAAGTAAAGAATTCCTCCAAACATTCAGTACGCCATGACCGTTGCAATTACGGAAGGCACGATAAAATTCACGAGATAAAGCCGTGTAACGTGATTCTCGGTTCGAGAATGCGCGAGTTCACATTGCGCATGCAGAGATGCTTCACTCGATTTCAGAATGTGTACAGGAAGCTTTGGCTGAGCGCCGGCGAAGCTCGACGGTGTGTACCACTGTGTACGCCATTGATGCCTGTATATACGGCATGCAGTGTTGTATGCGGGGGTGCCCAACCGGCTGCCAACCCTCCAAGCCCGGCTGGCGCAGGGAGTTCGCAGAGGGATGGCACGAAGGTTGGGGACAGCGGGTTGACCATGGGGTGGTGCGAGGGAAAACTCTGGAGGACGCGCAACCCTGAAGTCGTCGAGGGCTTGATAACATCGTGGGGTGGGTGGTTGTGGCGCAGTCGATGGAAGTGAAGCCAGGCGGTCTGAGGGGAGTTGAAAGAGGGTGCCAGGGGGGTGTGGGCACAGCAGGAGGGATGCAGCAACCCCCGTGAGCACCCGAGGGAGCAACGGGTCGAACGAGGGGTCTAGGTCTAGGTTCAGGGGCGGTTGGGTGTCGGGTGGGCGTGCACTTTCGTTTTCGATACGCGCGCATGCCCGATGCATCAGGGCTTTGGAGTTACCCTCTCGCTTGCGCAACTACGCAGTACCCAGATCCTTCTTCCCCAACATCGTACCCTTCTGTATCGGGCGACGCGCGCGGGCGCTCCCGTCTGTATGTGTGTGTATGCGACGCCAAGCCTCGATGGGTGGTCGTCAAGTTCGCGTGCGAGATTTCGTGAAACTTCCATTGGTATAGGACGAACCTATCATTGGCTACCCTCCATCGATCCTGGCTTGAAATTTCGAGCTTCCTGGTACACCGTCCAACCGCTTCCTTTTATAATTAAACGTGCCAACTGCTGCTGAACATCCTCACGGTTGCACACTGGGTGAAAGTGCGTTCTCAAGTATTGGATCGTAAAAGCAGGTCACTATTCTTTTCGTTCCTGGAGACGCACCATCCCCTATCCCTTTTATCCGAGCTGATATTGGCTTCTGCCGAGCAAAATGGCGCTGCTCGCATCGCTTAACGCGGCAAATTGGCCGCAAATCGATATGACCTCCATCCCTTAGGAGTCTGGGTCGCCGGAAGTGCGCTGTCGCTGTAGCTGTCCCAAAATGAACTACAACGAACTGCTTTCGGACGAGAGTCAAGGAGATTTATCCTTTTTTCCAATGTCCGCGTACTTGGACTTTGCGGAAATGGTACACGGGTGTTGAACGAGTGTTATTTTGCCATCTACTGACGTATGTGCTTTAACTTTAAGCAGCTTCCAAGGAGGATAGCTTCATGCTTAAGCAGCAAAGACCCAATCAAACGTGGATGGCGCAATGAAAGACACCATGAGTCCTTTCCATAGTTCATTCAAGGGAAAGATAGTGTTTTAAACGTCACGTGAGGCCCGCAATTGCGATGTCCCAAAGCTCGTCCCACCTTCTATCCAGCAATGGCCAAATGCGCACTTGGACTTTGCGGAAATAGTACACTGTTATTGAACGAGTGCTCTCTCGCAATTTACTGACGTATGTGCTCCAACTTTAAGCAGCTTCCAAGGAGGATAGCTGCATGCTTAGGCAGCAAAGACCCAATCAAACGTGGATGGCGCAATGGAAGACACCATGAGTCCTTCCTTCAATACGTTCAAGGGAACGATGGCGTTTCAAACGTCATTCACGGCCTGCAACTTTGGTGTGCCGAAGCTCGTCGCTCCCTTTTTTTGCCGTTATGTTCAAATGCGCACTTGGACTTTGCGGAAATGGTACATGGGTGTTGAATGAGTGCTCTCTTTCAATCTACTGACGTATGTGCTTCAACTTTAAGCAGCTTCCAAGGACGATGGCTGCATGTTTAGGAAGCAAAGACCCAATCAAACGTGGATGCCGCAATGAAAGACACCATGAGTTCTTCCTATAGTACGTTCAAGGGAACCATGGCGTTTCAAACGTCATTCAAGGCCCGCAACTTTGGTGTCCCAAAGCGCGCCGCTCCCTTTTCTTGCAGCTATGTCCAAACGCGCACTTGGACTTTGCGGAAATGGTACGCGGGTGTTGAACGAGTGCTCTTTTGCAATCTACTAACGTATGAGCTTCAACTTTAAGCAGCTTCCAAGGACGATGGCTGCATGCTTAGGCAGCAAAGACCAATCAAACGTGGATGCTGCAATGAAAACACGATAAGTCCTTCCCATAGTACGTTCAAGGGAACGATGGCGTTTCAAACGTCATTTAAGGCCCGCAACTTTGATGTCCCAAAGCTCGTCGCTCCCTCCAAGCGCAACCTCCATTCGTGCATCATCTGCCGAAGTAGGCAGGGCCATAAAATACATTCTCCGAAAGCCCTGCTACGTCAAAACGAGATTCAGGAAAAGTCTTCCCTCGGATGATCTATTCACCAGCCCCAACCCCTATGATTGGTCGATTCCGCATGTGGAGGGTGACACAATCCACGTGTAGAAGAAGAGACCAGGCTACCAATCAATGCCCCTGTATGACGTATTCGGTCCTCCAATCGCTATATAGCGCCCAACCGGTCGCAAAAGGCCCGATACTTGGAATAGCGAAAAACTTTTTGGCGCGTGTTTCGAATAGGGGAATGGCGATGGGAACGACAGGGAAGGACGAGGAGGGGTCGGGGGTGACGTGGTACACGACTCGTCAGGATCGCAAATTACTGCGAAGGGCGTCGCTGTCGGCCTTTTGCGAATCGATATCGGTCGTGCGCTCTCTTTACGCACGAATTCCTCGTAACCCCTCGTGTGCACTTTCCTCGTGTGAATTCCCGCGTATATAGGGGTTGCGAAAACTCCGTCGCATCCGTCAATGCGAATTCGGGGTCGTGCACGCGCATGCGTATGCAAATACGTACGAATTCGTAATACCGATTTATCTCGTTACCACATCTCATGCACCAATGGACTGTGCGGGATTTTCGTTTGCGTATCTGAAAACTCGTGATGCAAATTGCAATTATCGTTCTATATGGGCTACTCGTGACTGTCGCGAATTAAACGAATTCCCGTGATGCTCGTTCCGCGTTGCACTTTTCCGTGATCCCTTAAGGCAGCCTTTCCCAACCTTTTTTAACGGCAGACCCCTGGAAACCCCTCCCCCGTTAACGTCGGCCCCCCTACGGCCCCGTTTGTCAATTTTTGTATCTCTATTCATGTTGTCCGCGGACCCCAGATTAGGAAAGTCCACCTTAAGGGTTTATGCATAGTTGGAGTCGAAAAATCACTTTTTCAAATCTATGTATTTTTTCAGTATATCATTTTATATATGCGCCCTGAAAATTTTCACGTGATTGAATCAAAATTGACAGATTTACACAGTGTTGTGTTGGGGCCTGTCGAAACGCTCGGAGCGTCGCTCGAAAATTCAAGGTGGGACATTTAGACAGGAAAAACGAAGAACTAATTATTCTACAATTATCAAACTTTAGGTATACTTCGATAGTATATTTAAGGATACGAAACAATTTTTTTTATGCATTCATCATCAAAATGGCGGAGCTGTGGCAGAGTGTTCCAGCAAGGTCGCCGCGGGAGTTGCGAATCGGCGTGCAATCTAGCTTCTCGTCGACTTTGATTTGCAAAAAAGGTCAAACATTTTTTCAGTTAGAACATGTGTAGTTTCTATGTGACGGTCATTAAAATGAAGAAAATGCAAATTTTAGAAAATGGCACGCATTTACAAAAAAAAACAACATTTTACGCAGCATGTCTGTAAAATGTGGATTAAAAAAGTCGTTTTTTTCCCGCTTTTCAAAAAACCATTTTCGTCAAGCAAAAGGTACCAACATTATCATTATTTCTACCAAGTTTCACCTAAAATGGGTTAATAGTTTATGAGTAATTCTGCACGCCAATTTCGATAATGAAATTTTCAGAAAAACGCGTTTGAAGTTCACGCCCGCTCCGAATCCGAGCGGTGAAGCACAGCGTTGACGGGCTGTCACGTTTGAAGTTTTTCGAATTTCGCCTTGAAACTATGGGAAAATATTTTACAAATATAGGTCTATCGTTTAAAGAAAATAATAAGAAATCGTTTTTTTTTATCGTTGTAAATGTATACCCCGCCTTAAACGTTTTTTTTCTCGAAATTCCTTTTTCAAAGGCGGTGAACAAAATATCTCGATAACTACTGCATCGATCTTTTGAAAATTTTTAGAGTTTTTTCTAGATGTAAAAATATAGTATTTGATCGAAGGATTTTTTCTCCAATGGGTACTTTCGATTGAATGAACGGTAAAGCCCATTTTTCCGCTAAAATCGAGACATTGAACACGCGCCATTTTGCCGAAATTTGATATTTCAGAAATTCCTTCGATTAATCATAGGATAAGGTATTATACTAACGACAGCTGTTTGACTTTTTTATATTAGATAACGTGGCTCAGAAGGGCATTACTCACCGCGAAAGAATCGATTATATTAAATATTTTTACACAAACAAATTACAGAGTGTTCTTCAGATGATACTTTTTCAAATACCCAATTTCGTAGAATTTTATCATTTCCATTTTTTACCAAAAAAAACCCAAAAGCGAGCTGTTTTCGACTATTACCGGCATAACCCGTTAATGCTCTTCGCAGGTTCATTTGTGAATCGGAGCTCGAATACTCCTCGTGACAATGTTTGCGCTGAATGGTGCACCTGGATATTCTGGGGTCGGTGAGGTTCTTCAGGTTTTTGCAATGATGATGGTGGTGCCCTAGGCCTTGTCCCAACTGGTCACCAAAACCCAAACAAACCCATTGGAGGACCGTTTTTTGCCGTTTCTGACTTTAAAAAATGCGTATTCCCGATTTTCATTGTTCTGAAATCGAAACGCCAGACTCTTCTTAACGATAATGTTAGTAAAAGGACCGAAAAACATTATTTGTTAAAAGAAATTACATTTTCACCTACACGCAAAAAAAAACGTAAAATACCGCATAAAAAACAGGATTGTGACCAAAAGGTCTAAAAAATCCGTTTTTCAGTAAGCGGAATTAGGGGTTGCTGAAGAGAAATAGACGGGTTCGAGGCACCCAAAACAAAATCAAATACCTGAATGATCTTGCAGACCGATTTCGAACAAGTGCTGAGCTTTCTTGGACAATTGAAAAAAAGGGCTAAGCTTTCTTCCAATTTCAAAACAAGGGCTGAGCTTTCTTGGACAATTGAAAAAAGGGCTGAGCTTTCTTCCAATTTCAAAACAAGGGCTGAGCTTTATTGGGCAATTAAAAAAAGGGCTGAGCTTTCTTGGACAATTTCAAAAAAGAGCTGAGCTTTCTCCCAATTTCAAAACAAGGGCTGAGCTTTCTTGGACAAGTAAAAAATTGGCTGAGCTTTCTCCTAATTTCAAAACACGGGCGGAGCTTTCTTGAACAATTTAAAAAAGGGCTGAGCTTTTTTTCCAGTTTCAAACCAAGGGCTGAGCTTTCATGGACAATTTAAAAAAAAGGACTGAGCTTTCTTGGACAATTTAAAAAAGGGCTGAGCTTTCTTGAACAATTTCAAAAAAGAACTGAGTTTTTTTCAGTTTCAAAACAAGGGCTGAGCTTTCATGGACAATTAAAAAAAAAGACTGAGCTTTCTTTCACTTTCACAACAAGGACTGAGCTTTCTTGGACAATTTCAAAAAAGGGCTGAGCTTTCTTCGCACGATTGAAACCAGTTCGAAAAAAATTTCCGTACACGGAGACGCATTGCTTTGGGCGAGTATGCACCTCTCGGCAGTTTCTTTTCGTTCGATGAGCGACCGCCATCCACTTTTGGCCGTTCACCGAACCGCTTATCATAATCGAACACTCTATAAGCACATTTATGAATTAATGAAGCGTTTCGAGGAGCGCGCCTTCGGCCGATCCTACTTGAAGATAATTTCGGCCTTTTCCGAGGCACCGTCACCGCGGTTGGCTCTTTCGGGAGAGGCGCGAAACGGAGATGCGGAAGATTCAAGCGGAAGTTGAGCCCACGAGGAGTGCGGGAGAAAAATCAATAAGATCGAGAGATACGTGCGAAAATCGTGTCTAGATTCGAGGGCAGTTAAGGAAACGGCCTTTCCCCAGGGTTTTTTATTCTTCTCGTCTAGGGTTGAAGCGATCGTTTTGGTGTATCTCTAAAGTTCACTCGCGTTCTACGGCCTCAAAAGCCTAGACCAGCCTATACATGACTACGAGATAGCGTGACTGCGAATTTACGGCAATTCATTGTTCACCGCAAATTTCGCGTAGGGTATAGATTATCGAGGAGGAAAAAATCAGCACTTAAAATGTCAAAGTTCCGTGCGCTGAGGACGAAGAAAAAAACGTCCAACGATATTCCTCTGTTCAAACTTCGCCGAAAGCTCCACGCGCGCGATTAAACGTTGTGATAAAAAAAAATGAAGCTTTCGTGTTTTCAAATTGTTCTGCACGAACGTAAATTTGGTGGAACTCGAAAAACGGCAGCGCGGCTGTGCCAATAAAGCCGAGGAAACGACTGTAATTTGCAAACTCGCAAATTTCACCCTCGATGTTTGTCACAATCCTGAAAACTTCTTTACGACGGACTCCAACTTGAGAAAAGAATCTCGCAGCTTTGAGCGACAGCTCTCTTCACGTTTTTTTCGAAAAAAGAAACCAGGGAAAATTCGGAAAATAAAGAAATTCCCGAAAATCATTTTTATTTTCCATTTTGTCGATTGTGCATCAGTGGAGGAGCTCCAATGAAGCACTGGGCCTCTTCGGCGATAAATGAGTATTAGAAAAAAAATGGTCACATTTGGGAGAGGGAAGAGGGAGCGGTAATAGGAGCTTCGCGGTGGCCGAGTACTCCCTCGCTCGTATAACCCTGTAGGTCTCCATACAGTAAAAGTCTATACGTCCAATATAGTGGTACTCGTTGCGCAACCAGCCAATTTCGGTGGTCCATCTCGCGAGAGCTCCCGCTCATTTTTTTTCTCTCTCTCTCTCTCTCTCTCTGCTTCTCTCCTCTTTTTTTTCGCTCTGGTTCCCCACAGCACACCGGATGAATTATTATTTAATACAAGCATTATACGACGCCCACGTTGACAATACACCGCTGTGATACGTCGTATACTGCACTCATACTCGCACCGCTCCGTTATCCCATCGTAAACATAACGTAATTCATTCCATATACGAAATAAGAGCTACGAGAGAATATAGAACTGGTGCGAGCCCGCCTGACAATAATGGCCCGTTCGTGGTATGGCCGTCGTCGAGATGAGGGGCGATACACTACGAGAGGATTTTTCGCTCATACAAATTCGCTATATATATATATATATATATATATATATATATATATATATATATATATATATATATAGTTAAAATACCCATTATTTTACCTCATCCATATTCTTGGCACATATGTGAACTTTGTCGTTCCGAACTGGAAGATTAATCCACAAATGTCCCGCTCTCGAAACAAAAATTGACGGCATTTGGTTTTTCATTTATTGGCCAAACATTTCATTGATCTGAACGTGAACGGGATACAACTAGCTCGTGGCCGGAAAAAACGGGAATTTTCATAAATTTTTTCTGTGACGTGTGCAGGCTTTCAATTGTTTTCTTATATGAATCCTACGATGACATGCTGGGTCATTTTGACCCGGTGGAATTTTGAATGGAATGCTGACTGCAAAACTTGAACATTTTCAATAAATTTTTACAACGGTTTAATTTTAATGGGAATACAAATAAGTCACTGCCGTTTTTTAATAAAAAATTGTGGATTTTTTATGAAAGAACAGTACTTAATGTTTTATTCAAAGTATTGTCCATGGCTGCACTGCCAAAAAAAATTATTTAATTTAAATAGGATCTATTTAAATCAAGTAGGATTTTTCCCTGGCTCACGGCCTACTACGATCTTATTTGTTTCAAAGATATTTTTTTTTCAGCTATTCTTTTTAAGTATTGAATGTATTCAAATTGAATGAATAAAGATTCGATTCAACTAAATCTCTATTTGCTTACAATGTACACTGTAAATATAAGGGTACTATATGCATAAAATATTTCATAAATCCAAAATAAAATGAAATACGTAATTGAGAGTTCTACGACAACGATTTTGTATTGTAGATGGTCATTCCCTGGCGTTTTGAGATGGTTTCTATCGACGAAAATATTTCACCTATATGGAAATTGAACCTAGAACCTACCTACTTATAGCTACGAACGCTTCCCCTCTGCTACCGAGTGCTTGTATCATCTTAGTCGCAGATATGGCTAAGAGAACAAATCAATTCCTATAATTATTTACTGTATCACATAAACTATATCAATTAGTTAATAAAATTGTGATAATTGGATAGTTTTATCGAATAACATGCTATACATTTTTCTAAAATACCCTATATATATATATATATATATATACCTCTCTCTCCACCCTCTCTACCCCCACACCTCTTTGATATGTGTGTTTTAATAAAGACAGATCATTCAACCAAATAGAAAAATGGTTAACCCTGCGAAAATTCTATTCAATTTAAATTTAAACAAATCAAATAGATTCATTCAGTGGATTCAACTAAATTATCTATGAGCAGATGAAACCGAATCACAGATTTATTAGGATTAAATCAAATATTTAGTTATTGGACGATATTGAATATATTTTGATTTGAATAAATAAATATATTTAAAATAAATAATTTCAATAATGGAATGCAATAGGAAACATTTGATTCCACGAAAAATCTGGTTAATTCAAATAAACAAAAATCAAATAGACGCGCTTAGTTCAAATCAATCGAATGTTTCTGTCAGTGTAGCCACTACTCCGACACCGCGTCGGAAGAACGCTTCATCTTTTGAGGCTATCCACAAAACGACCCAATTTTTGGTATCTTCATATGATGTGAAGTGCTGCTCAGACAGGCCCTGCGTCATCGCTCGAAATAAATGATAGTCAGGGTCAATGTCTGGTGAATACGGCGGGTGGGGTAAAACTTCCCAATTGAGTGTTATGAGTGACCCTTTCGCTTGTGCCTGGCAAGCAGCATTTCACATGTGCAAATCGGCGTTCAACGTTTTTCGGCTTCAGATCAAATGGAACCCAATTTCCTCGCTTTTGAATAATTCCCAACGATTTTAAACGATGTGAAATTGCTTGTTGCGTCACTCCTAATGGAAGTGCATGTTCTTGCGTTTGGCACGAATCTCCCTCCAATGATGCCTCCAATTCCGCGTCTTCGTACACTTTCGGCCTTCCGCTACGTTCTTTGTCTTCGACGTCAAACTCACCGTTTTTAAACTTTTGAAACCACTCACGAACACTTCTCTCACTTGAAGCAGCCTCACCATATGCTTCTACAAGCAATCGATGCGCCTCAGCTGCAGATTTCTTCAAATTTAAGGTGTAAATCAAAAGTTCCCTCAAATGACGCTTATTCGGCTCAAAACTCGACATTTTCGCACGAGAAAAATTATGTGACGCTCATACAAAATCGCTAATATTTCAAGGTCTTGCCAGATGTCAAATCTTACGATATGACGTTTCACATCTGACAATTTCAACTACAACCTCCTGGTGAGGCCATCTTTTGTCAAACGGCGGAGAGTTATTTGCACTCCCAATATGTTTTCGGAATTTCTATTATGCCGACGTAAAGAAGTGTTGAGAGTGTATTTCTGATTTTGTAAAATAAAAACTGACGGAAGGATTGTTGATGGCAGGTGGCTGAAGTACTGTCTGGGTCAAATCGGCCCAGTGTGTCAAAGTCGTGGCCAAATGTAAGTGTGTCATGGAACGGTTAGAGAGTATGGTATTGCGCAATTATTGTATTGAAAAATATTTATAAGTGTGGTAGATAGAATGGTTTGTGCATACCGTTGTTAAAACGTTCTTCGCGGTGCCCACTGCTGGTCGAAAACGAATTGGACGAAGAATTTAATGAAATATTGAATTAAAAAAAAAATGGCCGCAGTTCAGAGTAAAAGTATCGATTTTCGGTGACAAAAATTATCTATTTTCGTTCAGATAGAAAAAACTATGCATACGAAAAATCCTTCCTTCAAGCACTGCTTTTTGATATGTAGAAGGGATTTGTAAAATTCGAAGTTGATCGGTGCAGTCATTTTTGAAATATCGTAGCCACCAATCATGAAAAAGTCATTTTGAGAAAAACGCGTTTAAAGGGCACAGGTTCGTACCTATAAACGCCCACGATTCCCTAAATTTTGAACGGACGACCGGACGACTTAAAATTATGAGATTTCGGATCGTTACCGTAAGGCGGGGTTAAATTGACATTCAGGGTAAATTTAACAGTTTTTGGGGCTAGTTTAACAGAGTGCCAAAATACAGTTCAAATGTGTGTGCAGCGAGCCTGCGTGACCAAGTTTATTATAATGTTGCTAAAGTTGATTTTGATGTCAATGATAATTATAAGACAGGTCAGGTGCTTATAATAGTGCCCTAGGTACTTTATATTTTTATGTAAAATGTTTCCTTAATGAAAATGACAATTTGATTGTAAAAAAAAATTCATCTAATTCCATGTATAATGCATAAAATATTAATTTTTTGTTATCAAAATGATATCAAAGTAACCCTTAACCCTTCGAGTGCACACCTTTGCCGCCAACCTATAAGTGCACATTGAGTTAATTTGACCCAAGGCGTTTTTCAAATCGTTGTATTCCAGTAAATATGCATTTTTTGTTTTTTTTTTGTAGAGACGTTTTTTCTAGTAAATTATCCATATTTTATGGCCCGAAATTTATTTTTCGACGAAAACGAAAATTAAATGCCAAAACATTCGGGCGAATAGATCCCCGCGTTTTGCGATACAATCGGTGACCGAAAATTTCTGAAGATCTTTGAAGAATTCAAAGATCTTTGACATAAGTTGCATTTCAATGCCTTGTAGAAAAGCCGACACTCGAGGTTACTTCAACACATAAAAAATATATATAAAATTGTGGGGGGTTTGGAGGGGCTTGACTTTTTTATACATTTGATAGCGAAAAGACACATTGTTGTATTGGACCAAAAAAAAAAATTAATTTAGAATGTTAACAAAAAGTTACCTACAAAAACCTTCTTAAACCCGTTCAAGGTAACCCCATTTTACGGTATATTTTGATTTTAATCCGTCGAAAGCGAAAAATCGATATTTTCTAAAATTTCAACTATTTGTAAGCCCTTGGCATTTAAAATTGAAGGTAATGTATGATTTACATGGTAGAATACGGAGCAGCGGTTGAGGCAAATAAGTTTTCGGGAGTGGAGAATTGAAAAATGCAAGTTTTTACTTCCGGCTGCGATCGGCCGTTGAAAAATTTCCTGTGTCCAAACCGTGTGTAAAGAAAAACTGTTCTGCTTTGGGTTCCTAATGATAGAAAGCGTCGGCATTGTGGTAATTGATGGTTACGCAATTAACTATTCTTAACTTTCACCTTTCACCTCTCTTACTTCCGCATAACTCCATGGTTGCCACTGAGGCTTAATGCATCTTGACCCAAACGAAAACGAGTGGCCTGTAACGCAAAGCTTTTATAAAATAACAATACGAAATTTTGTCGTTTGAGTTGTGGGTTTTATGGTAACGTCCGACGCAGCTTTCCCAAATTTCTTTTGAATATTCGAATTCGAGTCAGGTCTCGTCAAACTGTATTGCTTCGCCCAGGACTATGTCCAATTATTTTCATTCGTTTCAAATTTCGGTGCGACATTATGGATCGTTGAATCAAAAAAAAAAATAATAAATAGCGATTAAAAAATTGATAAAATAAAATGAAACACTACAAATCAAAATTAAAATTAAAAAAATGATGAAATAAAAAAAAACAACGAATAAAACACGAGAAATTAAAATAACAATGAAAAAATTAATAGAATAAAATCAAACACAACGAATTAAAACAAAAATGACAAAATAAAATTAGACACAACAAAATAAAATAGCAACGAAAAAATGGATAAAATCGAATAAAACACAGTAATGTAAAATAACAATTAAAAAATTGATTAAATAAAATTAAACACAACAAATAAAAATAACAATGAAAAAATTGATCAAATAATATAAAGCACTGCAAATTAAAAAAAACAATTAAATGTTCACGAGTCATTCGTGAACGCTCGATTGGTAGAATTCGTTGCCCTCCTAACAGGCGCCGTTTGCAGTGATTCTTTTTTTTCCTCGTTCGATCAATCGAAAGTCCACGTGGCGTAATTTATTGTCGCAATGCTGCATGGCCGAACCAACGAGTCATTAGCGAGGACACAGCACAAGACGTTTTTTCCGCAGTGAATTTATAGTTTTCCTCGTCTTTGACGGGACCCGAGTGCCGACGAGGAAACTCGTTCGCGGACGTATCGCAAGAAGATCCCATAGGACATTTCATCATACACAGAACTTTAACCGTAGACGTCAAAAAAAAAAAGAAAAAAAAACGCCGCGAGCTGCTAGCGCGATCGCGTATCGAAAAAAAGAGTCCATATAATTCGTAGCTTTTGATAAAGCACGCCACTCACATTCTCGGAAATCTCACATTTCACGAACAATTTCGAGAATTCTCGTCTATCATCTATGTACTCTGGAGTATTTGGGCGACCTCGCGGCCACGCGATATTCGCGATAAAATAGGGGCTCCCGATCTCTATCGAAACACCGCGGTGCTGTGACGCATCCGCTCGTTAGTTCGCATGTGAAAAAGAAAAGATACACATTTGCGCAGTGTGTCACACTTGGGAGCTGGAAAAAAAGGATTCCTCGAAAGCTTTGTCGCTATCTATAATGAGAGTGTAACCGCGATAGAATTGCCAGCATATTTTTTTTTCCGTTTTCCCCGTTATCTTTGTCGAAATGACCCATCGACTTTATCATCTCTCAGACGGCTATACGTTTGAATATTCATTTTCACGTGTCTGCAAACTGACGGATAGCTGAGAAAAAAGGCGTCGCGGACACGATTCGGCTCCCGAAGTCATTTGGGTTACGTTTCGTTTGCCAACGCTTTGTATTCGTTGTACAGACGTCATATGACATTTTTTTTCAACCCCTCTCCACATACCGAACGACAAAAGTTTCAACCGTTCGAAATTGCGATCGCGTGTGCCAGGTCAGTAGTGGACGTTCGTGAGAACGAGCGTGACGACGTAGGTATATATGTACAACTTCGAGATAAAATTATCGACAAGTTCATTACACCTTTATCCCCTGGTAACCCAAACTCTTTTTTTTTTCATTGTTGATGAGGTTCAACAATCCTCAAACTTTTGTACACTTCTGTTCTTCATCAGTCATATTTAAGAACGAATGAAACTTCTCTCACGTACTTCATCAGCACTTAATTTTATCGATTACTTTTTCCGAAACCAGCTACAAGAATGCGATCAGTTTTCTACTACAAGTACGAGGGAGAATTTTTTTTTTTTTTCAATCGCATTTCTCTATTTGCTCAGCATTGAAAATCGTGTCACTCGGAAGACAAACTCAAATTTTTCAGTCTTAAAACGGGGTCCCTTTAGGCTGAAAACGATACAAGGGCTAGAAAATCTAATCAATATGGTGAAAAAACGAAATGTGATGTAGATCATATATAGAAAAATTGTAAACTACCGCGTTGTAATTGAAAGTGTATCGCGAAAATAGGAATTGTGTCTGATAATAAAATCAAATTCTTATCATATAGAACATCGGAACTGTATCTTTCAATGAAGTACGAAATTAAATTTAAATGTAGAAAAATGCGCAAAACAAAATATTTTTCCAATACACCTTCACGGGTATTGAATACAGTAGATACAAAAAAAAGTAACAAAATATGGATTCGTTTTTGCAATTCAACAACATTCGGTACTCTTTATGCAGAACACTCATACTTATACATATATATATATATATATATATATATATATATATATATATATATAAGTATGAGTGTGAAAATATTTTTCCAATACAATGGATTCGTTTTTGCAATTCAACAACATTCGGTACTCTTTATGCAGAACACTCATACTTATATATATATATATATATATATATATATATATATATATATATATATATATATATATATATATACCGTGAAGGTGTATTGGAAAAATATTTTGTTTTGCGCATTTTTCTACATTTAAATTTAATTTCGTACTTTATTGAAAGATACAGTTCCGATGTTCTATATCATAACAATTTGATTTTACTATCAGACACAATTCCTATTTTCGGGATACACTTTCAATTACAACGCGGTAGTTTACAATTTTTCTACATATGACCTACATCACATTTCGTTTTTTCACCATATTGATTAGATTTTCTAACCCTTGTATCGTTTTCAGCCTAAAGGGACCCCGTTTTAAGACTGAAAAATTTGAGTTTGTCTTCCGAGTGACACGATTTTCAATGCTGAGTAAATAGAGAAATGCGATTGAAAAAAAATAAAAATTCTCCCTCGTACTTGTAGTAGAAATCTGATCGCATTCTTGTAGCTGGTTTCGGAAAAAGTAATCGATAAAATTAAGTGTCTGATGGAGTACGTGCGAGAAGTTTCATTCGTTCTTAAATATGACTGATGAAGAACAGAAGTGTACAAAAGTTTGAGGATTGTTGAACCTCATCAACAATGAAAAAAAATATTTATATATATCTTCCATCGAATAGTCTATATTACAATGTAACACATGCTGTACCCAAACAAATCCAACGAGCGAGATATTTGCTATTGGCAACTTAGAGTTCTACCAGGGTGTATATATACATATATCAAGAACGTTTTCTGTTTGCATATATATGAACCAAGTGTTCCGTTTTTACTAGCTTTATGCCGATCAAGTATTGAGTATAATAAAACTTTCAAGGTTCACGAGGGGACGTTAAACAAAATATTTTTCGGTTCAAAATTCAAAATGGCGACGTTGAGATGGCAGACATGTTTAAACAAAATGGGAACATGACTTTTTTCAGCAAAAAATTTGTCAGGCCACAACGAACAACTTTTGTAGGAATTTTTTTTTCTGAGGTTCGTGATTTTTAGGTTAGAATACCATTTTTTACTATTTTCGCACTATCCAAAATGTACCACGAGTCTTTAAGATCCCCAGTGTAAGTGTGGGTGTGTGTGGTTATGAGTTTGTTTATCGAACAACGCCAAACAAACCCAGATAAGGAGTCTCTGCGGCTCTTCACTCTCGTTATCAAACAAACCCAAAAAATCTCACACGCACACTTACACAATGAAATTTCGAAAAATACATTTTTTAATTTTTTTATCTAATAGTACAACATGTCAAGAATATTTTCCCAAAGGGACTGGAATCGACGATTACACGAAAGTTAAAAAAATATTTTTCGTTTTATTCTTGCTTAAAATTTGTATCGCTTTTTGTCTCAAAACTATATTTTTCACGTCGGTGGACACGATTTCTCAAAAACTAGATCACCGATTTTGTTGAAATTTTGCACACTTCTTCTAGATAGTATTAAGTGGTGACTGAACGGAGGATTTTTTTAAATTTGATCACAACTTATTTTACAAGGCAATACATGGTCTAGATTTGACCGAAAATCGTACCGTTTTGCGTACAACTCTACCGAAAATTCAATTTTCAATTTTTTATTAAATCGTTTAATCAATCACGAGCCATACAAATTCACTAACAGAATATGTTTGGTTCTTTCATTTCCGATAAAGCTATCATGAGTTATCCTGACCACCGTGAGGACACTTTTTTCTAAGAGGTCTCCGAAAACCAGTTTTCAATGGCTGGGTTTTCAAAATTTTTGGATGAAAATTTTATAAAATATTGTTCAAATGTTGTACCTTTATATTCTTAAAGTTTGAATAAAATATTTATTTTAGTACATTTAAAAAAAATGAGAGAAAATATGTTTCCCTATGCCCTTTAAATCCCATGTAATTCGTTAAGGGGTTACCCCCACTTGCGATTTTGAAAAAATCGATTTTTTTATTGCATTTTTTTTAAGTATAAGTATCTGAGAATATGTCCTGAAAATTTCAAGTCGATCCGAACAAAATTGACTGAGATATGAGCGTTGAAAGAGAAGAATCCGCGTTGAAAGAGCGTCGAAAGAGAAACTTTAAACGCGTTTTTCTCAAAATGGCATTTCTGAAGTCGGTGACCAAGATTACTCGAACACTAATGAACCGATCTTCTTGAAATTTTGCAGGCTTATTTAATACATAAAAATGTAGTCTTTAATCGTTCGATTTTTTTTTTCGAAAAAAAAAATGGCCTTTTTATAGCCAAAAAACGGCCGTTTTTTTCGTTAAAATCGAACCATTAACTTTGACTGTCCGCCATTTTGTGAAAAATGAATATTTTTAAAAATCCTTCGATTAAAGACTAGTTTATACTTATATTTGACTAAATCCATCCGCATTTTTTTTTTTCAGATGATTCACTTCGCCGCAATGTTGGTCACCGCAAACCGTGTATATAAAAACATTATTTCATTGACGGCCATTTGCCACTAAACAATGTAATATTTTTCAATAAAAAAATTACT
The DNA here is from genome assembly GCA_963210295.1 of Ophion ellenae. Classification (NCBI taxonomy): domain Eukaryota; kingdom Metazoa; phylum Arthropoda; class Insecta; order Hymenoptera; family Ichneumonidae; genus Ophion; species Ophion ellenae. The sequence continues at coordinate 40,985,533 of OY723389.1, forward strand.
GAAAGTTCTTCAAGATGTGTTCTTTAAGATGGTATATTGATCGATTAAAAAAGTTTTGTAGTTTTCTTTAAAAAAATTCATGAAAAGGCCTTTTTTTGCGCTACAAGTGAGGGTAACGCCTTAAAGCCACTCGACTTCGAGGACCGTGCCCATAGTAGCCTATTGTCCCCATACTCAACATTATTCAAGCCCCCTCAGCTTTAAAACAGTTTTTCGATAAATGTGTCGTGAAATATCGTAAAATGATAAATGTAATGAATACGAAATGTTTGGGTTCGCAAAATATTGTATAAAATATATTTTAATAAAGGCATTTTGAAACAAAGCTGGTTACAAAGTGCCTTCCATTCCAAAAATCCTCGGTGGCTTGAGAAAAAAAAAACTTCAAGGGCACTTCTTAAAACAGCCAGATGTGCTGATAGCCAACATAACATATGTATATATGACGGGATAAAAATATAAATTTCCCATATGCATATGTATATACATATGCGTACTGGTATACGTCTATTGGCATATCAAATCGGACTAGTGATTCGTCTATCTCTGACGTGCGAGTAACTCGCGGACTTCGCTAACCAGCCATCTATCGCTATTCATAGCGTATCGCAACGCAATTGCGTAAACTCAGCTGGATACGTTGACCCCCGTTCCATTACGCAACTATCGCGAGCCCAGTCTATACATGTATTTGCATGTACGGTTGTGTACATACAACGTGGATACCGGTAAATTTTGTATTCCATCGATTCAACGATTGGCTAGATAGATTTTTTTCTCCGTTAGAATGCTCAATTCCTTGCAAAATCTTCGAATCAAAATTAGGGGGTTAGACTACTGTGGAAATGACGAACGCTCGTTCGTCGCTTGAGGCAACTCAAATTGAAGAGGAAGGTCCAACATATGGTGCAGGAATTGCAGATTGACGGTAAACTTATGATTACAACGATAGAATTGCCAGTAAAACTTCAAATGTGTTTTTCTCGAAACTATGTTTTCCAAAATGGTGTACACGATTTCTCGACATCCAATCAGCGGATTGGCTAGAAATTCGGTACACTTGTTCAGTGTAATAGTAGCTTAGTCTTGACCGACGGTTTTCTTCTTAACATTTTTTTCATTAATTATTAACGATAATGATGTCATTTTTTCACGAAAAATCGAGAAAAAAAACTTCACAATGTTTTCGTTCGTGATAGAAACACGATAACAAAAAAAAGATCGGTCAAGTTGTTGCCAATATTATCTGTTTTAAGAAAAAACTCGTTTTCTTTATTTCAGATAAACCGGGTGGCCAAAATCAAGTACACCGTTGAGCCCTTCACGTTCAAAGGGCCTTCACGAGATTGTTTATAATGTCTTTATTTCTCTAATTATTAATATTTTTTAATAATATTTCGTACACAACTTTGTTAACCCTTCCTTGTCACACTGGGTCATTTTGACCCGAACGAATTCATAATAAATAGCTTACATTCCCAAAATTGAAAGTTTTCAATAATTTTTTCCCACCGTTCAATTTTATACTCTCCAAATGTCAATTATGCAGACGTATTCAGAAATGTTTAAAGTGTGTCTCGAATTTTTTTCAATAAAAACCGACTGAAGGGCTGTTAAGGGCAGGTGGATGAAGGGACTATCCGGGTCAAATTGACCCAGTGTGTCAAAGACGTGACCAACCAAAAGTGTGTCGAGGAAGGATTAATGTACATACAAAAAAATTTCAAACGATTTTTTCAATCATCTTACTTATACTTTTTTTCTCAATAATCCAGATTTTCGGCTCGTCACAGTAGCCTAACCCCTTAATACATTTGCGCGTATGTGAGAAACGCAAAGACGAGGGTTTATTTTGTCCCCACAGATGATCGATAAATCAACGACAAAAAACTCCAACATTGGCGATAATTTTCGTGCGGAGTAACAACTTGGTGATTATGTCGAAAAAAATAAGGGCAAATATTCGTGAATACAGATAGTATGTTGTAGTCTAAAAAAGATTGCGCTGTAACTGTGAGTGGAATCTTCCACGAACGTAATAAAAAAATTAGAATCAATTGAAGACAGGGAGATTAGTACGGGTCGAAAACATTGACACAGTGTTCTCTCGTTTGAAAAAACTTTTTAATTCTTCTAAGGCTGTGCAAATATTTTTTCCGTTCCATTCATCATAGATTCTTATCTTATTCCGCTGTACTGAATTTGTTCACAATTATATCGTACAGCTTCGCTCAAGAGAAGCCACGCGGTTAATTATTCATTTGACACCGCGAACGTATTCGTGCAGCGTTCAATTTTTATCCGAGAATCGCTGTCCAACGGTCTTGATTAATGACCCCGGTGAGTTAATAAGTGAACTTCTGCTACATGAAATTGAATTATTCAGCTTCGTGAAACACTGCCTCTTGACGATACCAACCGCAATTTAATTCACTCGGCATCGATCCTCGTCATTAATAACTGTAATCCATTGCGGCAATTCTACCATCTTGTGATGATAAAAAAATTATGACAGTCTTTCGATTCTCCATGGGTAAAACGCATTTTCTTCCAGCCACTTTTTTTTCTCCCATTTTATCAAGGCGGCACAAAAGTTTTTTGACGAGTCGAAAAATTGATTTTTTTTATTTTCTCAAAGTTCAAGAAGATTTTTTCAATGTTCGAAAAGTTTTTCTCAGTGTTTAAGAAGATGTTGAAAAACTTTCAAATTGAAATATTAAAAAGTTGACTTTTCTCGACCTGGCCAGAATCACAACATTACCTATAATTGTCCGATGTTCAATTTACAAAAACCAAAATTCTTGCAATTGCGGTAGCTATCGTTGTACGTAGCCTTTTTCCCTTTTTTGTTATTTAGTATTTTTAAAGTCCTCGAATGTACGTAAAAATTTCGCCAAAATGACACTTTTTTTTAACACCCGCCATTTGGTGAAATTTTATTTTTCGAAGAAACAGTCGCGTCCAACGAGTACTACATTTATATAGATTATAAAACTTTGTTATTTTTATTTTTCAGACCAACAATCCACTTTTCAAGCCGGCCGTTTGACCACATTTTTCATATCGAGGCTCTACCATAGCTCAACAACGCTGTTAATTTTGAATTTTTTTAAACAACAATTTACACGAAATAAGTTCAATGTGTGGTTAATAACCGTCTTTTTTTCCAAATCCCAAATAAACAATCTAGTAGACGAAAAAAAATCGGAAAAAGCGACCTTTTGTCGACTCGTCGCAGTCGTGTTCTCCCTTAAGCCTGCATCGCAATCAATACGCGACACGCTTGAAAACTATTTGTTGTAAGTACAAAAAAATAATCTTTCTCGTTTTATCTGGGACAAGCCCGCGATTTGCGGGAAAATAAAATAAATAAGCGGTTAAATATTATCGAAAAAAAGACGTGGCAGGAAATCGGGTCGACCACTGCGGCGAGGTCGACTTTGCGGATCGCGCGCCTCGCACAGAAGCACAGACAGGGCGCCTTTCGAGAGAACAGGAATAAAGGCTGCCACAGTGCTGCACATATATAAATATATGCGCGTGTAACGTGAAGTATATCGAAGTACGAGCAAAAACGGTGAAGTCTGGCTCGTATCTTTCGAGCGATACGATTATTCGTACGTATGCCGCATTGTACATTATCCTGGGGGTTTTGTATCCGCGACATTCGTTCCGGGTGGTAAGGCACGCGGCGCCGCGGTGGAAAAGATACGCTTATTCTTTTAAGGGGTTAGGCTATTGTGACAAGCCGAAAATCAGGATTATTTAAAAACATGAATTTTCGAGGAATAAGTAAGACGATTGAAAAATCATTTGGACATTTATTTGTATGTACATTAACAAAGTTGTGTGCCAAATTTGTATTGAAAAATATTATTCATTAAAGAAGTTGTAAACTACCGCGTGAAGGAGCTTTGAATGTGAGGGGCTCACCGGTGTACTTGATTTTGGCCTCCCAGGTGACCTGCAACAAGCAAAACGAGTTTTTTCTGAAAATAGATACTATTGGCTAAGACTTGACCGAGACTTTTTTTGTTATCGAGTTTCAATAATTGAAATTGAGTGTTTTTTTCGATTTTTTTAGGAAAAATGACATCATTATTGTTAATAACTAGTTTAAAAAAAGGTAAGCAGAAAATCGTCGGTCAAGTCTTAACTAGTATAACACTGAATAAGTCTACCAAATTTCAAGTCAATCTGTTCATTAGATGTGGAGAAATTCTGTACACAGTTTTTAAAAACATAGTTTCGAGAAAAAAGGGTTTAAGGGGGTGTCCTCTTACGGGGTATGCCTCTGGAAACTTGAAAAAATCGTTTTTTATGCATATTGTTATAGTGTGAACTTTCAAGAGTATTTTAAGACCAACCAGACCCTGAAATTCTAAAAATTAACGTCGTTACACCTATTTTCGTTTTTCAAGAGAAAAATGAATTTTTCTTTGGAGAAGCTGTCATTTTTCAGAAACATTTTTCACAAACTTGTACAATACATGCTGGGAAAAAATTAATGTGTTCCAACCAATGAGTTACTAAAAAATTATCCTGACTCTTCAAATTGGGCTTCCAGAGAGAGATACCTCTTTAAAGTTTTACTAGCAGTTCTATCGTCGAAATCATAAGTTCACCTTCAATCTGCGATTCCTACACCATACGTTGGACCTTATTCTTTAATTTGAGTTGCCTCATGCGATGAACCAGCGTTCGTCATTTTCACAGTAGCCTAACCCCTTAACGGGCTACATCTAGGTGGGTCAAAAAAGGCATTTTCCAAGAAACATGAATAATAATATTCCTAAAATTGAATGAACTACAGCTGCTGACAATCCGCCGGGCGGGCGGTAGCAGCACCATGCTTCAAACTTTAAGGGGCTATACCAGTGTGGCACTATAAAAAAATCGATTTTTTTTGCCTTTTTCGACAGTTTATACTTCCAATATCCTGTACAAATTTCAAGGCCGTGTCTATAATCATTTTATCTTGCAAAAATCGATAGTTAAATCTTTAAACGCGTTTTTCTCGAAATGAGATTTTTCAAATTTGCTGACATTGTAACTCAAAGAGCAATTATCCGATTGACTTGAAATTTGAACTGAGTACTCTTGAATATATTTACTCTGCAATGACGTAGGATATTTTTGATTGGATAAAAATTGACGATTTGGCATTGAAAAAAACGACCATTTCATAGGCAAGAAAACATATTTTTTTCGTAACTACGCCATTTTGTTAGATTTTGATATTTTTCGAAAATCCTACGTCATTGTGCAGGAAATAACTTCCAGTTTAACGACAATTTTTCCTTTTTTTGGTTTCAGCTACTCAATCGGCCGGAATCATGTCAGCAGTGGAGGAACTTTTTTTTTGGCACCTCCGAAGGCAGCGCATAAGTCGCTTGGATCTCAATATTTTTGTATGAAAAAATTATGCAATATAGATCAAATATAGCCAAATACATTCTTTATTTTCCGAAACATTTAATTCAATACTTCTCTTCCAAAAAATTCCCGAAAATCACCCAAATTTTCCAAGTCGGTGGACATGATATCTCGAGGACCACTTGACAGATTGCTTTCAAATTTACACCAGATGCGACGAGAAATATTCAAAGGTCGTTGACGATCTCACTTTTCAAAAATCGATCTTCATTTTTGAATAGTTACGTAAAAATTACGACTTTTTTAATAGATTTTGTATTCTCGAGTGGCAGTACTCGTCTTCACGTTCATAAAAAAAATTATTTTCGAAATCGACGATCGTCAAAGATTCGTATTTATGGTTAACTTGAATAGCCCGTTTGGATTTTAGATTTCAGATGAATGGTTTAAGCTGGAGAGTGTCCACCGCCAAACGTCGCGAAAAAAAATTTCATGATCTCCCGATGGCCATATTTTTGTCGTTTCTCTGGTATTTTTTTCAACGGCTCTCAAAATATGTACCTTTTTGTAAAAAAAGTGGGTTCCTTTTTCCTCAACCGTTTCCCAGAAAAATAATTGGAACTTGGCAATTTTTTTCGGGCCTCTGGGTAGATGTAGCCCCTTAATTATCCCAAGTTTTCTCTTGCAGTGACAACTTCCACATTGACTCCGAATGATTTCACGTTCCTGCTTTTGCGTGAGCACTTTCTTTTTCTTCGCGCGGATGAAAAGTGCGAAGAATAGCGCGCTCGTATAATTATTATTCTTGCAGTCAGGGCACTCGAGACTCGTACTTTTAACGGAACAAATGTTTTCTCTCGCGTGTCTCGTGTGTGCTGCTTGATCGATCAAATAAACACAACTGTTACTGATAAACTGTCAATTGCGTTTTTTTTTTTTCGACACCTTTCGTACCCCGCGATCTCGGCTGACAGTCGAATATCTTCCCACCACTCCGGCAGGCAGCCAATGGCGAGTCGACGTTTATCGAACGATCCAATTAGTTCGTGCCTCCGTTAAATAAACTCACGAATTTACACGCGCTCGGAGTGAGACAAGTTTTCCTTACTTGATCGATAATAGACCGGGCAATTGACCTCGCCGAGCCGCCCGATATATATCGCAATTAAGCCTGCACAGGCCAACGGCCTGAAACACACTGTGCAACGGGCTAATCAATCTCGAGGAAAAAGTACTCGGTTCGGCACACCCGCGGCAAAGCCTGCTATTTCCGTATAATCGCGTTGAGAGCTATCCAGTTGAAAAAAAAAACTAAAGAAAAAACAAAGATACGATAAATTCCTCGCTGTTTTTTTTTATCGATTAGTGCATTTTGCCAGTACTATATCTGAAGGGAATATGTAGTTTTGAGCCACTTGGTCGATCGTGATCGTCGAATATTAACGAAGGAAACGATTTTCTCAGGCACCATTTTTCTTATGTCGTCTTGTACTGAGAGGGGATCGAATAAGTGTATTGGAGGTGAATTTCGTTTGGGTTAGTGAGCCTGTAGTTGCCATAGGAAATGATGAACAACTGTAGGTTCGGTAAATATTCGGAATTGTCACTCCCGCTAAAAAGAGACTGTCAATTTTATTATCAATTCTTTATGATTATAAAATCTTATATTAAGGCCTCATATACGCGATTTCACCGATTTTTGAAGGTACTTTTCTAGACGCGCTTAAAAAAACTGACGCAAATGTTGACAACATTTTTTTACAGATCATTTATGCACAAGGTTAAGTATATGTAAAAAAATCAGAAATATTAACAAATGGCGGAGATATAACATAATAAAGCATTGTATTTGTTTGCGCGCGCGTTGATGGTGAAAGTTCTCGGCATCGATGTGGGTGTCTGAAAAAAAATGAATTTATTTATAATTGCATAATGAATGTATCTTTAGTGTGAACCAACAAAATTATTTTAAAAAATTATTATAATAAAAATTTCGAAAACTAAATTTTTTTTACTCAATTTTCTGTCGGTATTTTATTTTTTATATTTTTTTGTGTCATTTAAATGTTTGTTTCTGTGGATCACACGATAGGTGATGATACTAATAATATCTTGTAAAAATTTCCAAGCGATCTGAACATTCCTTCAAGAGTTAGAACTTTCACAAGGTTCAAAAAAGTAAATCGTGGAAAAACGGCTTTGAAATTGGCGGTCGAGCACGCCGCGCGGTATCTATTGTAAATGCAATCTTACCTTCTTTTTAGAACTTTTCAATTCTGTAAAGCTTAAAATATTCCTAACCGTTCAGGCTAATGGAATGAAAAAATAATAAAAAAATGAAAAGTGTTGAAATTTTTCGCGTATATAAGGCCTTAAGTTATATTTTAATGGCGCATAATGTTTTTAATGCATTGACATTGTTTTTTCGGTAAAATGTAAACATGCAAATACAATGTGCGAATAAGGTCACCAATATACTGGGCAACACAAAAGTAAACGCACTTATATACGTCGAGACTTAGGTAAGAAAATTTTCGAAAATATTCAGTTTATATTTCACAATGGAGTGTTTGGGTTTGTTTGGGTTTTTTTGAGTGAAAAAAAATCATTTCTATTCTGACAGGAGTGACACTTCCGAATATTTACCGGAGGTCCTCACAGAGAACGTATTGCCGAAAATTTTAGTGCTTTTCAATTAAATAATACGTTTTATTTATAAATTAAAATGTCAGGTCATTTTGAGAGGCCCTATATATGCAAAAAGAATAACTGAAACCAGTTACATTTAAATGTCATATTGGCTATCAGCACTTCTGGCTGTTTTGAGGACAGTTTTATATATATATATATATATATATATATATGTCTGTTTGAGTGTGTGTGTGTGTGTGTGTGTGTGCATATACATCTTTGGAAAATGATAGTGATTACGCTTCGAGAAGTTTATCCGATGTGTGCAAAATGATTCAACGCAGCCTTATCTATCTTATCTCCATCAATATTTTATTTGTGTTTATCCTCGTCTCGTTTATTATGCCTCGCTCTTATCCCTTTTCCTTTTTTCTCCTCGAAATGTTGAAAGTATAACATATCCACGTGTGCAGACACGCACGATTGTACATAGAGCGAGGTGGGTTCTCACCTCCGTATTTATTTACGATCGCGCAAGCAGGTAACCAGTTGGACTGTGGCTTTTCATGTGCAGCGCGCTGTTATTATTACAACTCGGGTTGCTCAGGCGGGACAAGAGCAGGAGGACGAAGACGAAGAGCTCGCTGATGGCACACGAGCCAGAGATTATAATGTATATGTTGCGTATATGGGAAAACGTGTTGCGATCTTGGCCGGCTTATACGCACACCGCGCGGCGAGTCGATCGTGATCGTGGACTGCCGATCGAATGAAATTCCCCGAGGAGATTAAAGCGCCGCACAGAGGATGCATACGGAGAGTGGCGCGGGCGCGCAACGGCGACGATGCAACTGCTAGATGCAAGGGGGGGGTGAGAGAGAGAGAGAGAGAGAGAGAGAGAGAGAGAGAGAGAGGAGAGAGAGTAGAGAGAGAGAGAGGAGAGAGAGAGAGAGAGAGAGAGAGAGAGAGAGAGAGAGAGAGAGAGAGAGAGAGAGAGAGAGAGAGAGAGAGAGAGAGAGAGAGAGAGAGAGAGAGAGAGAGAGAGAGAGAGAGAGAGAGAGAGAGAGAGACGCGGGCGTTCTCTTGATGGCGGTGAGGTACACGTCGATGGACGCGAAATCTCGAAGGGATTCGCTCTAAACTCCGTACGTACGTTACGCGTGAACGGCTTTAGACGGATTTGACCCGAGGCGCGTACACGCGCGGCTGTATATCTCCTTGCATATTCATTATTATTGTTGCTCGCGTAAATATGTAGCCTGTGAGAATGTGGATTTGTTAGCACGGGCTCTTCCAGGTTAATGGGGTCTTTTCATTTAAGACGCAAGAAATGCTATTTTCATGAATTTTTTTGGCAGGTTTATATTATAGATATTGATATAAAGCTTGTTACACTTCATTAATACGCTTTCGAAGTACATTTTTTTAAATGTATTTATGTAACCCAAACAAAGTTTAAACGCGTTTTGCTCGAAACAACGTTTTTCGACGGCTTGTTGATAACATCTTCGAAACTACTGAAGCGATCCTTATGAAATTTTAACCACATATTCTTTACAATTATAACTATAGCGCATTTCAAGGATTTTATTTAATTTTTGATGTTTACTTTTTTCGCCAAAAACGGTAAAAACACGTTTTTTTTTGTTTTCTTCGAAAATGTCCGTCATTTTGTTATTTTTGCATATGTAAAAAATCGTATGATATGCATTATAGCCATTACCCTACTGAATCTAAAACCGTTTGATTTTTTTGTTTCGGATTATCCATCTCCGAGATTTCATCAACAGCGCAGACCTACAATTTTTTTAGGACATATTTTTAACTACCATTTTCATCTATAAATAGTGATTTGAATAAATAATTAAAAAATGTATTTATTATAACTTTTATATCAATATCTATAATGTAAACCTAACAAAAAAATCATGAAAATAGCCTTCTTTTTTCAGCGTCTAAAGTGAGAAGACTAACCTGCACTGAGAAAACAATATGTTTCTATGTACCAGGATTTGTTTACTATCGACAAATGTTAAAGTTGGATATGGCTAAATGTCTTATTACAGTTAATAAATGAGCAATTTAAGCCTCTGAATTGTCACAAAGATTTGGCAATAGTTAAGAAATGGGTACTTTAATGGAACTTACCCGTTCTTAACAGCCAATAGATATACGGTTGGTCTAATCCAATGCTTCGTATTAAAATACTATAAATACTTGTTTCCTATAACCGAGGCGTTTATTCAATGAGATCAGGGGAAAAGTTGCCCCAGATGTAAAGGATAGTTGAGTGAACGATATTTTATATTCGCACAAATGAAGGATCGTGTACCTAGTTGCCAAATGAATATTTGGAGAAAGTCATTCATTCATTGTCGGCAGATGAATGTGCAGTTGAATCAATGTAGCACTGTAGTGCTTGTGGTCAAGTGTACAAGGAACAACTCTCATTTTCTATGAGAGTTGTACCTTGCTACTTGTGGAGGACAAATCGTTGTCCAACAATTTGTCCTCTACAAGTGGCAAGTCCGTTAAGGGGTAAGGCCATAGTAGAATTTTCAAAAATCGATTTTTTTTTCGCTAAAACGGTGCTTAATCATCATAATAATAAGTTACTATTCCATTGATAGCAAGAATTTTTTTTTCACCGACTTTGAGCGTATAACGTAAGCCCACCTCTGGCACGGCCGTAGAGTACCTAAAACTTTGATCGCGTTTTTCTCGAAACAGCTTCTTTCGAATTTGCCTGACAAATAACTTCAACAATTTTCACTCGATTTACTTCAAATTTAAAAGTTATGTTCGTAATTGCATTTCGCAGAGAAGTACGTACGGAACTTCTGATCAATCGAAAACTTTTCATTTTATGAGCAGTTTTATACGAAATTTTTCACTGAAAATTCATTCAAATACCCACAACTCAATTCAAATACCTACGACTTTTGAATAAAACAAAATTTTTCAAATTCCCTACGTACTTCTCTAGGTATGCTAATGTAGATTGATGAGAATTTTTTTGTTTTCTTCTACGTAAACATTTGTGGATGCTAAATGTCACGCCGCGGAGCGTCTAAAAAAAGATAACAAAAGAAAATATTAGAAGTCTCCCATTCTGTACAACGAAAAAAAAATTCTAACAGCTTGATATTCATACTAAATAGATGTGTAATTAATTTTACGAGTGAATCACTTTTTCATACGAAAAAAAATTCTTAAATTCGCACATGATTTTATACCCGTTACTGTGGCCTAACCCCTTAATCGGAAGAAAACAAAGATGCTAGCATCAATACGTCGTAGAGCAAGGAACAACTATATCATATAAAATAGGCGGTCGACCGGCCCCACGATAGACGACTTGGCTACCCCTGCTCTAATGCATAATTTAAGGGGCCAGTCCACTTTGAAAATTTCAAAAAATCGAAAGCAAGCAAGACTTGAAGGAGTCGACGATGATGAGCAACCAGACGAGATTTTGTACGGTGCAGGAATTGCCGATTGAGTCTAGGTAAGAGTTTTTCTTAATATAAACTTCAAACTCGTTTTTCTCGAAACAATTTCAAAATCTAGCTCCATCGTATCTCTGAAACTAATAAACGGATTCTCTTGAAATTTGAACCACATATTGTAAACATGATTTGCAACAAGATGACCCTCGATGGTTTAAAAATTTTGATTTTTACTCTTTTTTGCGAAAAACTACGAGAAAACTCGTTTTTTTGCTTTTTTCGTTTTTCATCTGCCAGTTTTTTATTTTTTGATAAAACTTTATATCCGAGGGTCATTTTGTAGCTGGTGTCGTAATGAATCTAATGAACTTTGATTTTTTTGTTGCTGGCAAGCCGTTGCCGAGTTGTGATGGAGCCACCTATTTTTGAGGCGTTACGTTCAACTATACTTTTGTACCTAAAAATGGATTAATTTTTTTTTAAATTTATTCCAAGATTTTATTTATCAAGCCCAACGACTTTTATATTCATATCTTTTATAAAATGCTAAAAAAAAATCGCAAAAATAGCCTTTTTTCGTGGCTCCAAAGTCGACTGGCTCGTTAATATTCTCTATATATACTTTTGAAAGTTTCCTAAACATTTGGCAGGTACCACAAAACGAGCAAATCGTTTTCACGTGAATGAATAAATTCACGTTTTCACGGTCACGAACTGATAACCCCTAGGTAAATGGACATGCGGTCACGCAGAGTCTCCAATGTATCTAAGTCGCGTCTGCGCACGAACGGGCTTGTGCATCAAAGGGCCATGGTAGCGTACAAAGTAAACGGTCTTGCCAAATGTACGATACTTATTTCAAGTACAGATTTGTTAACTATTAACAAATCATTATTCGAGACGAGTCTTCGATTTTTTAACCGTAATTTTCTAACTATTTACAGGGCTATATTTGATTTAACTGAAGATTTTTAAATTATTACCAAATGTTTATTTTGCAATAAGTGTACGACTGTTATCTCAAAGAACTACTGGGCCAACATCGTAAATACCGATTCAGTAATAGTTGATAAATCCTTATTTGCGTTAGATAGAGAAGTTGCCGCGTCAACCGTGTGACTCTTGGGTCAAATGCGGTCGAGATAGTCGTTTTGAATGAAGATCAGTTAATTGTTGTGACATGTTCATTTGCATTCAATACAGGATAGTCGCGGCAACTGTACGTTAACGGCCCCAAACCTAAATATATCAATTGTGAACAAATCTCTACTCCTTTGAACTGTATTATCATATCACAATACCAACTCGTTATTCGACGACCATAAACATCTACTGAGTTACGAGAAACAACAGCGATCAAATAAATCATTCTTTTCGAAAAAATACCATGAGAAAACGAACTCACACCCACATACACATGCACACTTGCACTTGGGATTTTGAAGACTTTACTAAAATAGTAAAAAATTGTATTCTAACCCAAAAATTATGATCGTTATCAATAAAATTTTCCTACAAAACTTGTTTGTTTTGGCCTGACAAATTATGTGGTGAAAAAAATTATTGATCCCATTTAAAAAAATATGTCGGCCAGTTTAATGTCGCCATTTTGAATTTTAAACCAAAAATTATTTTTTAACGTCCCCTTTTGAACCCTAACAATTTTATTTTACTCAATACTTGATCGGAGCAGTATTTTTCGAGATAAACCAGGTGTAAGATTAAAATGGGACACCCGGTATAGATATATATGAGTGAATCTTTGTAAAGTATAAAACTTATAATATAAAAGATTAAGTTGCTTAAATAAAGTCGATTCTGAAAATCGTTTTGAATCACAGCACTGAATGAGCACGATATAATTATCGTTTATTTATTTTATCCAATTCCAATTGGGATCCACTTGGATTCCAATGTGGAGTCTCTAAGTGCGGCATCCCTATCAAATCCCTACAGGGATGTGGCAGGATCCTGGGAAACTTCTGCGAAAGTGATGATCGTAGGAATCGTTGGGCTTTTCCCGTGTTTCATTTCGATCGTTCATTCATTTCTTTAGGCTTTTTACTGGAGGATCTTGTTCATTTGGGTGAGGTCATTTGGGTGAGGTTCTGTAAATTTTATGAGGAGAGTTTGGTTGTGTTTTTGGTACATTGATAATAGGAAATAGCGAGGGTTTAGTATATTCAATGAATTTTGGTACGAGAGGAAGACAGGAGGCTGGGACGTGGAATCGCTCGAAACTCAGGGCTTTTTTGGTGTACAAATCGTCTGGACAAGCTCATGTGTTAGCCCCATCGTCCGTCACCCTTTTTTTCAACCCAGGAAAGCGTTTTTCGTCTAAAATTCACGACCGCACCATCATCTTGATATGATCTTCCGAGCTGAATATTCGTATCCAGCGAACGATTTAACGTTGTATAGGATCTTGTCCAATTGACTTGAGTGGAGAATAAAAGGTGGACCAGCCGAATACACGGTTGTGACGTTAGGCGGACAATTTTTTTATTTTTAACCCAAACGGATTGGACAAGGTCTCCGTTCGATAGAAAATCGTTTTGTGTTCCCGAATATTCCAGCCCTACAGTGGGCCAGCACTTACTCAATCAAAGGAAGCCGCCTACCAAAGCCCAAAGGACTTTTTTTAATCTCAATGATGTTCCTTCAGGCACGGGATAAAGCGCAGTTCCCTAGCTTGGAGAAAAACTCACTGTTTCCCCAATGTGGAAACATTTATCGTACTCGAAATAAACATTCCGGAATTTAATCCACAATTCTTTTCTCTGATCCCTTCCGTTTATTTAAAATTAATTTTAACCATATAATTTACTTCTTTATCCCACATAAATTTACTATACTAATTTGCAGTTCTGCATTCACTTGTAATTTCAATTTATCAATTCATGAATATATGAATGGCTAATATATTTACGAGCGTAAATATATTAGCGCGCAAAAGGTTATCAAATTGGATAAACGTCTTTAGTGAAAGCAAATTTCGATGTTGCTTCTCCCGGGGTCTGGGATCGTGGCACGGCCGATAAATAATGTTTCGCAACTTTAAGTTCACACGTTGTGTTCTCAATTGAATCGAATGTACTGAAACCGAATTATTGCTGTTGTAACAGCATTGTCTCGTTCTCGAAGGCTTTTATCGACGAACTCACTCATTTTATGATGCGAGAAAAATATCTTTCATTTGATGGCTTCAAAAAAATTTAATGGCCCTCAATTTAATTTTTAATTATTATTTTTTATTCATTTTGTATTTTAATCAATTTGTATTTAATGCAATTTGATTTCTAATCCAATTTCAACTTAATACAATTTTTATTTCATTGTTATGTTATTTAATTGTAATTTTTTAGTAACTATTCCTACACGTTTCAGTCTTCAAGAGATTTCGAAAGAAAGCCAAAACCTCAGAACGTTGAGATATTGCAGTCATTAAAAAATAGCGACCTGGCTCACTCGTAATTAGCTTATGAAAAAAAAAAAATAGTCCGGAGATAACTTGCGACGACTCAATCGTCTCAAAAATGGTAGATTTGAATTGTTATTTGAAAATCGGATGATACAAAACATAGCAGGCAAATGTTTGTTCAAACGTACGATCGATTTTTCTTTAATCAACATTGTTGAAAAATGCTTTTTATTAATTTAATGTAAAGGTAAACATTCGCCGGCTAATTATGCCTGAATCATTAAACGCGGATATCTTTACACGTCTTTTTAGAATTCATAGGATCGTTTGTAGAATTTTAAAAACATCAGCTCGTACAAAAAAAAGTAAAAAACGTTTCACTGTTTGTCTAGTCGACACGGAACGTTCCACATCATGCCCTGATGATAACTCGTGCATACGCAAATGCCGTATGTACGATCTATGGACGTAATCTCCGACCGATGCTTATTTTTCCCGGATTAATGCCACGACCACATATATCGATCAAGCGTGTATTATTAAATAGAAATAAAGCGGACCGCATGTGACAACAGCGCGAAGTATTTTCAGGTGATCGGAATTTATTGACGTATCGCTAATTATACAGACCCATCGGAAAGAAAACCTCAGCCAAATTTGTACATCGAAAAGAGAAACGCTCCTATCATTATCGTAGACTATCTGCACCGCTGACGAGATTTTCAAACCTCATTACACATGCGTGCTTGTGCCTTTGTATCTTTCCCACGATGCAAAAATCAACGATAGAGCAGTAAACATTGAACAAAATTCAATCCCAAATTTGTCTTTGAGGCTGGAGCCTGAATTAGAAGATCCGAAAAATGGTTTTTTTTTTGCAATTGCTTAAATTGATAGATAAACTATCCAAGAATATATTTACAAAGTTACAGAGGCCAATTGTAAATATTTTCGATAT
This sequence comes from Ophion ellenae, assembly GCA_963210295.1. Lineage (NCBI taxonomy): Eukaryota > Metazoa > Arthropoda > Insecta > Hymenoptera > Ichneumonidae > Ophion > Ophion ellenae. The sequence goes on from OY723389.1 coordinate 41,001,368, forward strand.
TGATATTTCCTCCTCTTGAAAACTTTAAAACGCGTTTTCTCCAGTTTTCTTTTACACGATTCTTCCAAATTGGCGGGCGTGGTAGCAAAAAAACTAAACGACCTATTGAATCAAACCAAAGTTTATTTTCTTTAGTATGAAAATCTCTTTTAAGTGAATTAAAAAGGTCGTTGGAAGCGTCTTTTTAAATAATTTTTATAGCACCTTAAAGTGTTTTTTTAACACATTTATTTTAACTTGAGAAAAGTTATAATTTCACGATTGTTTTTGGCCTTTTTCTAAATTCACCCAGAAGAAAAATATATGACAATTGAACATTTTATTGATTTTTTTGTTTCAGTAAAGAATTACGGTCTGCAGCTTTCCAGCCGAGTAGGGACTGCAGTGGCAAGACGCACGTGGAATAGGCTGATAAATCTGCAGTCATTTATTGTTTCATGTTAAAATTTTGTTTCCTACATTTCAAATATACATGAAAAGAAACCTTAATGTTTATTGGGCTCACTTGTTTTTTTCCCTTTCAAGAAAATTCACGAATAAACGTTTTTTTGGACCTTCTAATCCAGGCTCCCGCTGAGGGAGGACGCCACTGTGACGGGCCGAAAAAGGTAGTTTTTCTGATTTTTTCGTCTACTAGATTATTCATTTTAGATTTCGAAAAACGGTATGTTATTAAGCATGCGTTCAACCTATTTCGTGTAAAATTTTATTTGAAACGATAAAACATTAACAACGGTATTGAGGTATAATAGAGCCTCTGTATAAAAAATATGGACCAACAGCCGAATCGATAACTTGACAATGGTTGGTCCGAAAAATAAAAAATAAATTTTTTTATAATCTACACAAATGTAGTTCTCGTTGTACGTAGCCTTTTATCGAAAAAAACCATCGTCACAAAATGGCGAGTGTTGAAAAAAAGTGCATTTTTTACTTACATTTGAGAGCATAAAAAATACGAAATATCGATATTAAAAAAAAACGGCTACGTACAACAATAGCTACATCACTTACGATTTTTTTTTAAATTGAAAATCGGACGGTTCTAGCTAAACTTATGATTCCGGCCAAGTCGAGAGAAGTCGTTACCTCCTCTCGCTAAATTATCTCTAGCTTGGTCAATTTTCAATATTTAACTTGATTTTTTTTCACATGGTCTTGATTATGCGCACTTTGAGGAAAAGCAAAAAAAAATCGATTTTTGTCCCGTCACAGTGGTCTCCCGCCTTAATTTCTTCAATGCCCGAGCCTTGAATTCAATTAAGGCGGTCCTTTAGTTTCTCGGGTCGAAAAAAACGATTTTTTTTTCATGAATCACATCTACAACATGTGTAGAAAATGTGTGCCAAAGGATTTTACGATATTCGAAGTGGTTCACAAGTTACGGCCCTGGAACGGAGCAGGTATACGGAGCGCGCGCCGGGAGCGCGAACTTTCAAACGCGTTTTTCTCGAAACACCATTTTTCGAAACGGTGACCACGATATTTCAGAAACTACTGCACCGATCTTGTTCAAATTTATGCAGCATCTGTAATATGTTATAAGCCAGCGATTGAACTGGGATTATCATGATTGCTTCGATAGTTTTTTTTTGTACGAGCGAAAAACTTAAGAAAAAATGAGTAAAAAATAGAATGTAATTTTCAAAAGTGTATAAAAAAGTCAATTTTTGTAATTTCGAATTCACTCTAGTTCAATCGCTAGTCTTAAATATGAAGATTAAAATGCCGTTTGGTTTTTCGATTTCAGATAAGCAGAACAGCCGCAATCTTGGTCACCGTCAAGCACCTCTTTTACTTGATGTCTTCCTGTCGGCCACTATAACGTTTATTCTATTATATATTTTGACTTCAAAAAATTTGTAAAGCTTATTTAAATGTTAATAAAGATTATGCAAAAACAATGAGATTGATTATTTCGATGCTTTGCCGGTAAAAAATTATTGAAAAAGCCGTAAAAAAACAGCCGAGAAACTAGAGGACTGCGTTAAAACAATTATTGAAGCCCATATTCATATATTCATGCCTGAATAATTTATTTTTCGAAGTGTCAACACGTCCTCACTCCGATCAATCACTATCCGGCAATTAATTCAGGCTTCATTATTAACGTGCGACACTTCACTATTTTTCGTGAATTACTTGTACAATTGTCTCTCCAGAGAAATGTGTGTGCCAATCCAGCGTTTATTTGCTAACTTAATCTACGGACCTGTGTATTTAAAGTGCAGTACAAAATTACCATTACAATCATTCACCCAAACGGGGAAAGTTGATATTGAAGACATTCCGCCTCGACGAGCTCTTGGTATTCCATTGTCTCCATACTCAACATTATGTAAACTTTAACGTCCTCAAAGTCACCTTTCGATAAACGTAGGCATACTATCACAAGCTTTACTTCAATGGGCGTCCCCAAAACAGCCATACGTCCCGATAGCCAACATTGCATAGATACGAGTTCAAAATATCTTTGCATACTGGACGACTTCGCGAACGTATGTGTAAAGTCTTTCAGTGACAGTACGATACATTCTGCTGATGTCAACCGCCCGCAGTGCATTGACCACGTCGGCATTAGAGATTAGATATCGAAAACGGGGCTTTGCCACCAGAGTGCCGAGCTCGCGATTAGATATGACCTCGATTAGACTCGCGGAACAATGACCCACGAGAGAGTGGCAAACGCGACGAGCACACACCAGACATTCGCGTTTCTACCGTTACTCACATGTATAATTGCGTGATTCAAACAACTTCGAGGTACAACTGCATAAGTGCAATAAAACGAAAAAAAAAAGAAAAAAAGAACACGTTCAACAGAACGACCAAAAACACATTTTCTAATATTGTTATTTTTTTTTTCTAATGCAAGTGCAGCTAACCATAATAATTGATTAGGGTAAAAATGTTTGCATATCAAATAAATGTTGCATCAATTGAACCCTGAAACGTTTGCAGCTGCGCCGTTCCGTTGGGGCAAATCCTTTTGCCTCGGTCCGCATATATCATTTACCTAGGTGTACATACGGGGTGAGTATCAGAAGGTGGCCATGTGCTTCTGAAGGTCTGGTACGGGGATTTTGCGACCGAGAAAAATATTGTTTTTAGTGGTCTTTTAAGTCCTCTTCGGAAAAAAATATAGCGTGTTTTTTTTTGTTGACTGGTATTTGCCTCAAAATTGAGCAGTCTGAAAAAAATGGGAATTGCATCTTGAGTTCAGCAGAATGGAGATTAGGTTTTGGAAGCAGAACACTCGTTATTTTTTTTTAAATTGTATTAAATTTCAATTATTAATTGAATTTAAACGCGGTCAATTTCAATTGAAATGCATCTTTGGTAATTTTTTTCTCGGATGCGGAATGCAGGAAAAATGTCTTCCACGAGTGGTTCGTATTTGGAATTTAATTATCTTCATTCCGCTGTACTTAAGGGGTTACCCCCACTTGCGATTTTGAAAAAATCAATTTTTTTTATTGCTTTTTTTTGAAGTATAAGTATCGGAGAATATGTCCTGAAAATTTCAAGTCGATCCGAACAAAATTGACTGAGGTATGAGCGTTGAAAGAGAAGAATCCGTTGCGTAAACGACCGGCTAGTCTGCCGTCTGGCGCGTTCGACCCTCCCTCCGACCTTCAATGCATTGTTCGATGAAAAGGGTCGTATACCTGGCATTCACAACGTTCATATAATAGACTGGAATTTATAAAAACGGGCCCGGAATAGATGACTGTGAGTTTACAAAAAAAAATATTTTCTTCGTGTAAACTGAAATTGAAACTTTAAACGCGATTTTCTCAAGATGGCATTTCTGAAGTCGGTGACCAAGATTGCTCGAACACTAATGAACCGATCTTCTTGAAATTTTGCAGGCTTATTTAATACATAAAAATGTAGTCTTTAATCGTTCGATTTTTTTTCGAAAAAAATGGCCGTTTTATAGCAAAAAAACGGCCGTTTTTTTTCGTTAAAATCGAACCATTAACTTTGACTGTCCGCCATTTTGTGAAAAATGAATATTTTTTAAAATGCTTCGATTAAAGACTAGTTTATACTTATATTTGACTAAATCCATCCGCATTTTTTTTCAGATGATCCACTTCGCCGCAATGTTGGTCACCGCAAACCGTGTATATAAAAACATTATTTCATTGACGGCCATTTGCCACTAAACAATGTAATATTTTTCAATAAAAAAATTACTGAAAGTTCTTCAAGATGTGTTCTTTAAGATCGTATATTGATCGATTAAAAAAGTTTTGTAGTTTTCTTTGAAAAAATTCATGAAAAAGGCCTTTTTTGCGCTACAAGTGGGGGTAACGCCTTAAAATAGATTTTTTTTTAAATTGGCATGCTTTCTTGGCGAGTGATTTTTCAAGTCCTCTTCGAATGAAATTATGGCGTCTTTTTGTGATGAGTAGTATCTGACGAAAATTTGAGAATTCTGAAGAAAAAGAATTCAAACTGCTTCTTGGGTTCAGCAGAATGGACAATCAATTTTAAAAGAAAAACACTCGTAAAGATCTTTGTAAAAATTTAATTCAATTTCAATTATTCATTGAATTTGAACGCGCTCAATTTCAATTGAAACGCATCTTTGGTAATTTTTTTCTCGATGGGGGGATGCGCGAAAAAAGTCTTTCGCGAGTGTTTCGTATTTGTGATTTGATTATCTTCATTCCGCTGTACTTAAAATGGAATTTTGATTTTTTATCAGAATGGTCATTTTTTGGCGAATACTAGTCGTGATGACTCGAAAAAAATAAAAATTCTTTAATGTATTTTAATTTTACTGATATTTCGTTACATGTTGTGATTAATTTATATTCTATGTGTATTAAAATGTTGCGCTTAAAAGTAAATGGAAAATTTAAATATTTTATGCACACACAAATGAAAAATGTGAATATTTTATTAAAATTCAAATATTTTATATAAATTTCCATGGTGAATTTAAACATTTTATTCAAACTCAAATGGAAAATTTCAATACTTCTTTTAAAATCGATAAACATTAAAAAAATATTTTTCTCAGTTGCAAAATCTCTGCGCAAGAAGCTTAAAAAACATCTAACCACCTCATAATATCCACCCTATATAGATTCTCACAATAATATAGCCATCACAAAATACGATCTATTTTTTTTTCGAAGAGAAATTGAAAAACTTATAAAAAGTCTTTCAAATATTTTCATTTATTAATATGTTATTTAAAATGTTTTGCTTAAAACTAGATGAAAAATAAGAATATTTTATTTAAATTTAAATGGAAAATTTAAATATTTTCTTAAAATTTAAATGGAAAAAACCCACCGTTTCGTTTCCACCCTGTATAGATATGCATATATATCTATATATGGACAATCGCCATCGCACGTGATCTCGTGCAAGTTGATTGCCCGAACATTTATATGGCCACGTGGTAATCGGACATTAAGGTATTAAAAGCGCGGAGTGTTGTATTACGTTTATATATATATATATATATATATATATATATATATATATATGAATTGCACTTACGGTCACGCGGAGGAATGTAAGCGGCGCGTAACGCGGACTCTAGCTCATTACGGGTTAATTCACGGGAAGTCTACAGTACAGGACACACGGTCGAGGAGAGTTCACCGACGAGCGTTTGTCGATTGTAAATGGACCGTGGGTGAAACCGGAATGTCGAACGATTAATTCACCTTGCAGTTAGCTTCGAATTTACTATAACGAGCGCGTAATACACATGTGCTCGGGATGTATCACAAAAATATACGCAATTGCACAAAAATAATCGTCGTTCGATCATTCGTTTCCGGCAATGTAACAGAGCCCCGGCGGCGCGTTTTATCGCGTGCCGACGACGCGCGTGCGAGACATCGATCGAGAGAGAAACCTTACGAATTCACCGGGTTATGGGGAAGGAAAAGGAAAAATAAAAAACTGCACGCAAGAAGCCTTTCGGGGAACAAGGGCTGGCGAAGAGTTTCAACCCTGATCGTGCGAACCGCCGAGCGGCATAACAAAACCCTCTTTTCTGAGTCACGTTTAGGCGCGGGAATACCGACTCTTCGTGCGCGATATATTTAGCGATAAACGCTGATGCGGTACATTCTTACATTTCTCTTGGATTCGTACCACTGACAGGTAAGAGAACTAATTGGAGTGTTGTCCAGATTGCCATTTTCTTTTTCGATTGCCACAAATGGTAGGGGCCAATTTGCAGGAACTTCTGGTGACGCTAAATTTGGTACTTGATGATGGAGGAGGAAGGCAAATGTGGGTGGGGTGCACGAGGCGCTGATGTACAATAGTAAGTGTTGTTCTTTACTTTATTTTATAATCCAATATTTAAAACTACGTGGATGAAGAACTTGGAGAAAAGAGAAGTTAAGTCGCGAGAATTGTTCGAGAGATGATTGTGTTAGTGAGTAGATTCGTTAAGGCGTTACCCCCACTTGTACCGCAAAAAAAGGCCCTTTTCATGAACTTTTTTAAAGAAAACTACGAAACTTTTTTAATCGATCAATATACCATCTTAAAGAACACATCTTGAAGAACTTTCAGTAATTTTTTTATTGAAAAATATTACATTGTTTAGGGGCAAATGGCCGTCAATGAAATAACGTTTTTATATACACGGTTTGCGGTGACCAACATTGCGGCGAAGTGGATCATCTGAAAAAAAAATGCGGATGGATTTAGTCAAATATACGTACAAACTAGTCTTCAATCGAAGGATTTTAAAAAATATTCATTTTTCACAAAATGGCGGACAGTCAAAGTTAATGGTTCGATTTTAACGAAAAAAACGGCCGTTTTTTGGCTATAAAACGGCCATTTATTTCGAAAAAAAAATCGAACGATTAAAGACTACATTTTTATGTATTAAATAAGCCTGCAAAATTTCAAGAAGATCGGTTCATTAGTGTTCGAGTAATCTTGGTCACCGACTTCAGAAATGGCATTTTGAGAAAAACGCGTTTAAAGTTTCTCTTTCAACGCTCTTTCAACGCGGATTCTTCTCTTTCAACGCTCATATCTCAGTCAATTTTGTTCGATTCGACTTGAATTTTTCAGGACATATTCTCAGATACTTATACTTCAAAAAAATGCAATAAAAAAAATCGATTTTTTCAAAATCGCAAGTGGGGGTAACCCCTTAAACTTCCCTTCTATATCTCACAAGGAACATCACTTAAGAGGGGGAGGGGTTTCAGCGTGAAAAAAACACTTTTTTGCGATTTTTTTTCATCTATATGGATAGAGTAAATTTATTGAAACCTTTTGTACAATGTTAAGTGTCATTTTAAGAACATTCCGTGAAATTTGTACGCGAAAATATCCACAAACAAGCCGGTGACAAAGCTTTTCCAAGAACGCCTTTGGAAAAACACGATTTGCGGTGTTCACTGTATCTCAGCTAGAAATTATCTGAAATCAAGTACCATTAAAATTTAGTCAAAGTATCATCAAATCGTCCCCCCAACGGTCTTTGGTCATTTTTTTTCTCATTTCTAAATTTTTGGTGGTCATGCAAAGTGAAAAGTGCTATTTTTCACAAAAAATTCCGCCATTTTGGGGGTGAAAAACCCCCTCAATGTAAAAAAAAATCTCAAACTAACCGTTGGGGGGAGGTATTTTATATGTAGAAAGAGTGTACCAAGTTTGAAATAAATCGGTCATGTAGTTTTCAAATGGCAGTGAACACGGACTTTGAAAAAGTGGTTTCGAGAAGAACGCGACACCGGCTTGTTTGTGGATATTTTCGCGTACAAATTTGACGGAATGTTCTTGAAATGACACTTAAAAATGTACAAAAGGTTTCAATAAAGTTACTCTATCCATGTAGATAAAAGAATCGCAAAAAGCGGTTTTTTTCACGCTGAAACCCCTACGCTCCCCTTAAGTGTCCGCCTCCGATTTTGTTGAAACTCATATATATGATAAAGCATTGATAACTATTAGATACGTATTTTTTTTTATCTGCGGAAAAAGTTTTTAAGAGGGGAAACGACCTCTCAAAGAAAGGCGTGTCACCCCTTAAATTCATTTTTTTAATTGTACGCTTTACATTAGATTAATTTTGGTTTTTGTTTCGTTCAGATCGGTGGACTGCTTGTGGGAGAAACTGCAAAACCACCCCTCGACACGCCTTTCTTTGAGGGGTAGTCGCCCCTCTTAAAACCGTTTTTCCGCAGATAAAAAAAAATACGTGTCTAATAGTTTTCAATAATTTGTCGACGGCGGACACTTAAATGATGTTCCTTGTCAGCTAAAGGATGTCCCAAAATGACCTGACATTTTAATTTATTAATTAAACGTATTATGTGTTTGAAAAGTACGAATCGTTTTATTTTAATATAAGCTACAAACATGTAGGTTATGTGTGGGATACAATATGTGATAAATGGCCGCCTCGTCCCTGTTTGCAAACGTTCACTTTTTTTACGAAATTTTCAATAACATTTTGGCATAATTGCGGACTAATTTCATTAATGTAGTGTCGAATTGCTCCTTGAGCTCCGGAATGGTACGTGGATTAATGGCATACATTTTTCCTTTCAGAAAAACCCGAGGAAAGAAGTTCAATGGCGTCAAATGGCACGATCTTGGTGGCCAATTTACATTGCTGCGGCGCGAGATAACACGACCATGAAACTTCGTCTGCAATAACTATACAGTAACAATGCAGAAAATAACAATTTCTATACGCTGCTCGATCGTGTAATTCTCCATGACTAAACCGCAATACTTCCTGATACCAGTTGTCAAAGATTAGTACTCTATGTTCGACACAAAAAAAATGGCGCGCAATTTAAAATGTCAGGTTATTTTGAGACACCCTTCACAATAGATGTTTATTGTATCGGGCTAAAAATTGACGGCTGATTTTCAGTTTGTCGATAAAAATAAACATTAATTTTTTCATCGATAGCTAAGAACTGACGTTTAATTTTTAAGTTTTAGCTAAAAAGAAAAGTTCAATTTTTTTTTTAATAAAGATTCATGCTTAGTTTTTCGTTGTTAGCTAAAAATTAACGTTCAACTTTGATTTTCCGTTGAAAATGAACCTTTAATTTTTATTCTCCGCTATAAATATTATCCTTCAGTTTTTCTGTTCCGCTAAGAATTATCCTTCAAATTTTATTTTCCGTTAAAAATTATTCTTCAATTTTTATGTTCCGCTAAGAATGATCAATAAGATTTTATTTTCCGTAAAAAATTATTGTTAAATTTTCATCTTCCGTCAAAGTTGATCCTTTAGTTTTTATTTTCCGCTAAAAATGATCCTTTAATTTTCATTTTCCAATGTTTATTGTCCGCAAAGAAATGCCCCTTTCATTTTTACTTATTATTTACAAATCGACATCAAAGTCACTATTTTTCACTAAACAATCCGAACATTTTGCAAACTTGAAAAAGCTACCATTAAAAAAAACCTTCAACACGAAATATCTTTCGCCTTACGGGGTAAGGCCACAGTAGATTTTTCAAAAAATTCATTTTTGTTTTAGCTAAAACGGTGCTTTATCATCATAAGAATGTGTATTTGATTTATAGCAGGAACATTTTTTTCACCGACTTTGGGCGTATAACGTAAGCCCACCTCTGGCACGGCCATAGAGTACCTAAAACTCTAAATGCGTTTTTCTCGAAACAGCTTTTTTCCAATTGGCGTGACAAATAACTTCAACAATTTTCACTCGATTTACTTCAAATTTAAAAGTTATGTTCCTAATTGCATTTCGCAGAGATGTACGTACGGATTTTCTGATTAATCGAAAACTTTTCATTTTATGAGCAGTTTTATACGAAAGTTTTCACTGAAAATTCATTCAAATACAACTCAATTCAAATACCTACAACTTTTGAATAAAACATTTTTTTTTCAATTCCGTACGCACTTCTCTAGGTATTCTAATGTAGATTGACGAGAATTTTTATTTTTTGTTCTAGGTAAAAAATTGTCGATGCTAAATGTCACGCCGTGGAGCGCCTAAAAAAACGATAACAAAAGGAAATATTAGTACTCGGCCATTTTGAACATCGAAAAAAAAAAAAAATTCTAACAGCTCGATATTCATACTAAATACATGTGTAATTAATTTTATGAGTGAATTGCTCAGAAAATCGATACTAAATGTCACGCCGTGGAGCGCCTAAAAAAAAGATAACAAAAGGAAATATTAGTAGTCGGCCATTTTGTACATCGAAAAAAAAAAAAAAAAAATTCTAACAGCTCGATATTCATACTAAATACATGTGTAATTAATTTTATGAGTGAATTTCTTTTTCATACGAAAAAAAAATTGTTAAATTCGCTCATGATTTTATATCGATTACCGTGGCCCAACCCCTTACGTCTTGAACATATTCCGCCCTGCGTGATCCATACCCCGACGAATAATGATCGCTCTATGCACAAGGAACAATCGACAGAACATTTCTCCAAACTTAAATCGAAAGCGCGCGCCTTTTTTCTGCAATCTGAAATCGTCTTATTGCAAATAAAAAAATGTCGCTTCGAAAAGCATCCTCCAGAAAAGCATTTTTAGTATCGAGTAATTTTTCTCCCCCACTATTACGATTCGCGTCCCGAGAGGGTCCGGACGCGCGTAAAAAGAAAATACATGATGGCCCAGCTAATGTCAAGTTGGGCAGTTTTATATGTATCTCCGCCCCTATAATACGTAACGCATTTTTTCCTTTTTTTCAACACTATCAGTCACGGCCGGTCGTGTTGCACGATCGTTAAATCCTCACCGGATTTTCCGACTGCGCGTCCCCGCCGCGTATACATATAGCAATATAAAGGATATTATGATCGAGACGCAACAAAGGTCCATCCCGGTCATATCGACGTATCGTCTCTTTCTTCACCCCCCCCCCCGCCCTCTCTCTGTCACACGATCGTTAAATTGTTACTGGATTTTTCCAACGATATGCTTGCGCCTGCAAATACCGCGAGAGAAAAAAAAAAAGAGAGACTTCGTATGTGTACAGTAAATTGTGCTACATGCGGTGTCTAAGCAGAGGTCTGCGGGCTTTCGCACGGTCTCACGTAGATAAAGGGCACACAGAAGTTTTACGAGCTCGTAAAAGTTGGTTCACTATATATATATATATATATATATATATATATATATATATATATATATATATATATATATATATATATATATATATATATATATATATATATATATATATATATATATATATATATATAATTGAGGGTTGGTTCAGTATACACATAGATATATAACTAGGTGTATGGATCGTCGTGATGCTTCCATCACTCAGGGGTGCAAGAAGACGCTCTTTAATTCATCCTCGATTCCTCCTCGCCACCCCTCACGCATTTTATAGCACGCGCTTACCTATATATACATAAGCTCATCTTTCATACGCCTTGGTCACCTTCGATTTTAATTCTTCGGCTCATCAGCCGACGAACACCCTACGAACAGATGCGCTTTATCGGGCAAAAATGAATACGCGAACTTAATGAGGCATTAAGGACACTTTTACGTGCATTTTTATGCCCTCGACAGGAATTTCTTTTTGTTGATGCAGTGTGATTTGTTGAAGTCTAGGCTTTCATTTGTGGTCGAATTTCTCTTACGGGGAAACGGGAAGGTTTAATTGAATTTTAAATGGACTTTTTGAATAAAATTTTTCAAATATAGAGTGAATGCTATTCTTACGAGAATAATATAAATGGCAAATTTTCGGCAAAGAAGGATCATAATATATAACTATTCATGAAATTATTTTTAAACTTCGATAAACTTATAAAAATGATATTAAAATGAGTTATTATATCTAATATGATGTGTCTCAAATATCTTAATGCAATTAACCGAATGTAATAATTCGATGAACATTTCAATTATAACTACTTAATTGTACAAAATATTTCATTCGATTCGATGCGATAGAAGATATCATTTTTCCGGTTGCAGAGTAATATAATAATAATAATAATAATAATATAAGACTTTCTATTGTCATAGCATTATCATATTAATAATGTCCACCTGTACATTTGTTTTTCCAGGCTGAAATTAAGCAGGCAAGTTGAAAGTACGATTCTGAGAAGAAATTCCTAATTTTCCGAAATTTGATCTGTCATTCCAACCGAAATCGATGGGACAATGCCCCTTATTTCTGAATCTTTGGTACGGTATAAACTCTTTCACAATTTCTTTAATTTTGTTTCATCTCGATCGGCCACTTGAGTAAATCCGATTGCGCGTTTACGAACACAGTGGCGCGTGACACCTCAGTTGTTCATAAAGAAGCTCGATCATAACTATTCAGGATAAAACACTTCCATTAACTTCATTCATAATCTGACTCAATTTTTTGTGTTTTTTTTGTTGCTGAAATTATCTGTATGTATAAATCTTTATAGAAAGTATTTTTTTCAACTATACAGACCTTATTTCCAGCTATACAGAAAATCTGTTTATTTTGAGACACAAAAAAAGTTTTTTTTTCAATAAAGATCGTTATTCGACCCTACAATCCATTCCCGGCCAACATATGAAGTCGTTGAATGCGAAGTTGCATGCAACAGTTAGTAAAAAAAATGCTATAATATGCAATTCACAATATATATATATATAAAATGTAATTTTTTAAATTAGAAATAAATACAATACATAATTTACATTTTTCGTAAAATACAATATAAAATACAAAAAATGCTATAAAATACAATTCACAATATACATGAATGTAATTTTTTTAATTAGAAATAAATACAATATATAATTTACATTTTTCGTAAAATACAATATTAAAACATTGACATAAATACAACAATTTGATTATAGAAAAAATATATATAATCCGACGATGAATCTGGTGAATTTGGGTGTCACATGCAACAGTTATTAAAAAATGCTATAATTTATAATTCACAATATACATAAAATACAATATTAAAACATTGACATAAATACAACAATTGGATTATGAAAATAATATATAACCCGACGAATAATCTGATGAATTTGAGTGTCGCATGCAACAGTTATTAAATAATGCTATAACACATAATTTACAATATACATAAAATAGAATATAGAAAAATATAAATAAATACAATAATGAAATTATAAAAATATATAATCCTTCGATCAATCTGGTGAATTCGAGTACATTTTTTTCCGGTCACATCGAGACGTCGTGGATCACGATTGCTTCAGCAAGTCCCAAGGTCCGCATACGATATAGTCATAATTGATACATGTAAAATACACGAATCATACGTGTATAATTTATGTAATGTAAATATGGAGTCCGTGAGAATTAAAGCTGCAGACCGCAAGTCTTTCGAAACTGAAGCGACACAGCATCCAATATGTCGAGTGGCTTGTTTTGGTTTTTGAAACTAGGCCAACGGTTCATTGACCGAGCCCCCCCCCCCCCCACTTCCCTTCTTATGTACTTATATTTTTTTTCCTTTCTCTTCGCACGCATCGAGCGTCTTATTCATACGCCAATACACGTTCCATCTTTCGTGTATCCATGTGCCCAAATTACGCGTGCTCCGCACCTATGAAAAAAACATGTGGTCGAGCCCGACAGGAGCTGAAAAATTATCCGAGTATTATTTGCAAAAAATAACGCAACAAGAATTTTTCGTAAACGCTTTTTCTCAACTCGAAAGTGAACCTTTTTTTGAATCGTCGTGCAAATATTTCCGCTTGAATCGCTGCATTTTTTTCACGGAACTGAGTATGAACATTTTTTGGTGCTCTTTTTCGCATAAGGAAAAATTTGAAGCTCGAAAAAACTTACGGATCACCGGCAAAGTTTTGACCAAAATGGATAAGAAAGGACGAAAAATTGACTTAAATTTTAAATGTCTGAAAAATATTTACCAGAATCTGAGGAATAATTGGAAAATCGTGATTACGAAGCATCAAACACAATTTTCCAATTATTCGAAGCATTTTTAGACCCCTGCGCCGCTACCAATTGGATTTCTTAAGGGGGGAGATAGGCGAGGAAAAAATTTGCTGATTTTCATGATTTTTTTAAGGGTAATATTTCTTCACCAGATTTGAGACTTAGGGAATTTTTGGCTGTTACATGGAACTAAAAAAAATTAATCTTTAAAAATGGCGGAGGTATAGCGCGGTCTTCTAAACTGCGTTTTCGAAATTGGCGTGACGTATAGTTAACAAACTAATCGACCTATTCTGATGAAATTCGATACAAATCTTTCTAACCTTGTCTAAAACACGATCCTAAATGTTTACGAACATTAAAAAAAAACATATTTTCTTTTACTGCGAAATGTAGCCATTTTTTTCAGAAAATTCAACTTTTTTGTTTCAAAGCCTACCATTTCATCGATTTTTAACATTCCTCACTTTTTCTTGGTTCATATTCTGCGTATGAGTGTTAATGAAAGAAAGATATTCGTTGTTTTTTTTTTCAGATTAATCCCGCCGACGCTACGTGTCACGCCGTCTGACAACATCCGCCACAACCCGTGTCATACCTCCTCCATTATTAAACCTTAATTAAAAAACACCAGCTACCAGCCAAAACTAGTAATAAAACATAACCTAAGTCCTAAAAATCGTGGAGAAATCTTTCCTTTAAAAAAAATCATGTAAATCAGTAATTTTTTCCTCGCCAAAGATACCCCCCCCCCCCCCCCCTCAATTCAATTTGTTCACAATAAGAAATATTCATGTCCGGGGAGGCCAAGTTATCAAATCCTCCGTAATTCTCCGGGTCCTCGAGAGAATTTCGAAGAATTCGGGTCCCCGAACAACGACCAACACGCGCCCCCTTCGTAACGCTTAAAAGCTGTCCCCCGGCTCTACATCCAGACACGAGATTGTCGGGTTCATCGTCGAATCAATTCACAACGAGGCTGGCATAAAATACCCGAGCAATATCAGCGGAAGCTCGCCTTTGAATTCACGGTTGAGCAAGTATGTTTCATTCGGCAAGGTTCAACCGTCAATCGCAGTATGTCTTCTCCCCATTGAGCGCGCATCTCCGCGCACGTCATATTGTTCTTCGATCAAGGGTGTTCGAGCGCATCGATGGAAAGCCGGCTGTGCGAATTCACGTCTTTTACTCTTTGGCCCGCTAGTCTCCATCTCGCGTGAACAGAATCCCGGGGAAAATCGTTATACGCACACATATCTATCACACACGCACGCACATATATGTGTATATATATATATATATATATATATATATATATATATATATATATATATATATATATATATATATATATATATATATATATATATATATATATATATATATATATATATATATATATATATATATATATATATATATATATATATATATATATATATATATATATATATATATATACCTACATATACAGTTTCCACTGAGGCACTAAAGTAAAAGGGGTCATAATCGCATTAGCGAGACTGTGAAGCGCGGCGAGGCGTTGGACGCGAATTTTCCTTTCGCGAAATATATATATATATATATGTGTGTGTGTGTGTGTATATGTATGTATGTGGGGAGAGGAAGTGATTCGTAAGTTCATCGTAATACATATATACATATACATATACATATATGTATATGTATATGTATATGTATACATATATACATATATATATATATATATATATATATATATATATATATATATATATATATATATGACAATTTTTTCTTTATAGAGGATAATTAGATGGTGAGAAAAAGAAAAAATAGGGCTCAAAATTGTGCCACCCTACTATATATATGAGGTATTCTACGTGAATCTGGTGGACTTTTCCCCTGATCCCCACCAATTCGATTAATTTTTTTAATCAGATTCCATTGACTCTAAAAGACACTCTGATTTTTTTTTACATTTTTCGAAAAAAACACTTAGAAAAAAAAAATTTGTTCTCCGAAAAAAACGCCTCGATTTACAAATCTGAAAAAATTCCCAAAAATGCGTGATTATATGTAAAAAACTTCAAGCTATGACCCGCAGTGGAAGTATGATTCTTTCTGTGCTTTCTGAGCGATTAACGTTTAAAAAATCTGAAAAATTGACCGCAAACTGTTTAAGGTCCAGGATTGTGATTTGGTTATTCAAAAATAGTCGAAAAAGTCTTGTGGGTAGCAAAATATTTGAGTATCGGCCCGAAGTAAGCGATTCTTGAATTTTTTCGGATTTTTTTAAAACGTTAATGGTTCAGAAAGCACAGAAAAAATCATACTTCTACTGCGGATGATAACTTGAAAATTTTTGCATATAATCGCGCATTTTTGGGAATTTGTTCAGATTTTGAAATCGGGACGTTTTTTTCGGTGAATTTTTTTTTTTGACTAAGGCTTGTTTTGGAAAAGGTAAAAAAAAATTCAGGGCGTTGTTTAGACTCAATGGAACCAGATATAAAAAAATCGATTTGGCGGGGGTCAGGGGAAAAGTCCACCAGATTCACGTGGAATACCTGACATATATATTGGTTTATGGGTGGTTAAAAAAATCGATTTTTTTTCTCAACGGAAAATTGAAGTATGATAAGAAAAAGAAAGTTTTGCAAATTTTTAGGGTTCTAAACAATTTTTTAGTTAGTACTCAAACGCCTTTTTCATGTTATTTTTTTCATGATTATCGGAGTACTAATTTGTTTTTATCTCGATGCAGAAAATGTTAGTGCGCGATCCAGTGTAAGTCTTGATTTAATTTTTTTCTGTAGCACCACACAATTTTTGTTTAAACATTTTTTTTACCATAAACAATTTGTATTCGCAGATTAAGAATCAATATATGTAATTCGGTTGTGAAAATTATATCAACCACTTAATGAACAAAAAGTATGAACTTTAAGTGTTTACATCCCTTAAAGTCTAACAAGTATGCGTGTTTTTTTGGAGTAATATGTTGTTTTGAAAAACGAAGACCAAAAACAATATCTATCGCAAGTTGTGAGCGAGCACAGAAAAACCCATCCTTTTTGCGAGAAGGGAAATTATTATTCGGCTCGATCTTCGGGGTAATTACGTAAGTCTTTTAACAATCGCATACTGTGATCCAGATTACATATTTTTCTAAACATCCTTTGGAATTATCATTTTTATTAAAACTACTCGAAATGAAAATGACCTGTTTATGTTAACTTAGAAAATTCTACAGAGCATTAAATGTTTTGAGAAAAGTATATTTTTATGATGTCTATTGGCGGGGAAAAAAATTGACGAAAAATGGAAAAGAAATTAAGTCGTTTGAGCACTACCTTAACAAATGTTTAGACCTCTCAAATTTTGTATGAAATACTTTTTCATAACGCAGTAACATTTTCCGTTGAGTACCGCGAAAAAAAATTTTTTTTAACCACTCTAATATATATATATATATCTATATATATATATTAGGCCCAATTTTGAGCTCTATTTTTTTCCTTTGTCTCACCATCTAATTATTTTCTATAAAGAAAAAAAAATGGTCACGAAAGCTGCGAGCTTTGTGATTTTTCCTTAATCCCTTTACCAACCCTAAACAATGATGATTTTTTATTGATTCTTTAAAAAACTAACTAACACTCATGTGTAAATATATTGCTAAATTATCTATGATAAATTAAAGGATTATTTACAGCGATCCGAAGTGTCTGAATTTGTTAAAAAAATGTATTTGTGAAAATTTAATGTGCGCTGAATTGCCGAGCCATTGTGCAAAATCGTTCATTACAAAGTTTTGTCATTAATTTTCATTATACGGACGATTTTGGGAATTTATTGAAAATTCGAATGCGGTTTCAATCTCACGGTGATGATTTCATAATACGAGTCTATGTCTGGGCGAAATGATTTCGAACGAGACCGAATGAGCTCGAGTCTGGTGAGATGTTGTCCAACACACAAATACCCGCTTAGACGTGTGTATATACAGGGTGTCTTGTTATGTCTGGATAATCAGTTTATGCTGGAATTTCAGATTAGTAAAAGTCCCATGGTTTTCGAGATTTTGGGCTTTATGTTATTTTTTTTTATCATCTGCTTTTTCGCATGGCATTTCTACAAATGATATGGATCGACAATAACTAAGCAACGTTTTAAAGTAGTCGGCACGATATGCGTAGTACAATTTTTTTACACCGCAGGCTATCAAAGTCAGACATTCGAATAGGTTTGAATGGAAATTCTGCAAAATATGTTTTTTCAAAAATTTTCCTTAAGGGGTTAGGCCACAGTAACGGGCATAAAATCATGTGCGAATTCAACAATTGTTTTGTATAAAAAAGTAATTCACTGATAAAATTAATTACACATCTATTTGTATTAATATCAAGCTTTTAGAAAATGTATTTTTTTTCCATGTACAAAATGGCCGACTACTCGAAACTTCTCGAAACAGCTTTTTTCCAATTGGCGTGACAAATAACTTCAACAATTTTCACTCGATTTACTTAAAATATAAAAGTTATGTTTCTAATTTCATTTCGCAGAGAAGTACGTACGGAATTACTGATTAATCGAAAATTGTTTAATTTATGAGTAGTTTATGAGCAGTAATAACATAATTTTTCACTGAAAATTCATTTCTTAAGTTCAAATACCTACAACTTTTGAATAAAACAATATTTTCTCAATTCCGTACGTACTCCTCTAGGTGTTAAGATGTAGTTTGACGAGAAGTTTTGTTTTTTGTTCTAGGTAAAAAATTGTGGATGCTAAATGTCACGCCGCGGGGCGCCTAAAAAAAATAAAAGAAAATATTCGTAGTCGGCTATTTGTACATCGAAGAAAAAAAACAAATTTCTAGCAGCTTGACATTCATACTAAATAGATGTCTAATTAATGTTATGAGTAAATCACTTTTTAAAACGAAAAAAAAATGTTACATTCGCACATGATTTTATACTCGTTACTGTGGTCTAACCCCTTAACATTTGAGTTTTGAAAGAAGACTTTTCTAGATAAAACGAAACCATTTCTAGATAAAACCAAAAATACCAAGAGTATTTTTTAAACAACCGGGTAAAAAAGTTATCATTTGTAGAAATGGCATGCGAAGAACCAAAAGCAGATGATTCTTATCTCGAAAACCGTGGGACTTTTATTAAACTGAAATTCCAGCATATAGGACATGATCTGACCGATCGACAGTTGCAGGATTATCCATTCATAACAGGACACCCTATATATATATATAGTATTTATTCGTTCAGAGGCGTGTTCCAGTATCACGTGAAACGGAACAAAAGTTTTGACACCTCTCAACGCGGCCCTTCATTGGTGTTATTTCTATCGCGACCGATCCAAATCCCTCTATATACCGAAACGTGGCCTCAACAGGTCAGGAACGTTCACAAAGGTCCCGAACCCACAGAGGCTCGCGGTCACCTCACTGCGAGTTATTACGCAAGGAAGAAATTGACAGATGCCTCCGGCAATAATTCTCCGCTTCGCGTATTCACCACGAAACGTGGTGAAACCTTGGCTTCCGTTCAAAGAAAAAAATTGAATCATCGTGCTGATCAGCCTACTTCGATCATCGCTGTTGATTATCACCACCGAGGATTTTCCCATTCGACGCTACTGCCACGCAATCCTTCGAAGATCAACGTTTCCAATGTCAAAAATCTTTCCACATCCAGGAGCATACGGACTCGACTGTACGTGGTGTTGAAATGGTCGGGCCCGTAGACCGTCTCGCATGCGAAGAAAAACGTAGTACCCTTTTTTCATTTCTTTTTTGAAAAGGCATTAACGTCACTAGCCCAGATGTGGGCTGCCAGGCCCTTATAGTCGTCTCTTACAGCCCTTATCGCCCTTATAGCTCTTATAGCCCTTATAGTCGAATTTTCGAATCGTTTTTGTGACGCTATTTTCAAAAATAGGAGGTTTGGCGTCACATAACTTTATACGAATTTTATTATTCCAAACAACTTTTGTTTGAAACCTTTTTTCATCGGGCTAATAATTATCGACATACGGCGATTTTTAAGTTTTCAACCCCTATTTCTAAGGGTTGGGGCGAGTTGAGGGGCATAATTTTATTGGGGTTACTTTCAGTATGCAACAATCCACCTTCAGTCAAACATTTTTATTTTACGCTAAAGAGTGCTGGGTTTTCGTCTTTTTTACTGGAGTATTATTTTATCTGCCTATCTTTCGTAGACTGTCGTACACCCCCCCCCCCCCCGCCCCGCTTTTTTGAATCTTGTACGGTGCGAGGCTCCAGACCACCGTTCTTTTTTTCTCCCGATCTCATACGTGTCCGTTGATTGTACACGAAGTTATTCCGCTCGAGGCCCGTCGAGCTCGCGGTTCGTTCTGCATTCTTTATGCATCCTCGGATGGATCTATACAGCATCGGAAAAAACTTTGTAGACGTCGCGTGTACGAAATAATACTCTCGAATGGCGGTGGAGAAAAAGGAGCAGGGGGAAGTCAATCGATCGGAAAGGGCCGGTAGATTTTCGCGTGTTTCACTCGATACCACAAGAGAATCGACGAGTACAGGAAATTCGAGAAGTGCGGGAAAAGGTACCGTACAATGGGGTTACTTTGAACAGGTTTTGGACGTTTTTTGTAGGTAACTTTTTATAAATTGTAAATTCGAACCTTTTTGCTCCAATAGAACAGTGTGTCCTTTGGCTGTCAAATGTATAAGGAAGGCAAGCCCCCCCCCCCCAATTTTATATATTATTTTTAAGCGTCAAAGTAACCTCGAGTGTGGGGTTTCTTTGACAAGCCATTGAACTGCAACTTATGTCAAAGATTGAGGGTTACTTTGACATCATTTTGATAAAAAAATGTAATATTTTATGTATTATACCTGGAATTAAAGGTAAAACAATGAATTTTACAATCATTTTGTCATCTTCATTAAGAAAACATTTTACATTAAAATATCAAGTACCTAGGGTACTATTATAGGCCCTTAATTAGTCTTATAATTATTATTGATATCAAAATGAACTTGAGCAACATTATAATAAAGTTGAACAACAAATTTCAATACATTTAAACCGTATTTTGGCGCTCGACTAAGGTAGTACTAGCGGATTGACTAGTCAACAGGAAACCTATAGATTATCGAATCTGAAAAAAGCAAAATATAATGTATTTGGGTATAATAATAAACATGATACAGAAAATAATTATTTGAGAAGTGCTTTCGATACATGTCAAGCATGTGTTTGTTTACCGTATGTGTAATCGTGTGGTGCAGTGTATGTGTAATGTGCACATTGTAACAAGAGAGATGGCAGACGCGGCTAGCGAACGCAAAAATGAGTCGATTGAATCGATTATATCTGCTCGAAATGTCCCGTAACCTATATTTTTTATGAAACACACGTGACCACGACAGTTTTCTTGTTATTCGTCGCTTTTCGCATAGCTCTGATCTAATCGGGAACTATTATTATTTCCGTTCTAAAGTTCGATCCGCACGGATTCCCTATATGGTGCGGGTTAAATGCATTGATTTAGTGAATTAATTACTATTGTATATAGCCGGTAAGGCCTGCAGAGTTTTCGCGGACGTAAATTTTTATGACTCTGCTACAACATACGAAAAAATCAATTTTCTTTCTAATGAGGAGATTCCTTTAAGGCGAGAAATCCCTTTGGGAGCGTGAAGAATAGGTATTTTTCGCGAATTTGTTTAGAGGGGATCAAATAATCTCATCATTTTCAAATTTTAACATGAGTTTATTATAACTGTCAAGATTTAAAAAAAAAAATTTTTTTTTAGGGATGACCAACGAAATGGCGGCGATATTAAAGGTCTTCGGGCGCCTGTTATTCGCGACATCCAAAAGTGCTGCAGTTGTCACTCTTTTTCTGTTGATCTGATAAATATTTAATAAGTGTCATTCGTTTACTGACATATTAAGGGGAAGGATATACCTAAAAAACGATGAGAAAGTGCAAATTGAAAATTTGGGAGCCGTTTTACTCCAAAGTTCGTATTTTCGACCATTTTTTCGATATATTTGACCCCCAAAAAAATATTTATTTACACGCTACCTTTCAAACTCTAGGTATATCGTTCCAATAATATTACTGAGAGTAACCTCCCAAAATTTCATCCAAATCGGTCGATAACGTGTTGAGCTACAACACGAGCAGTTTTTGAAAAACTAATTTCGAGATAATCGCGTTTGAAGTTTCAACATGTGACTCGCTACCTTACCGCATGCTGTCCCCGCGCTCTAGACTACATGCGATAACTCCGCAAATATTCAATATTTCGAGTTTTCTTTTGGTCAGTATATTCTTTGGGTATCATACTTTCGAAATATGTAAAAAAAATCGATTTTTTGAAAGTTCTAAAGGGATTTCTCGCCTTAATGTCAATGTATACAGAAACAGATTGGAAAGAAATGGAGGAGAAGAGGCGGAAATCCGAAAAAAGGCGGAATACAAGCCCTTGTCATAAATAACGAGGAGGATCGCAAAAGATCGAGAGATGCAGAGAGGGAGAAGGATCGCAAAAGATCGAGAAGGAGTTTAAGAAAGAGAGGGAGGGAGAGAGAGAGAGGG
The DNA here is from genome assembly GCA_963210295.1 of Ophion ellenae. Lineage (NCBI taxonomy): Eukaryota > Metazoa > Arthropoda > Insecta > Hymenoptera > Ichneumonidae > Ophion > Ophion ellenae. Next base: position 41,023,883 of record OY723389.1, read on the forward strand.
AGAGAGAGAGAGGGGGGAGAGAGAGAGAGAGAGAGAGAGAGAGAGAGAGAGAGAGAGAGAGAGAGAGAGAGAGAGAGAGAGAGAGAGAGAGAGAAAGGGGGGGGGGGAATGAGCGAATTGCCATGTCTCAGGTCAGAAAGATACGAGAGTGAATCGGTTGTTCTCGTCTGGCCGACCGCAACGGGTGGTATTGCCTTCTACGGTTCGACCGATTTTTATGTAACGTCGTTTCACTCGGCAAAAATGAAAAAAAAAAAGAGAATGAGCGTGAGCGAGAGAGCCCAGCAGCAGCGAAAGCAGCAGCCGAAACTCGGATAAATCCTGTGCTCAGTCGTTGGCCACCGATCACGTAAGATGTACCAGCCGATCCAATGGCATCGCCTATCGATGCAATACGGATGCCTTAAACAACGCTGAGAGAGAGATAGCGGCGTGCATGTCAAAGGGCCAATAAACGTGACATTTTGCCCGTGTACGTGTAACGACCAAAGTGCAAGCGATGGATACGAGGGACGACGGCGCGCGATGCGGCGAGGGCCGGGGGACTGCTGGAGGATCAAGGATTAACGAAGACAGAAAATGGGTCGTCGAGTGGGAAGCAAGATCCAGGGGACAATATTGCCTGGTGCACGAATGACGCGGACACGTATGGGTTGACGTAGGATAATATGGAAGGATTTTTAGTAGCCTGCATTAGGTTTGAATTTTTGAAATACGATTTTTTTATTGCTTTGATTTATAGCCTAGGGTAGAGCTTGGAGGAGCTTTTTCTATTATCGGTATTGGTTCGAGATCAACATGTTGATATATCGGAATACCGGTATTTCGATATTTTCCGATATTTGTGGGAAGCCTCGATTAAAAACGTTAGTAGCTTGGCAGTAAAGATGGAAGTTGTATAAATAATAGTCTAAGGGAAGTTAATAGGCTAATAGGCTAAGGGAAACCGCAGTGTTTATTGAAAATCAGCTTCTTTTATTGAGATCTTAATTTACTATACATTTATTATACTCTGCTATGTTCTTAAATACATCCAACCCAACATAAAAGAAATAAACGAACGAAAAAAAGGAACTTATATGCAAATAAAAAAGTAGTAAACAAGCCAAACAAAAATTAGAAAGTTTTATGAATGTCAGCGCAGTAGCGGCTACCAGAATGCAAACAAATGGCATGGCTTGAATGTAGGTAATAATACTTTAAGGCTGTTAAAAGTAGGAAAGAAACAAGTAAAAGTTACTTAAATAAAAGTAATAACAATTAGAATGATATTTTAATGTTTTTAACTCTGATATCGAAATATCGGTATTATTCGAGCCCAATATCGGTTTTTCAATGTCGGATTTTGGGTCCGATATACCGGTTTTTCGATATTATTGAAAAATTAGTATCCATGCTCTAGCCTAGTGTCTCAACTTTAATTTACACCAAAGATTTTGTAACAATTCCAAAAACTGAACGACTTGTGACGATTTTTGTGAAGCCTCAGATCCCCCACTGCGCCACGGCGAACCACTCCGATTTATTTACCCTTTTTGTTTTTGCGTTTTTCTCGAAAGTAAGTTTTATGGGACAGTCTAAGTGGTAGCTCAAAATCTATTCGTCCGATTCACTTTAAATCCGAACAGAGCATAGTTTCTAACTTTTTTATATGATTTTTAAAATATATTTGTCCATTTGTCAATAACAAATTATTAAAGTCGTTTTCTTTGGTCAAAATTCGAACTTGTGTTTCTGGAGCTTGTCATTTTCGTAATTTTCAAAATGTCAGAAAGGAATACAGTCATACGAAGGTTTATGATGCTAGAAGGCTTCTGATACTAAAGGCAGATTTTTTATTTTTCGTTTCAGATCACCCTACTAGTCAGGACCACCTCTACCGATTGGTCATGCAACACCGGCGGCCCTGCGTTTAAATAATAATAACTTCATGGTTTATCGATATTTCTCGTTTGAAAAAAAAACCAAATTATAGCAAGACTATGTATTAATCGTTCCTAAAATCCCGACGTTGGCCTCCCAATATCGTCATCACAAAAAATATGCAAATTCGACCCTTTTTGGGCCCTAAGCTCCTGCAGTGCCGTTAGAGTCACACACACACACACACACACACACACACACACACACACACACACACACACACACACACACACACACACACACACGCGCGCGCGCGCGCGCACGCGCGCGCACGCACGCACGCACACACACACACACACACACACACACACACACGCACGCACGCACGCACGCACGCACACACACACACACACACACACACACACACGCACGCACGCACACACACACACACACACACACACACACACACACACACACACACACATATATATATATATATATATATACACAGTGCATAGAATACGTATATCCACATAAAAGCCGTAAAAGTTTATTCAGTATACGGAGACCCAGGTCCATACGACGATCGACAATTTCAGTCTGCCCTCCCCCGCAATAAAATCCCATATACGGGAATCCTTAAAATCGCAACGGCTCCGAGACCCAATGTGGCGTTTTTCCCCCTTGTGCGTTGCACCATCGCGCAATCCTACGCGTCAACTTTGAGAACACCGCAGTGTCCACTTCTCTCCGGCGTGGCAGCGATACCACTGACATCGGCTGAGCTTCGACAAACGTATTTCCCCTTGAGCACGGGCGGCGAAATCGAAGACGAGGAAATAACTGGATGACTTAAGGAGGTTGGAGCGGTCCAGTTGAGTCAAATGACGGTTTATGATTTTTTTGTTCAATTAACCTCAAAAAATGCATACGAAGTATAGATTTATTCTGTAGATGCTAATTTTTCATAAATACTACAAAAAATAAATATTCAATAAATAAATGTTCATTGAAAAAGGTCAAATTTATGCATTGCAATATTTTTATTACTTGAATAAGAGAACCTTTTGTGTTACTATCGACTCGAAAAAGTATAACATTACCGATGATGAGTATGAAAAAACTGCGTCAGTGAATGTTTTATACGACTCAGAATGAAACTTTGAGTCATTTATAATTATGCCTATTCATATTGATGCCAGGAGATTATTTATTATTACCATTAAATAATATTAAGTGTTGCTAAAATACGGCAACTTCACGGACATTGAGATTGGTAGCAATGCTCTTCATTCGCCAGCCACGATTCGTAATCTTTCATCAAACCTTGATGGTTCAATATTGAATATAGTATATCCCATATAGAGTCGCCTGTCGTAACAAAAATGCCAGCATTCAGCCATTAAACGGTTTGCCGATAATCGGCCAATAATTCGTCGACCAGTATTGGGGTACTGTAGGCGGATGAACGGCTTGCCAGATCTATGCCAGCCATTCGTGGGCCAATACCATCGCACCGATAATATGGCGATCAGCATTGGGGTATCGTAGGCGGATGAACGGCTTGCCAGATCTATGCCAGCCATTGGTGGGCCAATACCATCGCGCCGATAATATGGCGATCAGCATTGGGGTATCGTAGGCGGATGAACGGCTTGCCAGATCTATTCCAGCCATTGATGGTTTGTTTTTGGGTGTTTTGCAAATGCAGGTCGTTAAACTGTAACACGTAAAAACAAGGGATAAGGTTTCGAAAAGCATATCCCACTGATGAAGCTGAAATTTTGCACCGACCTTCTTTTCAATATTTTAAGAGAACCTTTAAAAGGACATTGGCGACTAGCAATAGTTTTCGATATATCGTATATTGAAAGTTATTTATTGTACCGCGCTTCTACTATATTAAATAAACCCAAACAAACCCATCCCACATGGCAAGTGATATGCACATACGGGCGAGCACTGTTTGCCAGGAAGCAGCGCGGCTGGAGGAGTGGGGCGTATCTATCGGATATATAGATATACTCGTATGGCGTGAAATAATAAACTTTACAATGCGATATATCGAAAACTATTGCTAGTCGTCAAAAATCCGTTAACGGTTTCTCTTAGGATAATGAGAGGAAGTTCGGTGCAAAATTTCAGCTCGATCAGAGGAGTATGCTTTTCGGAACTCCGCCCAAAACGAGCGAGTTATTTTTACAGCCTAAATGGACCAAAAAAATTGTCGGCAAACTTCAACGTCACGAATAAAATTATCGGCATAAAAGTAAGGAACGAACAAACGATAAATTCTGTAAGTGTTAGAATGGACAAAAGTGGGTAGGGCACTCGACACTAGAACGAAAGGCGCAGGTTCGATCCTCATGAAAGGTAAAACTTGAACAATGCAGAAAGCGTTTTTAATGCAATTATTCTGTGTACATGGACATAAGTAAAGCGGAAGAAAACAAAAAAGATACTACTAGAATTTTTATATTCATAATTTGTCAATTTTTTGTTTTTCATTTCCGGCAGAAGATCCGGCAGCCGTTGCTGGGCCAATATGGGCGTATGATAGTTGGCCAAGTCTCAGCAGCCATTCATGGTTTACTATTACCAACCATGCATGGTGCGGATCTGGCCCGTTTACATAGCCATTACCGCGCCATCGTTGGTTTTCTGGCAACCAGTCGTGGGCCATTACTGTGCCGATTGTAAAACCCTATTTGGGGTTCAATATTGGATATAGTATATGGTTTAAAATGGGCAAAATGAGACTTTTTTTTCTAAATATTTACAAAGGTTTGGTCTGCGTTAATCCGTGGTTAGAAATGGTTTATCTTGGTGCTAAATAGCAAAAAAATGATCATCCGTGGTGTGAACGTCTTGCTCATCAAATCGCACGTAAAATTACATACATCAAGCTATTTTTTATTTCTGGTGTTTTGTGGTGAAAAAAAATGAAAAAAAATCGTAAAAACGCAGTATACTCTAGACAATAATATATATATTTTTCAAAATCTTGGATTGAGGCTAATGCTCCAACCTCCTCAAGGCTCGATGGTGATCCATAGAGCGGTGGGCAGGGGGGGGGGCTGCTCTCTATAAGACAGAGATCGAAGCACATATATATGTACATGTATCACGCACGCATCGATAACGCGATGCGCGTGGGAGACTCGACGTACGCAGCGGATCCCCGTATACCGGGATGTGGTGCGCCAGCAGGTATTCCGTTGTACACAGAGAGATATATATCCGATAACGAACGAAAATACGACTCACAGATAACACTTGTTGGTATTATGCTCGCGGCTGATATGTACCAGCGTTGCTGCGATCTGGAAGATTTACACGGAGGAATTGGTGCGAGTGCGAAGTGTGTGGACCGTACTTGCACTACGCGATTACATTTTTCGACAAAATGCGGTCCTCATATTTGAGGAGATGGCGAACAAAATCGGACGTGTCCACTCTACGTCTATTTTTTTTATCGATGGCTGGCTGGATGAAAAAAACATTGCATTTTCATTTGCAATCGAAACAGTTTGAGTAAAATTATTAAATAGGTTATACAATTTAAAAAAACACAAAGTTATATTCAATTCAATGAATCTTTTTTATTTCATGACCGGATATGTTCATAAGATTTTCATTCAAATGCGGAATTGTCCACCAGTCTTATTCGAAACCGGACTTAAAAAAAAAACAAATTGTAATTAGTGTTTTTATTAAACTGCAGCCAGGTCCATTTTAATAGAACCACCCGTGCGGAAATTGAGTTGGGGCTGTGATCGGGCCCCAATAATATTCCCCTAACTTTATTCGGGCCCTCATCTGGAAACCACATGAGGGCCGTTAGCGGCCGGTCACACTTTGTCAACAAGGGCCATTAAAGGCGCAACGACCGGGGCCTTATAAGTTGCCTCAATGGCGCCTCATCAAAACCATTTTAGCGCCCTGAAAATGCCTCAACGGCGCCTCATCGTAACCATTTCAGCGCCATAAAAATATCCGTATCAGTGGATATACGTGTATGTTAAATGCGTCAGGGTATATCTGTATTTGTTTTTATGTAATTGTTCACGTGCATAGGTGTGGAAGTGAGTACATGTCTATGTATGTGTGCACGCCTAGAAATGTGATTGCGTATTTGCATGTGAGCCTTTATGACAAACTGCCATGACAAAATTAATATAAAAAATAATCCATTCTAAGGAATGGATGTGTAGTAGAAATAAAAAAAATATATGGGTCTACTGAATCACTAGAATCTATTTCCATTGAGGGAAAGATCTGGAAAACAAAGACCAATTTATTTACTTATCCTACAGTCAGATAATGTTTATGAATGGGAAATATCAGCGAAGTCTTCAGAAGAAATAATTTCCCCTATGATAAGTATTGAGCGGAAATTAGTTGCTATAAAAATGTCGAGAAAACCGGTTGGGACTGTTCACACTTATGCGTTAGCATTTCTCCATGTATGAGTGAAACCATGAGTAATTGTTTGTATCTATGTAAAAGGTTTCTTTAATTTGATAAATAAATACTGTTTAATGTTTGTCTGCATATTTGTGTTCTTCGTTGATTTTTTATTTGCTAATGCCCTTACGCTTTTTCCCAATTTGCGTTCGATAATATTATTTGATCGATGTATATAATCGATTTGAATAATTGAAATACCATCAACCATGTAGCCTAAGCTATTTATACTGGTTTATCGCTATAATAGTCAGATCTGGGCCTATTGTGGAGATCCCTACTTGTCTATCCCTATACTGGCCAAGTCTGGGCCTATTTTGGAAATCTCTACAGGTTTATCCCTATAATGGCCAAGTCGGGTCCTTTTGTGGAAATCCCTACAGGTTTATCCCCATAATGGCCAAGTCGGGGCCTATTGTGGAAATCCCTACAAGTTTATCCCGATAATGGCCAAGTCTGGGCCCATTGTGGAAATCCCTACTAGGGAAAGCACTAGGAAAGCCCTGAAAGGCCCTTATTTTTATTAGGGATGCCCTATCAGTTTTCCGCACGGGCATTTAACTTAAACTGCAGCCAGGTTCATTTTAATAGAACCTTCATACATTAAAGCTTCAAAATTCTAACTCGTCTCTATTTGGTTACTTTGATTTTTGACGTCTCCTGTAAAAAAGTAATTCATGGACAAGGCTGATTTTGTTCGCCAGCTTCTCATTTATATTACATCAGAAAGTAACTCGCTATGCTTTCTGTATTATTTTGAAACACTTGCATTGTCAAATTTATTTCGACCTAATTACCCGTCACTGAAATGCAAAACCGAAAAAAAATCGAATTTATTGGTTTAAAACGTTACACTGTCTTGTTCTATCGATACAGTAATTGTTTTATAAGGTTGGGCGTCAATAATATCTAGACACGATTTTAAAATACGGACAATATTGATTTGTTTCCTTATTGCCCAATTTTTTCTGGCAAATACAAAACATCACAAAAAGATGGTATGTTTTTTTTCCAAGTGGACTTGAAAAACCATTGAAAATCATATTTTTCTTAGCTGCAAAGTCGCCTAGTTGAAGTTTTTAAGAACATCAATTAATGGTTTTCGGCCGATTCTCAAAATGTAACGTTCCAAAAATATTCTCTGGAAATGTCAGATCGATTCGTTCTTAATTGAGTTATGGGCGTTTATAGGTTCCGCGAACCGCCAACAGGCGGACTTTCGACGCGTTTATCTCAAAATGACTCTTTCAAGATCGGTGACCACGATATCTCAAGAATCACTGCACCGATCAACTTCAAATTTTACAAGATTCTTTTTGTAGGCATTTTTCTCCTATGGAAGGAACGAAGAAACGAAGGAACCTTTTTTTCGATGCATAGTTTTGCCAATGAAAATATAGCGTTTATTTTTCCAAAAATCGATACTTTTACTTTGGACTGCGGCCATTTTTTCAAAAATCAATTTTTTCCTAAATCCTTCGTCCAAACGCGAGATAATTTCATGCAAAAAATAAATTCGTTTGACTCTATTATTTATCAATTTAAAAAATAAATTTGGTGAGCGAAAATTACCCACGAATCGAGAAGCATTAAGTCTTTCACCATCGCGATACTCTTAAATTTTATGTTCGAGAGAGTACACAAAACGTTATCGACAAAATAACTAATATTTAGAGCGAAACCGATATAGGAATTTCTCAACCTTGCATCAATTTCAAGAGGTTAAAAAAATTACGATTAGCGTGGGCAGCATTGAAAAAAAAAATTGTTTACGTCAAAATCAAACTCAATCGTTCAACGAAAATCTCTTTCAACATAAGTTGGATAAATTATTTGAATTATATTATTATGATGTCTATTGGCGGAGAAAAAAAATTGACGAAAAATCGAAAAAAAAAAGTAATTGAAGGTCGTTTGAGCACTACCTAAAAAAATGTTTAGTCTTCTCAAATTTTGTATGAATTACTTTTTCATAACATAGTAACATTTTCCGTTGAGTACCGAGAAAAAAAATGCATTTTTCTCGAGCCACCCTAGTGTATACCTATTCTTGACATTAAGGGGAGAGTAGGGGTTTGCACTATTGAAAAATCGATTTTTTTTGTCTTTTCTTATAGTTAAACATTTCAAGAATATAATCCCAAAATTTCAAATCAATCAGAGCAAAACTCTCGAAGTTATTGACTATTTAGACCCGCTTCTCTAACACTGTAGCTCCGACTTATCTAAACTTCAAACGCGTTTTTCTCGAAACCACTTTTTCAAAGTCCGCGTTCACTGCCATTTGAAAACTACATGACCAATTTATTTCAAACTTGGTACACACTTTCTACATATAAAATACCTCTCCTCAACGGTTAGTTTGAGATTTTTTTTTACATTAAGGGGGTTTTCCACCCCGAAAATGGAATTTTTCGTGAAAAAGAGCACTTTTCACTTTACATGACCACCAAAAATGTAGGAATGAAAAAAAAAATTATCAACGTCCGTTGGGGGGAGGATTTGATGATACTTTGACTAAATTTTAATGGTACTTGATTTCAGATAATTTCTAGCTGAGATACAGTGAACACCGCCAATCGTGTTTTTCCAAAGGCGTCCTTGGAAAAGCTTTGTCACCGGCTTCTTTGTGGATATTTTCGCGTACAAATTTCACGGAATGTTCTTGAAATGGCACTTAACAATGTACAAAAGGTTTCAATAAATTTACTCTCTCCATATAGATGAAAAAAATTCGCAAAAAAGTTTTTTTTTCACGCTGAAACCCCTACCCTCCCCTTAATATGTCATCCGTCACTATAATATATGAAACAGCACAGGGTTTGTACACATACATAGACACTCATAGACACATATCCATATACATGGACACTCATACATACATACCAATATACTTAAGGCCTTAGGCCACAGTAACGGGTACAAAATCATGTGCAAATTTAACAATTTTTTTTTTCGTATGAAATAGTGATTCACTCATAAAATGAATTACACATCTATTTAGTATACATATCAAGCTGTTAGAATTTTTTTTTCGTTGTGCAAAGTGGCCGACTACTCGAAACTTCTCGAAACAGGTTTTTCCAATTGGCGTGACGAATATCTTCAACAATTTTCACTCGGTTTACTTCAAATTTTAAAGTTATGTTCCTAGTTGGATTTCGCAGAGAAGTACGTACGGAATTTCTGATTAATCGAAAACTTTTCATTTTATGAGCAGTTTATGAGCAGTTATAACGAAATTTCTCACTGAAAATTCATTTAAGTTCAAATACCTACAACTTTTGAATAGAACAATTTTTTTTAAATACCGCACGTACTTCTCTAGCTATTCTAATGTAGATTGACGAGAATTTTTGTTTTTTGTTCTAGGTAAAAAATTGTGGATGCTGAACGTCACGCCGCGGAGCTCCTAAAAAAAAGATAATAAAAGAAAATATAAGTAGTCAGCCATTTTATACATCGAAAAAAAAATATATATATTTTCTAACAGCTTGATATTCATACTAAATAGATGTGTAATTCATTTTATATGTGAATCACTTTTTTATACGAAAAAAATTTGTTAAATTCGCACATGATTTTATACCCGTTACTGTGGCCTAAGGCCTTAATACAGCACATCGAAGACCACACCACAATGGTGTTTGCCTGGTCTTATAAATTACATGCTTTGATGAAAGGTACCATGACATTGCCAAAAGCGACTGCCAAAAAAGTTCATAGGTGTATACGCGTATCAAGCAAAAAGATTGAAAGGAATCGCAGCTATACTTTCGCTGCAAACGCGCATCGTCATTCTCATGAAATTTAATATTTGAAATGAATCCTAGAGGCGCGACAGCCACGGACAATAGCGATCTGCTGTGTGTGCAAATCATAATGAACCGTGATCCTTTATTTTTCTGAATCTGAACAGCCTCAATCAATTCGACGTGCCCAATATCGATCACAAAAAGGATGGTCTAGCATGTTTTGATCGATATCTCGAGGGGCGGGGGGAGGGGGGGGGGGTGTTCAAGGTCACGAAAGAGATTGATCGTTTTTTTTCGACCTCTCATAACTAATGATCCGTTGGTTGATGTAGCCAAAAACACGAGAGGGATGGGGTTAGATGTGATTGCAATTTTTTGTGTCTTGTATTTGAACCCTTTCGTACTGGAAAGGCCGATGACAGCGCTTTTTTTTATGAATCAGTAATAGTGAAAGTCTTTCTTAATGGGAAGAAAATGTCTTCCCAATGATAGAGAAAATTACGATTTTGTCTATCATGGGCGTGGAATTGGAATAATTTGTATACGGTTATTCAATTGCAGGAATTTTGACTTACAAGGAACATCACTTGAATGTCCGCGTTTGATTTTGTTAAAACTCATATATGTGATAAAGCATTGAAAACTATTAAACACTTTTTTTTATTGGCGAAAACACCGTTCTAAGGGGGAAACCACCCCTCAGAGAAAGGCGTGACACCCCTTCTTTTTTTTTCTTCAATATTTATATAGTGGATTTTTCATCGCTTTACATTGGAAGAATTTAATATTAAGAACTTAATATTTATTATTGCCATTAATTAATATTAAGTGTTGCTGAAATGCGACAACTTCGCGGAGATTGAGGTTGGCAGCAATGCTCTTCACCGCCAGCCAAGATTCGTAATCTTCATCGAATCATAATGGTGCAGTATTGAAGAATATACATGGTTTTCAATGGGCGAGATGTTTTTTTTTTCCACAATTTTACTAAGGTTTAGTTTGCGTTAATCCGTTGTTATAAATATTTTATCTTGGTGCTAAATAACCAAAAAAAAGTTACATCACCTGTAACGTGAACGTCTTGCCGATCCAACCGCATGTAAAATTATAAATTAAGGGGATAAATACAGTTAAAAATTTCGAAAAACCGATTTTGTTTTATTTAATTTTCGTAATGTACATATATTTAAGCACACACACAGAACATTTTTTGTCAATCCGGCGAATGTTCTCGAAGTTACACGCACATTTGTAATGATTTTTCTACTATATGTAAAGTGCTTTTGAAACTTTAAACGCGTTTTTTTCAAAACATTGTTTTTAAAGCCGGTGAGCAAGATTTCTCGAAAAGGGCTGAACCGATCAGTCTCAAATTTTAGCATAATCTTTGCAAATATATTTTTTGGTAATTAATCGAAGGTTTTTTCTCACCAATAAATATTTTCCATTTTATAAACAATTTTCCATTTTATAAACAATTTTCCATTTTATAAACAAATTTTAGCATAATCTTTGCAAATATATTTTTTGGTAATTAATCGAAGGTTTTTTCTCACCAATAAATATTTTCCATTTTATAAACAATTTTCCATTTTATAAACAATCCATTTTATAAACAATTTATAAAATCGGTTTTTTTGTTTGTTGAGAAGCCGCCATTTTGTCAAAAATTATTATTTTGCTTATTCCTGCGGTCAATTACAAGATAATCCATTATAATAACGAAATATTTTTGGTTTTCTCATTCTAGATGATCCAGTCCAGAGATATCGTGCTCACCGCAAGACGCCTTTTTTAGAGGTGCTTCCGGAGATCAGCTATAGCAGCTTTCAAAATAAGTATTTTTACAAATAAAAAATGTTACATTATAGTTAAAAGTTACCATAATATGTGTACAAATTTTTACGTCAATAGATTTAAAGGTCTTCTCAAGAAAAACTCTTGAAAAATCGATCTTTTTGGGCCTTCTGAAAAAATTCAAAAAATTCGTGACGTCTCAGTTTAGACAATAATATATACATATATTTTTAAATCTTGCATTGTGGTTAAGGCGTTACCCCCACTTGTAGCGCAAAAAAAGGCCTTTTTCATGAATTTTTTTAAAGAAAACTACAAAAAAATTTTAATCGATCAATATACCATCTTAAAGAACACATCTTGAAGAACTTCCAGTAATTTTTTTATTGAAAAATATTACATTGTTTAGTGGCAAATGGCCGTCAATGAAATAATGTTTTTATATACACGGTTTGCGGTGACCAACATTGCGGCGAAGTGGATCATCTGAAGAAAAAAATGCGGATGGATTTAGTCAAATATAAGTATAAACTAGTCTTTAATCGAAGGATTTTAAAAAATATGCATTTTTCACAAAATGGCGGACAGTCAAAGTTAATGGTTCGATTTTAACGAAAAAACGGCCGTTTTTTGGCTATAAAACGGCCATTTTTTTTTTCGAAAAAAAATCGAACGATTAAAGACTACATTTTTATGTATTAAATAAGCCTGCAAAATTTCAAGAAGATCGGTTCATTAGGGTTCGAGTAATCTTGGTCACCGACTTCAGAAATGCCATTTTGAGAAAAACGCGTTTAAAGTTTCTCTTTCAACGCGAATTCTTCTCTTTCAACGCTCATATCTCAGTCAATATTGTTCGGATCGACTTGAAATTTTCAGGACATATTCTCAGTTACTTATACTTCAAAAAAATGCAATAAAAAAATCGATTTTTTCAAAATCGCAAGTGGGGGTAACGCCTTAATGCCCGAACCGCCTTAAGTGATGTTCCTTGTTATTACTCCGATTTGGAAATTTTGTTTGTGTGCTATCCCCATTTTTTTTATGCGACCATATGTGCATCTCGTATGAGGAAACAAGGTAAAAAAAAGTGGCGGTTTTTTCGTTATTTAAAGTCTTATCACATAACTTCCGGCAGCGCGCGATCTGGATTCACGGTCTGATTTCGCACGTGATATTAAACTAATCAGCATTTTATCAGGTCTAGAAATGACACCTCTTTCGCTGGATCAAACGAGTATTCGTTTTTCGATCCGAGAGCGAAACCCCACCACGAGATTAAAACTGCCCTTCGTCATCTTGAAGGGACAAGTTTTTATGTAGCACCAAAGGCATAGGTCCTACCCCTAAAAAAAACATCATCGTCTTCCATTCGAGCTCAGCTCGTGTGGAGGTATTCTGCCTGTCCCACTTTTACCTATGGCAGTATCTCTTCCCGTGTCTTGGCCCTCGTACAACTTTTGTTTGGCCGAAGCTCCGTCGACGCACCGTAAATCGGTGCGTGCAGTAACATTTTCATCCTCGTAGAGTATGGAGCATCAACCTCGTTCCCTCGAGGTAACGCAGAGTGAATTTCCGGACACTGCGCGAAAAGGGACAAAAATACCCGAACACGTTTTGAGACAGTTATCAAAATCGTCGGTTTTCCGAAAATTTTTAACCCCCTTAACCCTTCCTTGACACACTTATATTTGGCCACGGTTTTGACATGCTGGGTCCATTCGACCCGGATAGAATTTCATCCACCTGCCCTTAACAACAGTTCGGTCGGTTTTTATTGAAAAAAATCCGGGATGCACTTTAAACATTTCTTAATCTGCATCACTAAAATCTGGAAAGTATAAAAGTGAATTGTAACAAATTGTCGAAAATTCAGTTTTAGGAACGTGAGCATTTTATTTCAAATTCGTCCGGGTCAGAATGACCCAGTGTGACAAGGAAGGGTTAAAACCCAAATGTGCTCAACAATTTTATCGATATTCAATCCTGAAACGTCTTGCATGACACATTCGTTTGGTAAATGGGTCGGATATCCATGAACAATTTCAATGACAATAGACAGCACGTAAATTACAGTGAGCAGAGTATTTAAATTTCACCAAAGATCACACGCATGAAAATACTTTTCTCTGAAATAAGGTAAATTTTTTTTTCGAAAAGAATCTTCTTAAAAGCGATTTTCCCCAAGTTGAATACAAATATATTCTGTATAACATCTCTAGCCCTGTATAAAAATTCTGACACCTTAATTCTTAAGGTGGAACAGTGTCTAAAATTTAAATTCCATCTCTATCCTTGTATAAAAATCACGATACTTAAATTTTTAAGGCGGCGCTGTTTCTGAAATTCGAATTCCCTTAAAATAAAAATCCCTCACCGTATTTCGCAAAAATTAGTCCAAAACTGCCTCCTCTGATTTTCGTTTTCGTCCAAAAAAACAACTAGATAAAAAAAAAGTAGTAAGAAATATCCTGAAAATCAAAACTCCCTAAAGTCTAAACCGTCTCAGAGATTTTCCCAAAAATTGTTTAGAACCTCTTTCCTATTATAGGTGTTTAAAAATGCAACGAGGTATCTTAAAAAGTCAATTTCCGAACACATTGCCATTAATTTCTCGATCAGAAAAATTCTCTAAAAAAAAGCTCCCTCCGCGAGAAAAAAAGGTTCGGTGGTCTTGGCACCATCGACAGGTTGGGGGGATTAACAATGCAGCATCAAGTAAAATCCTGCATTGTGGATCTTCGTAAAGCTCCTGACGTCGCGCACAATTCGAGTCTGGCTAGAATGGCTAATAATGGCTTTTTGATAACGCGCCTCGTGGAAGGGGTGACGTTTGCGAAGGCGGCAAACTTTACTCGACCGGAATGAGCAATGGAAACGTGACGCTTTGCTGATTTTGCTTCTGGGGCTCAAGAAAGAGCAAGGGAGTACAAAGTGTGCGAACACTCGTGCAGCAGTGATTACCGTGGAGTGTAGGCGTTTTAGAAACGTCGGGAGTATATCTCCGGAGAGTTTCCAATGTGTAACTATGCAGAAGTATGCATCGTGTGGCTCGAGAAGTGAGCTCGAAGTACGTATATTATCTCGTTGAACGCGCGTGGACGTTTAATATGTAAGGTTTCTCGAGTACGTAATAAGAAGCGATGAACACGGAGGTCTGGCAGGTATTACGAGGCATAGGTGTGCAAAGATCTCTCGCGAGCATCGAATACATTCGCCTCTCTACGTACATCCTCCGGCAAGTCTACAGGGTGTCTGCAAAACTTTCGTCTGCCAAATAACGTGTGGTCAGTTAATTGGAGATCCGAACTCGACGACGTCTACAAATTCGATGTAGACGTCGAGAAAAGACCGTACGACCTCGATTTAGGAAACAGTTGCGGGCCCGGTATCAATTCGCGTGCACCGAAATCGGGGCAACGCATTTGGCTCAGCGCAGCTGATCTCGTAGCGAGCGGGGCCGCGATAGGCCCAGCGCTTCTCCCACCATGCGCCGCGCGTGGTGGGGACTCGTGACTAGATCAAAGTTCTCGAAATCTCATTCGTCGCTCAAGGTGGACTGGGCCGGAGTGTGCATGGAAATTTTGAGGTGAATCTGACGGGGAGGGAAGTCACATGGTTTCAGTTACGTAAAAATACGCTGATTTGTTTTATTTTATATTTAATATGAGAATACTGAGTGACCAGACTTGTATAAGACAGACAATTGAGGCAAGTTCAATGCAAAAGTCTATGAAGACTTCTGCTTCCTATAATGATGATTAAACTTATAGTTTATAAAATTGTGATCGGATGAATCAATGTACCAATTTATAATCGAAGAAGATAAAGATAAAAATGATCAATAAATGATAATACATGATCATAATGAATTATTGGTAATGAGTTTTATTTACCTGAATAGTAATGTAATAAATAAATGAACACCAAAATTTACCTGAAGTTCTTTTTGTTTCAGAGATAAACGTATCAATTATATATTATAAAAAATAGAATAAAGTTTCAGTCTTTTGAGAAAAGTAATATAATTTTCTTTATTATATATTCATTATGATAGTAGGTACTGATTAACTAGACTTATATGGGACCCACAATTGAGACAAGTTAAATGCAAAAGTGAATAAAAACTTCTGATTCTTGAAATAATGATAAATCAACTTGTAGTTTATAAAATTATTACGACAAATGAATGAATATACCTCTTTATAATCAAAGAAAAGAAAGAAAAAGAAAATGATCAATAAATAATAAAACATGATTATAATGAGTAACTCATAATGCGTTTTCTTTACGTGAATAATAATATAATAAAGAAAAAAAGAAATGAAATAAATCAAACATAAAATGTACCTAACGTTCATCTTGTTTCAGGGATAAACGTATCAAATATCTACTATAAGAAATAGAATAGGGTTTTAGTCTTTTGCGAACAATAATCTAATTTTTTGTCGTACACTGATTATGAAGATATTGAATAACTAAACTTGTGTGAGACCCACAATTGAGACAAATTAAATGCCAAAATTTATCAAAACTTCTGTTTCCTATGATGATAATGAATAACGTTATAGTCCATAATTTATTATGATAAATAGATAAATATACCAATTAATAATGATAGAAAACAAAGAAAATGAAAATTATAAATAAATAAAAATACAAGGTCATAACGAGTTACGAGCAAGGAGTAAACAAAATGAGTTTTGTTTACGTGAATAATAATACAATAAATATATAAATATATAAATATATCAAATATATCAAAACTCAAAAATGAACCTTTTTTTTTTAATTTCCGAGATAAACGTCTGGAATATCTATCATCAGAAATATATATGTTTATTTATATTTGTATTGATCTATGCACGAATATGGATATGTTATTTACATATTATAATAAATGTGTATATTATGATATACAAGTTTATTCAAAACATTGTAAATTCGTCAATTGTATAACATATATGGTACAATATCTATATATCCATAATAAATATGGAAATATCTTACAATACATCAAAATTACTATTTAATATAAAATATGAATATATAACTAAAAAATTCCAAGATATTGGACCGTTTTTTGTTACCTCGTTCTCCCTCTATGTACAAAAAGGTTCCCTTCTTCAACCGAAGTACCTCTATTGTTAACAAATCAGATGAATCTTCTTCCATACAACAATTTATCAACCAACTTTCGTATTTTTCAAAACGCTCAACAAATTCCATCCTACCAATCCTCTCCAATTTTGTTAAATATTCCCCTGCATGCCGAATTAGTAAAAAAAAATCCGTTACCTTTTGTTCGCAGCCGCGTCGTCGAGGCCGAAGTTTTCGAGTCTGGCACCCTGTGAGTTTGCGAAAAGCGCCGAGGCCGCGCGCGAGTAACGATCGACGAATCGAAGTTAATCGAGCGTTAAGCGAGGATCTCGCTTATAAGGGACACGACCGGTTCTGTATTAATTGGTCGCGCGCGAGTGCGAACGCGCGGTGATCTCGCGGTACTCGGGAAAAGACTCCGCAGGTTACTCGTAAATCGTGAGGAGGCGATAAAAGAAAGCCGAAGATGGTTCTTCGATGATGGTGGACTTGCAAGCTGAGCTAGTATATTATTACCCGATGGATATATAAGTTTCGGGGCCAAGAACATATTAAGGGACGGGCAAGAATCGTCCCCGTTAAAGCACATAAATATCATGTAATATCGATTGGCTGCGGAGGTTCACGACCAAAATTATGTCCCTTGGCTCTGGAAAAGTGGATCTTGGACCATTTCCAAAAGGGACCGCGCCCGCCCGCGCCTCCCTATTCACGTGTGCCTACTTTTCGAAGGAAGATACTCCGAGACGTTCTCGTTTTCCCCTCGTCGGATAGAACAAAATATCGCCTCTCTTTCTCTCTCTCTCTCTCTCTCTCTCGCTCTCTCTCTCTCTCTCTCTCTCTCTCTCTCTCTTTCTCTCTCTTCCGTCCCGTTATATACGATCCACTTGCTTTCTTTGAAATTATTACACGCTGCTTCCCCCGTTCCTCTGCCCAAATAATACTCTCCCCCGCAAACGCAAACGCCACGGGAATACTCTTTTGGCGAAGTTTCACTCCGTTTCGGTGAAGCTCATCCGCCATCAGAAGTACACGTTGCCAAGACGATATGATTATACGAATGTACATCAAGCATAATCCCATTCCCTGCAACGTCTCGACCCAGCAGCCTCCGACAAAAAGCGACAGTGAGCGGGACAGGTTCAAGGTATCGGGTAAAGCTACCAAAGAGTAGCTTTATAAACTTTTGTTTCCAGAAAAATCAACTTTGATAATACACTTTGTAATTCTTATTTAAATTAAGCCTTGGTCATTTAGGCACATTATTTTAAATATAAATCCTAAGTAACAATCTCGAAAAATATTGTTTAAAAGCTTAAGGTAATCCTATCGATTCACACTAGTAATACCACTGATCATACTTGAGATTTGTACAATTTTTATTTTTAACATATGGAACAAAAATTGTAATAACTAAAATGTTTAATGTGTAAACTGTTTAATAAATGTTCACATTTAATTAGAAAAATAGTTATTCCAACGATTATGGGAGTATTTCTAGGTTCGATATTTAGCAACCGTGGTTCTACGTCTCTTTTTACTCAACCAGGGTTTAACCTCCATGCTTTTCAACGTCGATTTGTCAAAACAATGTCAGGTTTGGGAAATATAAAGCATTCTATTCGGGTCAGGACTGGTAAAAAGCGTGGAAAATTTGTGTCGGCGAAATATGTCGGTTAAAAATGAAATATGTGTGGAAATTCGAATGAGTGAAATGAGGTTAGGTCGACAGTCAGCTGTTGCCTTGCTGTCGCTCTCTTTATTGTAGCAAGTGGTGATAAATACCTGGAGTGGTGATAAATACCGGAAGTTCAAATTAAACTTGATATTACATAAAAATTAGGTCAATAAGCGTAATTTTTTCTGAGAGCATTGGATTACCAGGGTGTCTAATTTTGACCAGAACTGAAATTGCATGACATTTGAGGATTTTTCAGGCAACGAATGGGGATTTTTTCATGATTCTTAGTATGACGTTCTGACAGAAGTATACTTAATGATTCGACAGTGCGACCGATTTTCTAAATTTTTATATTTTTATTTTGCTCTTTCAAACAGATGTGTGTAGTATGCCAATAAAAAGAATACGGAATAAACAAAAAGTCACCAATCTGTACAATTCCATATGTAGTAAAAAATGTGAGACAAACATAATTTCAAGATTGCTGTAAAGAAATATATTTTCGGAACATCTCGAAAAATATTACATACATTTAGGAACTTCGAGTAATATCATCTAGTCGTTTTACACGAATAACAAAGAAAAACTAATATATGTTGAGATAACGCATCATTTTCTTTTATTTTCTTCTATTTTATTTGCTGTCGATTCGTTATTCGCTTCTCTATCGACACGTACCACAAAGTTAGTTCATATTGAATGTAGACTCAACGATAATTTGGTAGGGTATAATAATTCAGGTAGACTGGTAATTTTTCATGACATTTCATGACTTTTTCAGGATCGAGTGTAATTTCATGACATTTAAGATTTTTCATGACTTTTCAGGTCAGTAGACACCCTGATTACTACAAGTGTTAACTATGTAAATCTGATTTTTTTTAGAATCTGACGAATTCCCAACATTATATACACCTTTGTAGCGACCGGAAATTGGGTTTTTGTATGTCGTCTGGGAATTTCTTCAAAAAAAAGGAATTTTTATATATTTTTTCTCTGTAATTAGGTCGATAACCGACCCTGAAATTTTACAGAGACGATTATTAACATATTTAGTGAAGCTCAAAAAAAAATTATGAAAATACTATGGATTGAAGCCTGGCGATAGGATTATCCAGAATTAGGCGATAGGAAGCTCGAGAACTTTCCGGAAATCAGAAAATTAGAAACGTTTTTCGCGAAGGAATTCACGAGGTTGTTCACCCTGTAAGACGAACGTAGTGAGGGTTGACATTTTTTTGTTGACTTTTAGACCGTTTCGAGGGTCTATTCCATGGTGAATTTGACGTCGATTATGAATATCAAGGAGTTCTTGGCGAAAACTGAAAATTACGGCGGCTAACCGCGAAAGAAAAGGGCTCATGTATATTCGACGATTTTTTAGGAAAAATTATGATTTGGGGGAGATTAATGGTAAATTCGTATTCAGGGGGTGAAAATACACCGATTAGGACGTAGAGAAAAAAATCAAAATCCACATTTATTGCGCATCTCGGCCAAAAGAAAGTATCTTCACTCAATCGCCGCTCATTTATTTTCCGTATCGATTTGAAACTCCGCTTTGCCAGCATTCCAATCGCAATAGTTTGGTTTAAAAACTGCCGCTTGATTCGTCCAGCTACGATTATTTTTCGATTTTTGGCAGAATTTCGAAGTCGGACCATCGATTTTCACGAATTTTTCCATCCCGCTGCCTCTTTTTTGGCTATTCTTCAAGTGAACTTTGCGGGGAAAGTAATTGAAATGCCGAAATGAACCAAGCGGCATCTTCTAGGACCAAAATCCTTTTCGACAACTTTCCAATAAAGGTCCGTTACTTAAATACAGCCGCCTCTACGGCTACTTGAAATTTAGAATCTTGGCGATTTAAAAAAAGTAGCAAAAAATACCGAATTTTTTTTTTCCACTTTTACATAATTTCCAGTATTTATCAAATGAAAAATTCCCGCTGATTTCAAATATCGCAAAGTTTTTGTCGAAAGCTCAAAGTTACGGCGGCTGAATGCGAAAAAGCTGTTTCCATACGCAATTCGGTAATTTTAAATAAAAATTAAAAGTTTCGGGAGGAATGAATTGTGAATTTGTATTCAGGGAATAAGAATACAATCCTACTTTTTCACAAATATTCATAATCGCGGTGCTTATTTTTTTTAATATTAGAAATCCCGGGGTTCAAAAAAATAAAAAATGTTGGTACTTATCAAAAAAACCATATTAAAAATCACGGTACTTATTTTCTAAATACTAAAAATCCCTGTGCTAAAAAAAATTCATTTCGTTACTCATTAAAAAAAATATTAAAAATCTCGATACTTATAAAAAAATATATTAAAAATCCAATCTTTTTCTTCAATCCATTTTCTTCAATTCATTGTCTTCGCCATCTCGGATATCAAAAACCTCACTCAAAAACTGAGAAAAATATCGTTTGAAGTTGCCGCTTCATAATTTACCGAAGCAATCATGTGGCAAGAGTGAACCGCGTGCGGCATTTACGGAGAGACGAGACGTACATCGCATCCGAACTTCTAGGTGAGAAGACACTGGATTCGGCGTGGATACGCGCTCGCTCGTTTCTGAGACGCATCGCCCTGTCGGTCGGACATCATACTTCGCCACGGGGACTTTATCCCGACGATGTGATCCCACTCGCGAAGTACATGTGCTCGCATACATAATGCGTGTATATAAATATTACCGTAGCTATATGCAAGACCGCGTCTAAAATATTATTGCAATTTCCGAGATAAATACGACGAGATATCGCGAGACCCAACCGCGAGGGAGGCGTGTCCGGCAAAAATAAGCGATTGTCCGCTCGGCGCACGACGGCGAGTTCTCCTTGATGTGATGTTGCATCAAATAAAAATGCATATGAATTAATATATAGGTACGTGCACGGGTGTACATTTCGTATTTTACACGAGGCATTAAGCACGGTGACGAGCCGAAAAAAGATTTAAAAAAAAATTCGTCTACTAGATTATTTATTTGGAATTTGGAAAAAGGGCATGTTATTGGGATGTTGAATAAGTTCTCGCTGTTTTTTTTTTCGTGAAAATCAATGCTTTATTCAAGTCATCACACACAATGTAAAATGTTCAAAAAATCGATTATTTTTGCATTATCAGATAGTATAGACGGTTACAAACATGGCATCGCCGATTGATCGTAATTTCGTTTTTTCAAAACGGTGTACACTTTCAAAGGAAGAACTTTCAGTCCATCCGTTTCAAATGTTGACACAATATTCTTCACGCCATTCTTTATCTTGCTATGAAAGCTTTTCTTTTTATGAAATCTTCATTTTTTTTAACGAAATACTATCGAAAAAATAGGCTTAATTCGATAATTTTTTTTTAAACCACCGCGATTTTGTCCATTTTGATTAAAAAAATCTCCATAGCAAGATAGCTTTCACACTGATTAATCTTCTGATTAATCTTTTTACAATTTCTTTCTTTACAACTTCTTTTAATCTTCTGATTAATCTTCTGATTAATCTTTTTACAAATTTTCTTTCAGATAATATTCACGGCCACAACCGTGTACACCGTGAGGACTCTCTTTTTTCGAAGGCATTTTCCACCGTTAAAAAATGTAAAAAAAATAAATAAACATAAACGTTTAAAAATTTATTTTCCTTTTTTCCATGAGTGCTTTGATTTGCCATAAAAAATTATACAGATTAGCATATTTCAACGATACAAAATAATCAGCTATTTTTCGACCCGCTACACTATGATGGTCCCGTAAAAAAATCATTCCCAATGGTTTCAAACGTTTCGAAACTGTTGTGTGATCAACTCCTAATAATTCTGCGAGTTCAGCGAGCGTCTGACACGAGTCTACATGAAGCAATGCCTCCAAACAAACACATAAAAATCATTATTTTTGAAGCGTCTAAACCAATTTCTGCATGTCATTTCCGACAGAGCATGGTCGCCGTAAGTCTCAACAAGAATTCTGTGTGCTTTAGCTGCAGTTTTTTTTTTTAATTAAGTAGTGCAGCGAAATTCCTCGCAAATACTCTTTTTGGGCACGAAATTTGACATATTTAACACTATGAAAAAAGTTGTTTACACTTCAGTGAAATGACAGACAATGAATTTCAAGCTTGCTCATGGTACTTTTTTTATAGATGTGTTACCATCTTAAACTATTTTTTTTGTTTTTCCTTTATTGAAAACAAAATTTGTTAGGCTATAGGTCAGACCTACTTAGCCAAGAATCTTAGACTACATGCACGCAGTTCTGGTAACGCCAACTGTTGGAAAATAGCGAGAACTTATTCAATGTCCTAATATTAAGCATACATTGAACTTATTTCGTCTAATTTTGTATTCAAACAGATTCAAAGTTAACAATGTTATTGAGGTATAATACAGCCTCTGTTTATAAATGTAATGGCGTAAAAATAAAAAAAATGTGCTCCAACGGCCGGTTCGAAAACTTGACAATGGTTCGTCTGAAAAATAGAAAAAAAATTAAATGTATTATCTCGATAAACGTAGTTCTCGTTACACGTAACCATTTTTCGAAAAAACCACAAAATGGCGGGTCTTAATAAAGTATAATTTTGGCGAAATTTTTACTTATATTCGGGGG
Source organism: Ophion ellenae (assembly GCA_963210295.1). Taxonomy (NCBI): domain Eukaryota; kingdom Metazoa; phylum Arthropoda; class Insecta; order Hymenoptera; family Ichneumonidae; genus Ophion; species Ophion ellenae. The sequence continues at coordinate 41,047,154 of OY723389.1, forward strand.
CCTAAAAATACTAAATTTGAAAAAAAAAATAAACTGCTAGGTACAACCATAGCTACTGCAATTACGGACATGTTGGTCTTTTAAAATTGAAAATCGGACAATTATAGCTAGAGTTATGATTCCGGCCAGGTCGATAAAAGTCCACTCGAGAAAAACGCGATTGAAAGTTTTAGTATACGTAAATCGTTGCGCTACTTGCTTTCACTTAATCGTCTGTAACTTGGTCAATTTTCAATATTTAAACTCGAACGTTTTTTCACATATTCTTACATGTATATATTTTGTAAAAATATAAAAAATGTCGATTTTTTTACCCGTCACAATGGTGTCGCACCTTAAAACGACAAAAAAGCGGAACAAAATGTTAAAAATCAATGAAATCGAGGATAAAAAATTGAAAATCAAAAGAACAAAAGGATGCTGTGCAGCTTTTTTTGTCTCAAGTTCTTTTGTCTTATTTCACGCGCCTTTAAACATTTATCGGGATTATGACGATGCCGGGTCTCGAACGTCCTCTGGGTCACTGGAGACGCGTAAAAACGTATCTGGCACTGATTCATGCAATTCTTTCGAAACTCTACGTTGAACAGAAAATTATCGAGTACAGTCATCACGTACGGTACAGATCCACGTACGCGTACCGAATGACGCATATACCGATAGCAGACGATCCGTGATCTCACAGGAAAAGTTCTTCGGATCACACATGTCGTTGGAATTGAAGATGACGATTGAGAAATGAACGAAAGCGTGTAAATAAAAACGATTTTCATCAATACATTTGTCTTTTTATTTAATTAACACATTTTTATGATTATTTTCATGGAGGAATAAATATTTGTGTGAGGCGTTGATTGGAATCAGTGTACTATATGGTAGCTTAAGGTAAGCTGAATCGATGAACACTTGAGAACAGCTGAAGCACTTTTGATCGGCCGCATAAGCTTGGAATGTCAAAAATACGTTTTTTTAAAAATTGTATTGTCTTATAGCTTGAAGTCTTGATTTTAATTTGCGACGAAGATTTTGTAAAAATTCTCAAAATTGAGAGAGTTATGACGAAGTTTTGTAAATGGACAGATTGCCCGCAATTTACTTTTTTCTCGAAACAATTTTTTTTATAAAACGTTGTGTGTCGTATCGCAAAATCTATTCGTCCGATTCACTTCAAATTCGGACAGAGCATAGTTTATAACATTTCGTATAGTAATCGTAGTACTCGTAGTATATCGTACTATATAATTTTTAATTGAAATTTCATTTTTTTTATCTAAAAAAAAAAAAATTTTAATTGATTTAAAAAAATTAATTTTAATTTGATTTCATTGAATTTTAATGTCATACTATATTAAAATAGTATGACTATTTTAATATAGTATATTAAATTGATAATTTATCAAACAATTTTGATAACAAATTATCAAAATTGTTTTGTATTCGTCGAAAATCGAATTATTTCCCTACAACTTGTAATTTTCGTAATTTTCCACATTTCAAAAAAGTGCCCAGTCATACGAAAGATCGATTATTATTCTAGAACTACATTTTTTTATTTTCCTTCCCGATCACCCTAGTTGCCCAACCAACACCGATGCCCATGCATCCACAGTGACACTTTAATTAATAACAACTCGATTGTTAATCAATATTCTTCAATAAAAAAACTCCAATTAGGCAAGAATATGTATTAACTATTTGTGAAAACCCAACCTCGTCCTCTCAATGCTCCCATCAGAAAAAAATATAGAAGATCGACCTGTTTTTTGAGCTCCAAGTTTTTGCAGACCGGTTGAATATTTAATTGATGGAAACGATAAAATCCGAACAATTTTTACACAGTTTTACTGTTTATATATTTCCAGTGCTTAAATTTTGACGACCCCATACGCGAAAGAACGACGTCACGCGAATTTCGACAAGTGCCCGTCCGAAATAAGTTTTCTTTCTGCTCCCATATGCCAGCAATGTCCAGTCGAGTGACGTTCGACTCGATGCATAATGCATAATCGAAATAGGCGCGATGTTGGTGGCGCAAAATGGCTTGTGCCGGATCATAAAGTGCCTCCTTTGAACTTTACCCTCTCAACGGACGGGAGGCTGAATAAAAGGAAAAACCGAGTGGACAGTAGAATAAAAAAAAACACATTTTATCGTTTGAAATCGCGATACGAGGAGAACATTTTATGGTAAATCGATATTATTATCTCGGACTTCCCTCTGGTTCAGAATTCCCCGAGTATATTGAATCGCGAATTTCATTTCACGATCATTTTTTGCTCGAGTATAAATAAATACATAAAAAACTGAAAAAAGTTTGAAAAAAACACTTTGATTTCTTTGCATCACTTGCAACATTAAAAAACGTTTATTCGTAGTGTCCAGGACATCAAGCCTTTTCTGACATTTTCCATGTCGTTGACGTCTCATCTCGCGCTATTTTATTTCTAGCCTTCGCCTGCGGGTTTACTCGCCTGTTGGGAATTTTGCCTATTCGTTGGTTCGTAATTTTAGGCCCATATTTAATTGAGGGTATTAAGGATATATATTAACCCTTGCTTGCCACTGTGGGCTTCGAAACAACTCCACCACTTTTTTTCTTATGCGAGAGTGCATTGATCATGTGTATTCTACAGAAGTGTGGCAAGTAAGGGTTGAGCTTATTTTTGAAAAAAGATACATTTTTCGACATCATCAAAAGATCCTCATAATTAGAGCATGGGTTTTCGATAATATCGAAAAACCGGAATATCGCACCAAAAATCCGATTTTGAAAAACCGATATTGGACTCAAATAATACCGATATTTCGATGTCAGACTTAAATAACTTAAAATATCATTATAATTGTTATTATTTCCATTTAAGTTACGTTTACGTGTTTTCTTTGGGAATTCTTTAAATAAGTAACTTTTCCGAATAATGAGTTTGTTTGCGTTTGCTTGGGTTCCCAAAAAACAGACCCAAACAAAAAAGATTTTAGGCTCATTTTTCGGAAACGTCAGTTATTTGAAGAATTACCTTTTTCTTTTACTACGTTTAAAAGCCTTACAATATTATTACCTACATTAAATATTCCCAAAGTGTCAACTTATTTATCCATAAGTGTGGAATCAGAAAGCTCCTTTTCTTCCGCGGCTTACACCAATAAGGTAAGGTGGTCTTTGAAAGACGAAACTATAGATGCCCTGGTTTTTTGCGGTAATTGTTTCAACGATTTCAATCTCGATAATTAAAGTGACCATGCTATTGCGTGCCGGCGACAAGCTGTGTCATTCGTTTGCATTGTGGTAGCTACTACTACGCTGACTTGCATAACATTTCCTAATTTTAATTTTGCTTGTTCACGACTTAATTGATTTGCATAAAAGTTCCCATTTTTTGTTTGTTTATTTATTTTATGTTGGGTTGGATATATTTAATAACATAGCAGTGTATTTAGAAATGTATAATAAATCAAACGTATAATCAATAAATAAATAAAACGAATATCCCATTCGTTAATAACAAATTATCAAAGTTGTTTTTTTGTCGTCGAAAATCGAACTTTCGATTTGTAACTTAAATTACACGTTTATTTCCACACATCGAAGATTTGGGAAAGAGGCTCCACTCATTTTCACGTGAACTTCCGGTTGCCCATCAATAGCGCTGCCGATACCTCGCGCTCCATAATTTGCAAAAAATAATTTCGCAAAATATATCAAAAGTATGATTTAAACAAAAAATCGCCAGTATATTTGTTCAATGTGTTCAAATTTCCGATGCAAAAACGTCGCATTTTTTTACCCCATTAAGGGCAGGTACCTGAGTAAACGAAGAAACAGGTAAACTTCGGACATTTTTATCTCCAAATCTAATGTTTCAATTGCACCCGGGGTTTTTTTTATTGGAAAATATGTACATTGAGGTATGTTTAGGAATTTTTCAAAATAAATTCGTTGACTGAAAGCGATTCAAACGCGATTATCTCGAAACATAGTTTTCAAAGTCGGTGCCAGATGTCTCTCAAAAACGGTTTGTCCGATTTTGTCCAAATTTGGATGCAATATTCTTCGATAGTTTTTCTCGTTCGCCACGTAAGGGTTTTTCATTTGATTGAACCATTGCTTTTTTATGCAATGTGTATGCAATCCAAAATCGTCGGAAATTGCGAACGAAAAACGAATGTTAAATTAAAACGTCCGCAATTCCGTCAAAAATGAGAATTTCAAAAAAATCCTACGTGGCGGACGAGACAAACTATCGAAGAATATTGTATCCAAATTTGGACAAAATCGAACAAGCCGTTTTCGAGATACATCTGGCACCGACTTTGAAAACTATGTTTCGAGATAATCGCGTTTGAATCGCGTCCAGTCGACGAATTCATTTCTAAAAATTCCTAAACGCACCCAATGTACATATTTTCCAATAAAAAAAACCCGGATCCTATCGAAACATTAGTTTTTGAGATAAAAATTCCCGAAGTTTACTTGTTTTTCTCGCCGTTTACTCAGGTACCTCCTCTTAAAACCAAAAAAAAATCGATTGAAAATATTTTTTCATTTTAATTTTGTGAGCGTTCCCTTCAGCTTTGAGCCTTTCGCGTGTATCCCTTCGCAGTGCCCTCTCAAAATCGCCTCTCGTGACGCACAAGCGTATCATTACAACCGCGATGTCAAAAGAGCGAGAGAAGAGGCAAAGAGAAAAAAAAAGCGATACGTAATTGCTTGTTTATATGCAGCCGCGTGCACCAAAAGCGCGAAGATAAAGATCCGGAAAGTTGCATCACAGGGGCGCGAGAAAAAAAACGGCGTTAAGACTTATCTTGTCGATAAGATCGCTCGCGCGAGGGCCTATGCATTCCTCGTCCGAGGCGAAGAAGGGACCTCCGGTATTAATTCCCAAGTCAAGAGGGCCTCGGCAGAGCACCTGCGGTGAACGCAGGAAGTGCACTGTGCGGTTCCATCGTTGCGTCTGCACTCGCCGAGCATCCCTCGTCGACTAAGTATACAACACTGCACGTCGATACGGCCGGCTAAAAAAATTTGCAACAAAACGCAAGCACAGACAAGAATAAATGAAAATTGCAAAAAAAAATGAATTTAAAAAACCAAAATTTCTCGCCGCGGGAACTCCCGCACTAGCACAGTACGGAAAATTCGCGGGACGCGGACGTGAAGATTTTTTTTCACGGGGAGATCGAGGCGATCGTGTATAAGCACGTGTGCGTGAGAAAGATGGCGTGATTTCGTAATTGTAAGGGGTAAGGCCACATTAGAATTAAAAAAAAATCGATTTTATTTTCGCTAAAACGGTTCTTTATCATCATAAGAATAAGTTACTATTCGATTTATAGCAAGAATTTTTTTTTTTCACCGACTTTGAGCGTATAACGCAAGCCCATCTATGGCACGGCCATAGAGTACCTAAAACTTTAAACGCGTTTTTCTCCAAATTTAAAAATCTCAAATTTAAAAGTTATGTTCCTAATTGCATTTCGCAGAGAAGTACGTACGGAATTTCTGATTAATCGAAAACTTTTCATTTTATGAGCAGTTTTATACGAAATTTTTACTGAAAATTCATTCAAATACCTCCAACTTTGAATAAAACAATATTTTTTAAATTCCGTACGTACTTCTCTAGGTATTCTAATGTAGATTGACGAGAATTTTTGTTTTTTGTTCTAGGTAAAAAATTGTGGATGCCAAATGTCACGCCGCGAAGCGTTTAAAAAAAGGATAACAAAAGAAAATATTAGTAGTCGGCGATTTTGTACATCGAAGAAAAAAAAATTTCTAACAGCTTGATATTCGTACTAAATAGATGTGTAATCAATTTTACGAGTGAATCACTTTTTCATACGAAAAAAATTGTTAAATTCGCACATGATTTTATACCCGTTACTGTGGCCTAACCCCGTAAGGAAAGTAGAAAAAATGGGCTATGGTTGTGATCGATCGATCACAACCATATCGGCGTTGACTGTGTCATTGATTGATTCGGCACATTTTATCGGGCGCACAACACGTTAAATTTCCTCGCACCGACCGACTATTAACGAACGATAAATCATCATTTGTTTTTGTTTTTTTTTATTTATCATTTCCATCATTTTTTGTCATGAATATTTCGATCACAACCGAGAACGCGCGAGGCTTTGGTTGTCCGAGAAGGCAGCGATTCGCAGATGACTAATACCGAAGACCCACTGGCCCAGTTCCTGGCGCCTCTACTCGCTCACTCGGTCCGACTTCCTTCCATCCCTTGCCGCCCCCCCTGCACCCTCCGCGCTGCAGCGCCACTGCAGCCGCGTTGCACTCGTGCCGATGCACCTCGCGTGACGTCATCCGACTATAGGTGCGCGCACGCGTCCCCGTCGCATCGTCGGAGCAGCCATCTCCCATCTGCACCTCGACCTCCCACTCTCGGGGGGTTGCAACCCCTCGTCGCTCGATGCGCCGCTAACGCACTGCTGCTCCGCTACCCCTTTTACTTTTCAAAGCCCCCGGCCACCCCCCGCGCTTTCCCCTTACCGTCGGAGTCGCAACGATACCCCTTGTCGGTCCTTTTCACATGGGGATGCAACCCCTCTGATTTCTCGGCCGCGAAATTCTCGCCTCGAGACTTCTTCCTGTCATTGATAACGTGGAGATTTTTTTGCATCGCATTTTCACCGTGGTATGTGATTTATATATTTATCTCGGGAACGAACATTTGGAATTATATCTTTGTTGGCTGTTAGCAGCTCTGGCTACTATGGGGACGGTCCTCGAAGTCCAATGTCCTCAAAATTGCGTTCTTTGGGTATAAATATAGATGAACGGTTGTGAACATTTGGAATTATATCTGTGTTGGCTGTTAGCAGCTCTGGCTACTTTGGGGACGGTCCTCGAAGTCCAATGTCCTCAAAATTGCGTTATTTTGGTGTGAACACAGATGAGCGTGTATGTTGTGATATTGATAAGGATACACCGAGAGCCTGACGATGCACATTCCACCCCTATCGCAAGCCCTGTAAGCTTTTTTTAGGTGCTGCTCGACCCTTTCCCGCGGACTTCCTTCATTTGACAAATTAGCTCGCCTTTCTTTACACGCTGACGTGGAAACTTGTTCATTCATTACGCCCACTAGTTTGTGCAATTTTGCTTGCCGCGGAATTTTGTTTTTTTAAAAGGGTTTTATCTTTTTTTTGCAAATGGCTATCTTCCGTGACCTGTTGCGAGGTGTTGACTTCGCCGCGTCATCATTGAAAGCTCGAAGATGAAGTTATCGTGTATGCAGCACAGGAAGTAGAATTCGTACGGCATGTAAGTGGGACACGGTAGAGGGTGAAAGACAGAAAGCACCTATTGTGAAGGAAGAGTGAATAAATTATCGGAATTGGTCTGTAATAACAATAATGGGAATTAGCGATCAATAAATGGACCAGTCAGGAGCAGGGATGGCGAAATGTCAACGAATCGTGTGGAAAGGGACAATCAAAGGGCAGTGATAAGGAACGTCAGCAGCAGACGTTCATCAGGAGATCGTGGAGATGAGGCGTTTGGAGTCGTCCCCCTCTGCAGCTTTTCTCGATAGGGAAAGTCTTCGTGCAGGCAGAGAGGCAAAGAGAAAGAAACGTGCGACAGGAAGAGCGAGAAGGGGAAGCAGGGAGACCGGAAGAAAGAGATAGGAATAGAGGAACAGAGCAGCAGAGAGAAAGGGAGAAAGATCTTGCGCAGTAGCTCTCGTCTGTTGCTTTGTCTCGTGATCGCACGGAGGGGGGAAGAAACTTTCGGATCCGTCCAGTTGGCGGCGCCACTAACCAAAAGCTCCCATACTGGGTAAGCTTCATCCCGCAAGCAATCGCATCTACGGCAGAACGCGGACAAAGAGCCCGGGATGACGAACTGGGTAAGCAGTGCGAGGCAGGACGCGTTGGCTCCTCCATCCCCCACAAAGAGAGCATCCCCAGTCGCCCGATCAGCTTGCTATTACCATTCGTTCATCAGCTATTCCATTATCCCCATCGCTATTATTCTATCATTTATCGCGAACTTGCCTGAGCGAATGATAATATTTGGCACTAATAAAGCGCTGCAACAGCCTACGCGAAAATGAACGGACGCAAAAAAAAGCACCAACGAAAATAACCATCGAGACGAAATTAATGTTATTTCGTTACGGTACTCACATAGGATGACCTTGTCTAAATCGCAACTGTGCCTGAATTGCATTGAAATGCTGCTCTGTCGTAGAATGTTTGAAAAGTGAATGTTTTATCCTTTTTTTACCCATATTCTTGTCACATTGAAGAGTCGCCCACTTTTGTTTGGTGTTCTTTCGATGTAGTTTGAGAACGCGCAGGATAAGTTACGGAGTGGTCTTACTCAACTTTACTTCTTGTTCAACCTAATTTCGAGTTAACTTACTTACGTTGCATTCCTCCTGACTTAACTTCGAGGTAACTTAGTTAAGTAACTTCGAGTTAATTCTCCTAAGTTGCTTATAACTTAATTCAACTTCCAGTTACCTCACTTAAATTATTTCTCACTGAACTTAACTTTAACTTACTTGTGTTACTTCTCCCTTAAAACAACTTCGAGTTAATTTACTTAAGTTACTTCTCACTTAAATGAACTTCGAGTCAACCTACTCAAGTACATCTCACTGCACTTAACTTCGAGTTACTTAGGTTATTTCTCCCCTAAATTACCATCGAGTTGACTCACGTAAATTACTTCTCACTTGCAATTAGTTTAACTTCACTTTACTTTGGGTACTTCTCCCTGAACTTAACTTCAAGTTAACTCATGTTGCACACCTCTCACTTAACGTAACGTTGAGTTAATTCACTTAACTTACTTCTCACTCAACTAAACTTTGAGTTAATTTACTCAACTTGCTTCTCGCTTAACCTACTTTTCTCTTAAATTAACTTCGGGTTACGTTACTTAAATTACTTCTCACTGAACTTAATTTCGAATTACCTAGGTTACTTGTTCCCTAACTTACTTTAGATTTTACTGACTTATCTTACTACTCACTTAACTCAACTTCGAGTTACTTAGGTTATTTCTCCCCTAAATTACCATCGAGTTGACTTGCGTAAATTACTTCTCACTTGCAATTAGTTTAACTTCACGTTACTTGCGTTACTTCTCCCTTAACTTAACTTCAAGTTAACTCATGTTGCACACCTCTCACTTAACTTAACGTCGAGTTAATTCACTTAACTTACTTCTCACTCAACTAAACTTTGAGTTAATTTAATCAACTTGCTTCTCGCTTAACCTACTTCTCTCTTAAATTAACTTAGAGTTACGTTACTTAAATTACTTCTCACTGAACTTAATTTCGAGTTACCTAGGTTACTTGTTCCCTAACTTACTTTGGAGTTTACTGACTTATCTTACTACTCACTTAACTCAACTTCGAGTTACTTGAGTTACTTCTCACTTAACTTAACTTCGAGTTACTTGCATTACTTCTCCCTTAACTCAACTTTAAGTGAACTCGTGTAACAAACCTCTCACCAAACTGAACGTCGAGTTAATTTACTTAACTTACTTCTCACCCAACTCACCTTTAAGTTAATTAGCTCAACGGACTTCTCGCTTACCTTAACTTCGAGATGACTTACTCAAGTTACTTATCACTTAACTTGACTTTGAGTTAACTTACTTTATTTACTTCTTATCTCTTACTTAACTTAACTTCGAGTTCGACATCCGGCGATTTTTCATACACATTGACCATGTATTTCTAAAGGTTTTTTCCGATCAAAACTTCATCCGGGCTTTTGATTACAAAATATTCGAGACTCGACCGGAAACCAATGGTTTCCATTGTCGACAGCACCATTTTCCCCTTTTTTCCTCCCCCTTTTTTTCCCCATTAGTTCACGGGCACGCAACAGCGCTATTTAAAAAGAAAAAAATGCGCACGAGGCCGTGTGCGAACTAATGCACGGGAGAGCAGACGGTGGAGTTTAATGAAACGGGAGTGCATATGTATGCAGCCGTATTATGAACCCCCCTACAGACACACACATATATATATATATATATATATATATATATATATATATATATTATATGTACAAACATAGATTTTTGTACGTGCGTATATACGGTATAGAGGGAGGCACAAGAGTGAGAAAAAATGGGGGAGAGTTTCGCGGTGCTCAACAGAGGGAAGGTGATTTACGATTGGACACGTATAAAAGTGTGCGTTCATATACATGAACACACATGTATAACTAATACATAATACTCAGTCTCACGAAGAGACTTCGGGATAACGCGTGAGCGCGCCCGAGTTTGGAATGTGTGCTTTTTATGGCCGAAAAGAATGGCCAAGGTATAAAGTATAAAGGCATCAAGCATTGAAATTCAGTGAGGCTGGGTGTACATGCTCGCGAGGTGAACGCGCACGTAACCGCACAAACGTATAAATATAAATACACCCTTAAGTAGACGGGTATGTGTATGTATATATGGAGATATGTATGTATATATATGGGAAAAGGATATTTTGATTATATCTATGTAACTCCGGCTATCAACGTATCCGACTGCTCCGAGGACGGACCTTAATTTATTTTCAAACGAATCCTTGATTTTAGGGACGAGCCCTTGAAATGACGCTTTTCTCAATATGTTTTCATTTATCTAAAGGAGACTTTGAAGACATTGTGGTTGATGTAATGTTGGGTATGTGGACAATAGGCCACCGTGAGGATAGTCCTCGAAGTTTAATGTCTTCAAAATTACTTATATATATATATATATATATAAATATATAGGTTACGCGGTTTGGCCTATCGAAGCTTGCTTGTTGCCCGAGATTGTGAGTACCACAGTAAACGTGTGCGTGTCTGCGTGTTCCGTGTACTACGCCTTTTTATGGTGGCAACGGGCTCATTGCGCATCACCGTAAAACGATCGAACGAGCGGGGACCGAATGGAATATCCCGACGTCGTAATATACTGGAATATGAGCATTTACGTTGTTATGTGTGTATATATATATATACATAAGTATATATATAAGTTCAATGCGTTCAACATTTCAACCATACGAGTTATTTCGACCCGCTTCGATCACCCTTAAGCCCTGTATTCAAAATTTTTGGTATATCGTGAAAAATAATCGCGCGATTCTTCACGCTCGAAATATTTTTTTTCTGCTCCGTTGTGGAGAGGAAGATAGAATTTTTTATGGGAGAAAGAATGTAAGTTTTTATGGGAAATTGCTTTGGCTAGGTTCTGTATTTTTTGTAGTATATTTTTAATGTATAATGAGTAAAATATATAATATATTAATTATCAGATACTATACTGTTAACGCTTTTTTTTTCTTTTTCGGAGTATTTCATGATGGTGAGGGTTCGGTTGATGAAAAGCCATTCCTCTGGACTTGACAATATATTTTTGAGGTAATATTTAGTTAATGTATTTCTATACGAAATATTATATGTAAAATATATAATATATTAATTATAAGATCATTTACTGTGACCGTAATAATTTTTATCTTTTTTGGTGTATTTCATAATGGTAAGGATTCGGTTGATGGAAAGTCATTCCACGGGACTTGGTAATATATTTTTTATTTAATGTCCATGTATTTCTCTACGAAATATTATAGTATGTGAAATGTATAATATATTTGGACTTCGAAATTGCTCGGTGCAAAAAATTACTGATGTAAAAAGAAAAGACTGAAAATAACATCGTGGATAAAACAAAGGGCTGGCACGATAAAGAAACGCACAATAGATGAACTTTCGCAATTATGTTTTCGAAATTAATGTACTTGCTTAACGAGATTTTGAACATCGGTCCGTAGGCGGATTTGTTATATTCAATTGAAATCCAACAAGTCCGACATGGCAGTCCGTGGTTTGGTCACTTCATCGACTTATATAGAAAAATTAACGATCGATCCAAACCAAGCTACCGAATGTCGATTCGACGTTTTGCAAATCTTGAATTTTTTCTGACAACAAATTTGTCAGCGGCCTAAAAGCTAACCCTGAAATTTTATTAGTTAAAATTATACTGTTGTTTGGAATGAAGTTTTTTCAACGTGCTTAAATGCCACAGAACCGCAACAGTGCGTTATTGGGGCCGGGTTGAAATTCCGAACGTTGAATGATCAGAACGCTCAAAACTCCGAAAGAATTTTACACGAAAGACCAAAACTCCGAAAATCTGAACACCGTCAAAATAATGCGGCTATGTGGAAGTTTTAAAAGCTTCAAAATTTTCAATAAATCGACGAATTATTTAAAGATTTTTTTATTACTTTGAAGTGATTTTTCGTCAATTATGAAATTTGTCTAGACAATGTTATACGTTCTACATCATGTACAGTCAACTGTGTAGACTTTCGCTGGCATAATCTTGACGAACCTTGTAATTTCGGAACATTAAAATTAGGAATTTTAAACCGTCGGCGCATTCAAAGTTCGGAATTTCAACCCGGCCCTGGTGTCAAGATCAGGCCGGCGAAAGTCTACATACTTGACTGTAAATGATGTAGAACGTATAACATTGTCTAGACAAATTTCAAACTTGACGCAAAACCACTTATCAATAAAAAAAATTCTTTAAATAATTCGTCGATTTATTGAAAATTTTGAAACTTTTAAAACTTTCATAGCCGAATTATTTCTACGGTGTTAAGATTTCTGGAGTTTGGTCTTTCGTGTAAAATTCTTTCGGAGTTTTGAGCGTTCTGACCATTCAAAGGTCGGAATTTCAACCCGGCCCCATCTTGAATTTCGGAACATTAAAATTCGAAATTTTAAATCGTTACAGCATTCAAAGTTCGGTATTTCAACCCGGCCCCGCGTTATTTTAACGTCACTTGGACTGTTTGGGCTTTTTTTAAAAGAGTCTGAGATTTTTCAATTGATCAAATAGAACAAAATTTTCAATTGATCAAATCGATCAAATAGAACAGTTCCTTCTACTTAGCCACATTAAGTCGAATCTTCGCAATAGGATATTGGAAATGGTAAACAAAGGTACACCCAGGAAACCCCTATATAGGCAGGTATATATTTTTAGACCTACACACACACATACATACATACATACATATATATATATATACCACGTGTATGTGCTGCTGTGTTCATAACGACGGTCCCTCAGGGCCCCGTCGTTGAATTCCGTGTCCTCGTAGATTCTTGAGAGTGAATGAATTCATCGGCGTACAAAGAGATAATACAATAACAGCTCGAAGGGATCGAAGAATCATAAATTTATTTATATTGTTACGCATTTGCGGTTTTTCTCGGTTTAATGATCGATGACGAATCTACAATGATATTATACCGTGTGTACATACACGTGAATTATATATGGCACAGAGTAAATATATATATATATATATATATATATATATATATATATATATATATATATATATATATATATATATATATATATATCATGAACGTGGTGTAATAAATCGCGATTGTCATAAATACGGTTGGGAGTCACCGCGCAGGTATAACAATTTGAAAAAATTAAAAAAAAAACAACCTTTCATCCTACGAATTCTTCACTATTCGTGCTTACGCAAAAGCTACATGATTTACCGTTTTTTTTTCTTCCATTTGCGATTGATAATAAAATAATCGGATGTAACAAAAATAAATCGTACGGACTCGACAAAACTAATAATTTCATATCTCGACATTTTTCGCAGATACGCAAAGTTCCCGGCGTAGAAAATGTTTCTTTTCTCTTTTGCGAACTAGTAACAACGGCGGTTTTAATTTCCTCAAGATCGTGCACGCGGATCTGGCTGCGCATAAATTTTTCACCCAGACCCTATCGCGCTCGCGCGGTACGAAATATTCTCGCATCGTGTGTGCGAGAGGTCGTAAGAAACGGAAATAAAGTGCATTTCTTTTCTCACACCCGGGCAATGTAAAGCGTTAAGTGAAACTCGAGTTTACTGCGTCTATACAGATATAGGTATATACATGTATGTACTGGCGACCCTATTGAGTGAAGGGAAGCCCAAACGTCTGTTTTACTAATTAACGCAAGGCGACGTCTGACCTCGAAAATCGCCATTGCCGGTGCACAACGCACATGTCCAATGTGTACCCGCAGACGTCTGTACGACTGATGGCCACGTCGCTTTTAATTTCGGTACTGACAAAGAAGTTTACAAGAAAAAGCGACGCGGTTCTGTATAAACTCGAGTTGCATTACTAATTTTAAAAAATTTGTGTGTCCTCATTATTTATCGAAATGCGCGACAATATAATTTATATATATGTGGGGCATTCCACGCCATTTCACCTAACCCTTCACCCCGACCATTTTCTCTTTTCCTGATTTTTTTTTGTAAAATTGTACCCCATGAAAGAAATGTCCACACCAACTTTTAGATTTTTAGCTCTTCTCTCTTAGGAGCTATAATTTTCCAAAAAATGTCGGCTTCGTAAGTTTTGGAAATGTTTAAACGCTGATAACTCCTGAAGTAATTGAGATATCGACGAATGTCACTATATAACTTCTTTTAATTTTGACGCATACTTTCGTTGAAAAATATGAACAAATGGTCAGTTATCAAATAAAGTGAAACCAATTTTTTTAAAAGATGATTGCCTTTTTATATTTTTTTAATTCTACAGAATACAGTCACCCATTCTATGATTTTTAAGACCAGTCTCATCGTGGGCCTATTTTTCCTTCTATTTTTTCTCGAATTAATCGTATTTTTCTAGAAGATTTTTATCATATTTTAATCTGCAATAATGCTATTAATGATTTTCTGATTTCTAATTCGGCTTCGTCAGGCCTAAAACGAATTATTTTTTATTTGTGCGGCATTTAGCGAAAAAATTATTTTTCATAAAAAAATTATTGTTTCCAAAACTTCCGAAATCGACATTTTTTTGGAAAATTATAAATTCTCAAAGAGAAGAGATAGAAATCTAAAGACTGGTGTGGATATTCCTTTCATGGGGTACAATTTTACAACTAAAATCAGGAAAACCAAAAATTGTCAGGGATTTTTATGACAAATGATCTTATGCAGAATTTTCATACAAATCAATTCGAACATCTGACTTTGATAGCCTGGAGTGTAAAAAAAAATGTACCTCGCATATCGTGCCAATTAGTTAAAAAAGTTGCTTAGTTATTGTTGATTCATATAATTTGTAAAAATGGCATGCGAAAAACCAAAAGCAGATGATTTTTAAAAAAATTACTAAAGCCCAAAATTTCGAAAACGGGCGGACTTATACTAAACTGAAATTCCAGCATATAGTAGGACATGATCTGACCTATTAACAATTGGAGGATTATCCATCCATAACAGGACACCCTGTATGATAGATATATATGTATAAATATATGAAACCTTAGATCCATATAACAATAAAAGCGACATTTCGACCTATGTACAATTTCTCTAACAATAAGGTTTCTTGTAATAAACGATTTTTTTTTCAATTTCTTTTACGTTTTCAAGAATAATACATGTGATCAATCATAATAATAAAACTGATAATGGAGTGGAATAATGGAGAAAAAAATAGCACCTCGAAAAATACCAGTGTTGATAACAACTACAATAATAAACATTCCATTTATTTCGACAGTATAATTGTTCTATTTACGCAAAATATAAACTATGGATTTAGATGTTTGATCTGTTGACAAAAACATATGCACAAATATGAAAACGAAAGATCCATTTAACAATAAAAGCAACCTTCGGTTCCATGCATATCATTTACCACATTAATTGTTCTCGAAAACGTCTAAAAAATTCAAAACAAATCAATTATTCTCAGAAACCTATTTTCCCAGGAGTTTCTTATGATAATCGATTTTTTTATTTCCAACTTTTTATACGTTTTCGCGAATAATAAACGTGATAAATAACATTAATAATAATAGTGATAATAATAAGAGATTATCATAGTAAAAACTGATAAAAATATTAATAATGAAAGAAATACAAAAAATACCAACAATGCCAACAATAATAATAATAAAAAATTCTCGGGCGTCTTTTTGACGTGGCGGCAGCCGAAGTAATGTCGGAACCCTCGAGTGTCGCCCAGCCTTATTGTTCCGGTCTAGATTAAGACCGAGCCTAATCGGCGAGGGTAGGTGAATGTTTTCCAATGCAAACTGAGGAAGTGCGTTGCCCGGAGCAATAAAGTCTATTAATTAAAAAAAAAATATATGTATTCTACTTCAACACCACAATTTATCTATTAAGGGAAGAGTAGGGGTTTTAACGTGAAAAGAAACACTTTTTTGCGAATTTTTTTTATCTATATGGATAGAGTAAATTTATTGAAACCTTTTGCACATTGTTAAGTGTCATTTCAAGAACATTCCGTGAAATTTGTAAGCGAAAATATCCACAAACAAGCCGGTGACAAAGCTTTTCTGTATCTGTATCTCAGCTAGAAATTATCTGAAATCAAGTACCATTAAAATTTAGTCAAAGTATCATCAAATCCTCCTCCCAACGGTCTTTGATCATTTTCTTTTTTTCATTTCTAAATTTTTGGTGGTCATGTAAAGTGAAAAGTGCTATTTTTCACGAAAAATTCCGCCAAATTCGGGGTGGAAAACCCCCTCAATGTAAAAAAAATCTCAAACTAACCGTTGGGGGTATTTTATATGTCGAAAGTGTGTACCAAGTTTGAAATAAATCGGTCATGTAGTTTTCAAATGGCAGTGAACACGGACTTTGAAAAAGTGGTTTCGAGAACAACGCGTTTGAAGTTTAGAGAAGTCGGAGCTACAGTGTTAGAGGAGCGGGACTAAATAGTCAATAATTTCGAGAGTTTTGCTCTGAACGACTTGAAATTTTGGGATTTTATTCTTGAAATATTCAACTATAAGAAAAGACAAAAAAAATCGATTTTTCAAAAGTGCAACCCCCTATCCTCCCCTTAACAAAGTACACATTGCAGAAGCAAAAGCGAGTTGTCCTTTTGTCCTTATTTTTTAGCATTTACATTTTTTATGTATTTACAATAATAAATTCTCGGACAAACATACCAATGGAACGTACGAAAGGGACTGTGAAACCCTGCAAAAAGTGAAGTGTAATCTAAAATAAAACCCGAGAAATATTCCGCGGGTCATGAGAGCAAAAACAGTAATTCCATAAATTCCCGCTCTTTTTCTCCTCTTTTTCCAGGCCAGGCGTTGAAAGGACGCGGACATTCTCTGAGGCTAAAAGTTGTTAATCCACCGAGTAAGACGAGAGTAAAATGTACGAGAGGATGAGAGAAGAAATTCGGTGTCAGACAATCGAGACTAATGTGCGTATCTTCGTAAAAGGCGAAAAGCGTTTTTTTTCGCCTTCTTTTTTCCCGTGCCGCGGACAAAGGCAAAGTGTTGCATCGATAGTATCGGCATTGGCAGTAGATCACTTTGGGTCGGCGTAGGGCGCGCTGGCTCCGGCGAGAGGGGTTATCCGTTAACCCGGAACCCCAAGGCTCATTTTTCGCGACGGACGGGGAAAAAGAACGCAGCCCTTACAGGGCCGCGAATATTTTCCCCGTGCAGAAAAAAAACATCACCAGCGTATATACGCAAAGCCAACGGGGATTAACGATACACGGACCTCGAGACGGGGATAAAGGGAAAAAAGGGAGAAAAAAGGTCCTCGTGCATATACTTTATTTGCGCGCACGTCGGAAGAAAATCAATGCTCTCCGGATCGCTATCCATCACCGGGTCTCAGCCACTGTCTATGCCGCGATACCTATCGACGATTAAGGAATCATCACAGTGGGAACGCCCGAAAAATAGCTGATTTTCGCGATTTTTTTCGGTGGATAGGGAGAAGCTAATTGGTCTAATTTTTTTTTACAAATTGAAGCACCTATAACGAATACAAAATAATTTTTTTTTAAATTTATTTATTTATTGTTTAACAGTTTTTATTTGCGGAAAATTGCGTGAAAAAAAATGTTGCCACATGGTGGTCAGAATGGCGGCCGCAAATTTTATCTGAACCAGAAATTTCAAAATGATTATTAATCTGTAGGAAAGCCGCTATGTTCCGATGGAGCTTGTCTCTTTTAGTGAAATAAAAAAAAATGGCGGCGGTTTGAACAAAAAGTATCAAATTTAACCTTTTTTCGACAGTTTTTCTCAACAAAAAGTTTTCTCAACCAAGTTAAGTTTTTACTTTTTATGCTTGCCAATTACACAATAATTCATATTTTCAAAATCTTCTACGTATTTATCTAGCAATACTCATGTAAATTAATGGACATTTTTCATATTTCTTTCGGAACACAAATTCGCGTCTGTTATACCGCAGAGCGTCTCAAATTCAACATGCCTCGCGAGAATGGCTCCAGCGTCACCACTTTGTATACATTTTTAATATAATTTTTTTTTATTCACTTGAAGATATGATTAATAACATCATTGAATATTATTATCCTCTTACTTGTCCTTCCACCCAAAAAAAATCGCGAAAAATTATTTGATTTTAGACATTTACAAGGCCCTACAATGCATTTTTCTCGAAACACTGTTTTCAAAGTCGGTGGACATGATATCTCGAGAACCACTTGATGGATTGTTTCCAAATTTACAGAAAATACGACGACAAACTTTCAAAGGTCGTTGACGATCTCACTTTTCCAAAATCGATCTTCATTTTTTAATAGTTGCGTAAAAATGACGACTATTTTCGAAGATTTTGTATGCTCGAGTTTCAATTCGTTGCCACGTTGTTAACAATAATTATTTTAAAAATCAACGATCGTCAACGACTCGTATTTATCGTCAACTTGTATAACATGTTTGGTTTCTAGATTTAGGATGGACCGTTTAAGCTGGAGAGTGTCCACCGCCAAAAGTCGCGAAATTTTTTTCATAATCTGTCAGCGGCCAAGTTTTTGTTGTTTTTCTGTATTTTTTAGTGATTTTTTTTAAAAGGCTCTCAATATCTTTGCGTTGACAAAAAAAAATGGGTTTCTTTTTTACCAACCCTTTCCCAGAAAAAAAATCGGAATTTGGTCATTTTTTCGGGCCTCTCGGTAGATGTAGCCCCTTAATGAATATTCGACCTTGTTTCTCTTCTCGAAAACGAATAATGAAAGATTCACGCACACGCGCGAAAATGGCGCAATGAAGCAGGGTACACGAGGGCGCCGCCAATTTTATAAATATTGACGAATCGCGCGTTGCATACGAGAAAGAAAGAACACGAGTTTTTCGTGCCGATTCGTTAGCGACCGTGAGAGCAAATGAGGGGCGAAATGAGGCCGAAAAAGTTATGCCCTTTCTCGAAACGTGATAGTCGAAAAAATTTCGGGGATTTTTTTTAGTGTGGATGTTAAAAATTATTCGACATCAAATTAATTTGTACTTTTACTGTTTTTCACTTCCGACGTCAAAACAAGCTTTCTTTTTACAATATAATTTTTCCAAGTGCTATCTCGTCGATAAAAATTAGATGCATTTTTACTTCGTCGGTCCTAAGTCTGCATGCAAAATTTGGGAACGATCCATTAATGTTTTTAATAATTATCACAATTGTAATTTGACATTTTGCACACCCTTTTTTTTTTATTAGAGTCTTACTTTCGGATACGACGAGAAAAAGCGTAATGATACGATGATGCAGAATCTTTTAGATTTTTGTATGTGTAGTTTATGTAGAATGAAATGTTTTGCAAAATTTCACAATCATTCACTCCATAATTATAGTGTAATTAATTGTGAGCTATTGATATTCGGCTTTTTGTTTCGTTCGTCTCTCGCACCGATGAAAAAAGATTTATCGACATCAACTAAATGCGTTCACTCAATTATTTTTTGTTTCAACTAACTAACATTTTCGTAAAATCAATGTTTAAAATAATATATTGTTCTATTATTCCAGTGATTTATCAAAAATATCTTTAATTATTTTAATCAGTATATGCTTGTTTGTGTATGCTCCGAATAAACGTATTCTTTGGTATCCAGTATTATTACTCAAAATGATTATTATTATATGGGTATTATCATATGAACACTAGTGGAACTAATACGTGACACATTTTATACGAATTTTTATGTTTACGCAACCTTTTTTTATGTTTACGCAGAAATGAATATTCTAATACGTCGAAATGATACTGTCGGGTTTTTATTTTAATCTGTAATATATCTACTCAATATTTGCCTCAATAAGCTTCCATTGATGAGAATATAAAATATAAGTGATTATAACGAAAAAATTATCAATGAGTGCACCTTTTTTTCAAATTGAAAAGTGTCCAGAAATAATTCCATTGGGAAAGGTATTATTTAATTTAAAAGAATCTTCGTATAGACTAGACGGGTTTATTCAGATTTTAAATTTAAAACAACCGAAAATTGTTGGAGTCCCGAGGCGTCTTGCCTCTCACGAGTTTCCCCTCAATAAAGCAACTGAAGATTCATTTCTTAATCTACCATCGTTTCACTCACAGCAGATTTAACTTTACCCCTAGCCGTCCACTCCTAAAAGTCAAACCTACCTCTCCCTCCCATCTCCCACACATCAAAAATCCATTTCCAGAAACCAGCCCCAAAAGAATTACCACCCCTACAATTTCCTGCGAAACACAAAAAAAACCCTCAATCATTTTCCCCCACCCAAAATTCCCACTCCTTCGGTAATTATTCCAATCACCTACCCATTCGCAACCAGGCATTTCCAAGCTAGCACGAAATGCCAGTTTCCTCAAGCTGCACGTCTGCAGCTCGTGCCAATATAGTGTACGAACGATCTGCCGAAAAAGGCTCCTTCAGGAGGGTCGGGCGATCTGAGATCTATTCCGAAAGCACCGCAAACAAGCACGAACTCACTATGCAAATTCGTTGCTTTTGCACGTCGGCGAGAAAGTGCGATGGCGCGAGGAGGGAGAAAAAGAGTAATCGGATCCATTGATCGGTGCCGAAACAGGAGGTGGTTGTGGGTGCGTACAACACAGGGTCCGTTTTCACATTATCAGCGGCGGCTGCATTACCGTCTACATTCCCAATATATACATACATCCATACATATGTGTATGTACATATATATATATATATATATATACACACACACATATATATGTAGGAAAACATAGAGCCCTAAATTGTGCCACCCTATATATATATATATATATATATATATATATATATATATATATATATATATATATATACACACACTACCGGCGGAAAGTTTCCGGACAAGAGTTGGAAAAAGTGCCCGAACGGTTCTTTATGCCATTTCGCCGGTAGTTAGGCTAGGCCAATTTGACCAACGGCATTTTAAAGAGGGGGGATTTACCTACATTTTGGCTTATGAAAAAAATTTTTACGATTTTTTTTACACTTGGCGCCCAGTTCTGAAAACGACAATTTTTTGTCGTTTTTTTGTTGTTTTGTGAGTGGACCCCGGTTACAGTAAAAATCTTTTTTATGCATTTCTCCTATAAAAATCATAAAAGGGGAAGCTTAAACTTCAATTTCGTTTTGTAGAAACATTTTTGCGATTTTTTTTACCAAAAATATTTCGTTTTTTCGATAAAAATATACAATATGAAAATTGCTCCGGAGTACGGAAACGACGAGGTTTACAACAAAACCTCAAGACGGTAAAAAGTTGCGTTACTTTTTGTTGAGTTCATGAGAATTTTTTCAGATTTTTTTGGCGAAATTTTTTTTTAATTTATTTCCGGTCGGAACTTGATTGATCTCAACACCATGATAATAATATAATTAATTTTTTTATTTACATATTATACTTTGGTCTCGTCGAAAAAACCTCCTCTCGCTGACAGCACACTCTTAATCGTCGTAATTGAAATGTTTTTTCCACGACTTTCGACAAACTGCGCTTGGATGTTTGCCGCCGTGAGTTTTCGATTCCTTTTAGACATCACAATTATTGGTTAGTCTTCCGCTTTGGAAGTAATAGGAGGCCTCCCGGAACGATTTTTATCACGGTTCGATTGTGTCTCTCTGAAACGTTTTATAGCATCCCCAACGGTTGATTTGGGTATTTTCAATCGATTTGCAATGTAGCGAATTTTGAACCCTTCATTGCAAAGTGCAAGGATTGATGCACGCTTTTTGATGGGTCGTCGACCCAATTTAAGCATCGAAAAGCGTGCATCAATCCTTGCTCTTTGCAAGAGCCTTTGTGTGTGTGTGCGTATGTGTGTGTGTGTGTGTGTGTGTGTGTGTGTGTGTGTGTGTGTGTGTGTGTGTGTGTGTGTGTGTGTGTGTGTGTGTGTGTGTGTGTGTGTGTGTGTGTGTGTGTGTGTGTGTGTGTGTGTGTGTGTGTGTGTGTGTGTGTGTGTGTGTGTGTGTGTGTGTGTGTGTGTGTGTGTGTGTGTGTGTGTGTGTGTGTGTGTGTGTGTGTGTGTGTGTGTGTGTGTGTGTGTGTGTGTGTGTGTGTGTGTGTGTGTGTATTAGGAATGTAATATATATATATATATATATATATAATATATATATATATATATATATATATATATATAAGCACACCAATATCTACCTATCCTGCCCAATACGTCATGCCCTACAGATCTATATATAGAGAACGATGTTATAATATCAATGGATGCACACGCGGGTGCTGACCCACATTTGCAGAGGCGCAGATGGGTCTTTCGGTTTTGCGCTTCAGCGCAGCGTGGCCGAGCCACCGGTACGTTATATATAGAGTAAAGTAACTATGCATATATACATATATAGTCGTATCGTTACAGAACTCGGATCTTCCCTTTTAGAACAGCCAACTCCGTTGTTCCTCCTTTGTGTGTTGGTGTTTGTGCGAGTTCTGTATGTTTTTTTCTTCCCCCAGCCCAGCCACCCCAGCCTAATTTAAATTCGTTTAAAGGCCGCATTTCATTAGCGGGAGCGAGAAATTTGCATGTACAGATATAGAGCCCGAATGCTTTTCGGAACGGCGGCATATATACGTATGCACGTATATATATATAGGCATTGGAACGCGCAGCCGCACGGTCTCGGCTCTTTGTTTCGTTCCCTATGTACCGCGGTGATGGTGTGCTTGTGTAAATGACCGCCCCCGCCCGCCGCGGGCCAACTGTATATATGCGTGTGTGGCTGTATGGCAAGAAAATTAATTCTGAAGACGGTCGACTCCGGGGACCGTCCTCATAGTAGCCAATAATTGTCATGACCAACGCTGTGTAAATCCTGATGTCTTCAAAATCGTATATTGATAAATGTGAAGGTATTCGTAGAGAGGTGCACTTTGAGTGCAGCTGAAAATAAGCTAATTTACAATATTTTTTTGTGTCGATACTATTTATTCTACATAATTAAAATTTTATGTACATGTTATAAGATCATTGAATTTTTCGGATTTTTTTTTCATTATTTAAACGTAGCGGCTGTTGGCTTCAGAGACTGTTGCCGCCTGCGTTGTTCCCCGGCGTACAACTTAGCGTCTGGTGCATTGATCTGAAACATCAGAGCCAAGGAGTTTTAGATTTCTAAAACCCACACGCTCTATGTGAACCTAAAAAATCCAAAGTAAAGTGAAAACTCGCAAAGTGGCACGTGTTTGAAAAAAGTGTTCTATTGTTCGTGAAATTTTCCCATAATATTTCTCAATAAAAAAGTAGTTTAAAAAAACGTATTTTTCAAAAACCCTTAGGTTCACATAGACGGCATTCATATTATCTAAAAGTGTCCTAAATTGCAAAATGATTGATCAGCTAGTTCTCAAGTTATCTTGCACGAAGTTCACGAAAGGGTGGTTTTCCGGAAAACCGCGTTTAAAGTTTCAAGACTCAAAATCGTTGTGACCGAATGACCTACCGATTGATCTTCGATTCCAGCTGCCTAAAGAAGTCCCTCAGCTTTCTCGCGAATTTCATATTCGTCCATGAACCCTCCTTTGCCCTATAAAGGGGGTTCTCCCTCCACTCTCGTCCTCAAAGCAGCCGGATGTCCGGATAATGAATTTTACATAGCCACAACGGGTTCAAAATATACTTTTTCCGTTTATACACGGGGGTACGGCCCCGGCAGATACCCTACGATATGAAGTAAGTATGTTTGTGAAGAACCATATCGAAAATTTCTATTGGCGTATGAGTTCCGGAGGGCTTGTTCGGATGAAAGCTCGAAACCAAAAAGTGGATATATATTAATATACGACGAATCGAAGGGAAGAGCTGAGGGGAAGGTAAGCCCGGTTACCGTCTCCAGCCAGATGAGAGGACGAAGAAAGAAGCCGGAGATGAAGAGGAACGTATTACGCTGCGGAAGAGAAGAAAATGATGGGGAGGACCGCTATACGAGTTCCGGTGGAACTCGTTCATGCTTCTCTTTATCGCACACACACACATATCCACACGAACGTCTATGTACAAACTTTGCGCGTGAAATAAACGACGGGGGTATCCACCAGTGATGGACCACCTATAGCGAATGGCCCATCAA
This sequence comes from Ophion ellenae, assembly GCA_963210295.1. Taxonomy (NCBI): domain Eukaryota; kingdom Metazoa; phylum Arthropoda; class Insecta; order Hymenoptera; family Ichneumonidae; genus Ophion; species Ophion ellenae. The sequence continues at coordinate 41,071,587 of OY723389.1, forward strand.
AGTTATCGAACGAAAAGTGATAGAAGCGTGCCAACGACTGTAATCCTTTGGGGTCTTCCTTTCCAAGGGACAATCACTGTAGGCCTAAGGTTTGCACTGCGTACGTAAATACGGGAGTCGACGATTCCTTTGTGGCGAAGCGCCCGTGGCGCAGAGTGAGATGGGCGACCATGGTGGTAGGAACGATGGAGAGAGACGTATGAACCAACGGGGAACGCTCAAAAGAGCACCCGACCAAAAGAGTAAGCTTCAGCAGCTATTGCTCCAACTGGGAACTCTCTCTCTCTCTCTCTCTCTCTCTCTCTCTCTCTCTCTCAGCAGTCTTTTCTCTCCTCGAATTTTCCCCTCCCTCGTTTCATTTCCTCCGCAGTATGTACCATGTCCCCTCTCCAAGAGCGAAGTACAACGGCGTATCCCCACCGCTCTCCAGGTTCTATCTCTATATCAAATAACGTGCTCGAGGGGGAGCGAGCGGCTCTTTCCGCCGGCGAAGCGAAGAAATTTATTATTGGTAATGGTCGTGGCCTTCGACATCCAAGTGTCTCTCACCAGTCTTTTTTTCCCTTCTTTCTTGATCTATCTCTTTCTCCCTCGCCCATCTCTTTCTCTCTCTCTCTCTCTCTCTCGGGCACACTGAGGTATTTTCGGCTTCTTTCCTCTTCCACGTTTTTCCTGCATCCCCTTAACCCAGGGGTTGCGTTATCACGTCATGCGGGGGTGGCCCGAACGTTTCGGGAATTCCGAATGCGGCGCCGAGCGCGGGTGGGTGAGTGCGCGCGCGACCACCCCATCGAAGAGCCCGCCGTCTCCTTTGTGTCGTCGGGTCTGCGGAGCTTGCCGGTCCGCATGCGGAAACTCGCCCCGAGGCGCCGTTGCGTTCGTTGCGTAACGTCGCAAGGGGAGGATGAGCGGGTGGAGGGCTGTTGCGTTAGTAGTACAAGGGAAAGTTTTGGGTGCCGGTATCGATGAGCTTTCACCAACTTTGATGCGTCACACGGGGAAACGAGGAAGTCTCAATGTCGTCAATGTCTATGACACGATCATTGGGTGTTTAGAAGGCCCGTGACCCAATTCCGTTTTAACATCATTCCGTTCTAATGACATCATTCGGTTTTTTTTTCTCTTCCTACCATGACACGTATGCGTGCCACTGGTGCTGACGAAGTGTCACGAGGATCGAACGCCTTCAGGGTCAGCCCCGATGCGTGCCGCATGCTCGTTCCCTCGGTGTAATTCGTCAAAACGCGAAGCAACCCTATTGTCGGTTGCCAACTCAAACAATGGAGAGAACGACAGGGCGTTAGTGGCTTTTACGTATGCTGTATCGAGGAGGCAAGAAATCCACGTGAATAAAAGTGGGCGGGGGGTAAGGGGATTGCCGGCTTCACGACCTCGTGCGATCTGGCGAAGCCTTGTACAGCTACGTTCCACCCATACATCATCGAGCTTACACATGTACACCCGCTCGTACGTGTGATCTCATGCTTGGACCACTACACACGTCTACTCTGGCAAAGCTGGCCCGGGACTGGAAGCTTACGCAGGCGCCTTGCGCTACCTCCTTCGAACAAAGACCATCCAGCGTATAAATAATTTCAGTTGCCAGGAGAGAGAGAGGGAAAAAACCCACTGATTATTGGATCTTTCACCAAAGAGGCCTTCTATCCCGATCATGAATCGTAAGATAGTTCTGATGGCGAAGAGTCTGCAGATTGGCGAATGTTCGGGTTTTCGCGAGAAGCATCTATCAGGATGTTTGTCCTGAATACACACATATTTATTGGTAGATTTGGAAAAGTGACTTTGAAGACATGCCTCATCATACCAAGACCAACCTCACCGTAGCCTATTGTCCCTGTACCCAACATGATACAGCCTCAATGTCTTCAAGTTCACTTTTGGATGAATAAGCAGAGCATAGATATGAACGTCATTTCAAGGACCAGGCTCGAGATAGCCAACATTACAAACATATAACGAGTTGGAAACGTTCTGTGCCTATGTGTGTATGGGCGTATTTGTGGGGGTATAAAGACGCCTTCAGTTGCTGCTTGCCTTGTTATAAGCGCGCCCTTTCCACAATCTCTTCTGTCTCAACCCTCCGGTTCTTCGTGGCACAGTGGGCCGATATATGTATAGCAAGCTCACTTCTCTGCTCCTCCGTTCCTCATGGATTCTGTCTCATTCCCACGCGGGTAAAATCTCCTTCGTTCGGCCGAGCAAACAAAGCGACCAAAGGGGACCCCCTTGGAAACGCGCGTCCAGCATATTTACGAGGCAGAAGTTTGGCAAGTTTATACTGGTCGTTTTCGCTCGGTGCTCGGCCTTTGTACCGGAGTTTTCAGCACTGTCCGTATCTCGGCTGTGGAACCGACCCAGCGACCTGCTGCCCGTGAAGAATGTGCGCGCGCGCATGTACACACATAGGAAGGAGCGCTGTGGCAACCGCAAGTGAAGTTCGAGGGAGAGAGAGACAGGCACCCAAATGGCCTATAAAGACCCTTCGGTACAATGAGAAGGTGGCCCGAACTGCTGCCCAAAACGCCAGCATAGCGTATCGCACCACCGGAAGCAAATCCGATCGCGGGTATTCTCATCGGCACACGACTCGGGGATATACAGTGGCCCGATAGCACCCAACGTGACTCGTGATTTAGAGACCATTCGGCAGCCCCGAGGGAAAAGACGCCCGAGCCGGGCCGACAGGTGGAAAACTATATTTCAACTTTGCAGTTACCGAAGCAGCTATTCCTAAGCGGAAGTGCGGCCGTAACGTCATTCTAGGCATGTAGGAAACGCCTTCGAGGTGTGATCGACATTGTCGTTTTTCTTGGGGGCATCCTCAATCTCATTAACATACTTTACAGCTTGGTAACACATCAGCTGGGAACAAGGCAACGAAGGCAATGTGCTACCGAAAGTCTCGTTTGCAAATTAGACGATCGCAGATGCTATCAGAAATTGATGTCATCAACGGATCCACTTCTAGTCAAAACGACAGCTCATCAGTCTTGACACTTGTACGAGTCACGATATTCAGGAGAAGAAGAGTTGCAACAGCGTTGTGGGAAACTGGACGCCTCGCAAAGGATTGCCATTTAAAATGTCTGGTCAGGATGAATTGATGACACTTGGCTAACGGAGACCTTCACGCGTACCGCCCAGAGTGCAATGAGTACTGTGAAACGGGACTACTTTGGTTTTCAGGATAACTTTGACGGTTTTCGGGGCTACTTTGACAGAGCCCCAAAATACGTTTTAAATGTGTGCGCAGTGAGCCCGCTTGACCTGTGGCGAGCGGCGGGTGCGGGGAATAAACGTGAACAACCATTTGTTGTTCAAGTTTATCATAATGTTGCTAAAGTTGATTGTAATGTTGCTCAAGTTGATTTTTATCTCAATGACAATTTTGGTACTCATTAAGTGCCTATAATAGCACCCTAGGTACTTGATATTTTTATGTAAAATGTTTCCTTAAGGGGGGGCATTACTACAATGGGTGACTCCCATTTTCGACCGTTTTCTTTGAACTTTTTGAAAGAAAGGAATAAAACACATGGTCAAAAGAGCTTTCAGGTTTTATAAGGTATATATTGAAGAATGTAAAGAAACATTATTTGTCAAAACTATACAAAATGGCGGCGCATGAGTCACTATAGCACTACTGTTTTTCAGCAAACCCTCTCCGCGGCACGCAGTAGAACTGTCGTAAATTTAGTCTCGGAACTAAGAGTGAAATATTGTCGTTAATTATATTATTTTGAGCAGTCAAGTAAGGGGGAAATTAAGAAATAATTAAAAGAAAAATATAGACGAGTTTGAAAAAAAGTTCGTTTTGTCCACCATAATTTTCATCTCAAAAGTGATATATTTTTTTACAATTTTCGATTAATCGAAAAAAGTGCTCCTACTTGACTGTTGAAGCAATCTAAGAAGCTACAGTTAAAATTTCAATTCAATTGGACGAAAATTGTTCTGCTGCCTTGATAACGATGACAATTTGGTTATAAAAAATCGTTGTTTTTCATTTAATTCCATGTATAATGCATAAAACATTAGATTTTTTATCAAAATTATTTAAAAGTAACCCTCAATCTTTGACATAAGTTGCATTTCAATGCCCTGTCAAAGAAGCCCCACACTCGGGCTACTTTGACACTTTAAAAAATGTGTATATCAAATTGTGCGGGGGTGGTGGAGTTTGACTTTCTTATACATTTGATAGCCAAAGGACACACTGTTCTATTGGAGCAAGAAAAGTTGGTATCTAGGATGTTAAAAATAAGTTACCTACAAGAAACTTCCAAAACCTGTTCAAAGCTTTACGGTACTTTTTTTCTTCCCGATTTGAGACCCAGCGTCGATCCATTTTTCCTAAATCAAATACTGGAAGCCGTACGACCCGCCAATGGGCTCTGAGCAAGCACTATCTGCACGTTTGGAACTCAATCCGATCATCCTCAACCACATGTACATCATTGAGACGGGTTGGTTTCATCCTAGCCAACATTCCAACGGTATTTTTTTCCGACTCGAAAAAGGTGGGCCAAGATCGACAATCGAAAGAAGGGACACGGTATACCTGGTACGTGGACGCACTTATACCATCGCGATAAATGGGAATGAAAGAAATATGGAGCCGTATAGGAGATATCTCAGGGTGGCTGTGGGGACAACGAGGAAAACGCCAGGATCCTCGATGGGCCGGTGTGCATCGAGTCTCACGTGGCAGGAAAAAAAAACTCATACAACGACCATTGCGGTACTCCCCATTCAGTAGCGGAATGAATAGGATTGAAGAACTCGAGAACTGCTCTACTTTCAGACAATGCGGCTGCGATTCTCTCCGCAGGTAAGAAACGTTCCCGGGCCTGTTCACAGTCCCTTCTCTTTTCCTCTCTGTCTTTCTCTTCTTGCCTTCCCTCTTTTCCTTTGCATAACTGGAACCGTCTTTCTCGTCTCCCTCAGTCCTTCCACGTTCTAGCCGACCGCCGCAAAAACAGGCTGGGCTCCCTCGTAAAAATAGTTATGGCATAATGGTAGTAACGAGGAAGGGACTCGTTACGGTATACCGGTTATAGAGCTGAATAACATTCACTCGCGACCGCGCAAATGGGCGCGCGTGAAGACGGCCAAGATCGAGCCTGAGCAGCGCACGAATAAAGAGAGAGACACGAGACGTTTCCCAAGGCAAATGTACACATACATAAGGCACTCGGGCCGTAAATAATACGTGTGAACGTAAATACAATGAGCGCTAAATCATCCGGGATCACCCTCAAAGGAGCCTCTGACTTATTGCACTAGTGCTCCAATGATAATCCAACCGGTGATGCACTCTGGCTACCGTAGTACGCGTACCACCCTTGGCCATATCTTCTGACCGCTCGACTGCCACGTGCTTCAAAACCCAGTCCAACGACTCAAGGATTTTCAAATCCAATACTCGCCTTTCGGAATATTGCGACCTGCTGTTTTGCGCTCCCAGATATAACCGGTCGTGGCCCAAAAACATTGAGACCTCACGCGGCACGTTTCAGCTACCGGTCGTATAATACCAACAATAAACAACGGTATTTTATGGTTCGAGTGATTAATGGGGATGGATTGCTTGGGAAATGTAGTTGGGAGGGGCTGACTAGGAGACTCGTACCATAATACGCGTTAGGTTTTGAATTATTAGATTTTTAATTTAGTGCAAAATTTACATGTACAGCGTGAAAACGGTCGCCATGTGCTTTTGACGGTCTGGCGCGGAGATTTTGCCGTCGAGAAAAATGGAATATTTAAGGGGCTATACCAGTGTGACAGTTTCAAAAAATCGTTTTTTTTGCCCTTTTCGACAGTTTATACTTTCAAGAATATCCTGTACAAATTTCAAGGCCATATCTCTAATAATTTTATTCTGCAAAAATCGATAGTTAAATCTTTTAACGCGTTTTTCTCGAAATGAGATTATTCAAATTTGCTGACATTGTAACTCAAAGAGCAATTATCAGATTGACTTAAAATTTGAACTGAGTACTCTTGAATATATTTACTCTACAATGACGTAGGATATTTTTTATTGGATGAAAATTGACGATTTGGCATAGAAAAAAACGACCATTTTATAGGCAAGCAAAGAGACTTTTTTTCATATCTGCCCCATTTTGTTAGATTTCGATATTTTTCGAAAATCCTACGTCATTGTACAGGAAATACCTTCCAGTTGAACGACATTTATTCCTTTTTTAGTTTCAGCTACTCAATCGGCCGGAATCATGTTAGCAGTGGAGGAACTTTTTTTGGCGCCTCCAAAGGCAGTGCATAAGTCGCTTGAATCTCAATATTTTTCTATGAAAAAATTATGTAATATAGGTAAAATCTAGCCAAATATATTTTTAATTTTCTGAAACATTTAATTGACTACTTGTCTTCCAAAAAATTCCAGAAAATCACCCAAATTTTGAGCGTTTACACTGGTATAGCCCCTTAGCCCTGTATTGTCACGATGGATAATTTTTACCATTATTTTAAAACTGAAAGCTTTCAATAATTTTTAAAACAATTTACTTTTATACTTTCGAATTTTAATTATGTAGAAATATTAAGAAATGTTTAAAGTGTATGCCTGACGTTTTTCCATAAAAAAAACCGAACGGAGGGATCTTAATGGCAGATGGATGAAGTAATATCCGGGTCGAATTGACCCAGAGGGTCAAAATCGTGGCCAAATATGAGTTTGTCAACGAAGGATTAATGGTTTTTCAAGTCCTATTCGAAAAAGAATAAAGCGTATTTTTGTGATTAGTAATATTCGCCAGGGAAAATTGGGCATTCCGGAAAAAAATCACAATTCCACGTTGAGTTCAGCAGAATAAAGATAATCAAATTTCGAATACGAAACACTCCTGAAAAACTTTTTTTCAAATCTTTGATAATTTCTTTGCGTGCTTTTTTAATTTTTTTGTTTTATTGTTATTTGGTTTTATTTTTAATCTTCTTCTCGATGACGGGATGCAAAAAAAGTTTTTCCTGAGTATTTCGTATTTAGAATTTAATTATCTCCATTCTGATTTACTCGGGATAGAATTTTAATTTTTTTTTCAGAATGCTCATTTTTTTCTGGCCTATACTACGCACCACGAAACTGCGCTATATTTTTTTTCGAAGAGGACTTGAAAAACTATTAAAAATCATATTCTTCTCAGTTGCAAAATCGGCGCATAAGGCCCTTAAATATATATATATATATATATATATATATATATATATATATATATATATATATATATATATATCGTAACACGTGAGAAAGCGGAACGTTTAAAAAAAAATATATATGGGTTCTTCGAGAACGCGAACTACGACACGCCCTACACCAAGTATCTTCCGAAATGTCCCTGTGGGACAATGAGCAAACAAAGAAGGTTCGGCGCTCGAAACGTGTCAAATTTAACCAAGATCGATTTTCGAGATATAGCAATGTACATTTCGTGAGCTCACTCCATAATACCCATCATGCACGCGAACGTTTGTTCTTTTTTTTTAACCAGATGTATTTTCCAATATTTTTAATCATGTCAAACGTATTAGTGTAGAAAATTTCATTCACCTCGGGCAGAAAAAAAAGTCCCTGTGGGGACAAAGGAAAACATTGCATAGTATTGGAGTATGGCAGCCAAAAATAGCATTGTTCACGATTTTTTGTTTTCTTCGCCACAATTCCGTCGCTCCCTTCCCCTTCCTATCACGTGGAAGCGAGGTATTAGGGATTGGGAATGCGGTAGGCTTTTTTGTAGCCTGTACAACAAAGGAAAGGCATCAACGAGTATAAGCGCCAGGTAGTTCCTGTTTGCGAGGATCCGTTGTAGGACACACACGAATATATATATATATATATATATATATATATATATATATATATATATATATATATATATATATATATATATATATATATATATATATATATATATATATATATATATATATATATATATATATATATATATAATTCTAACGTTATAAAATGGTACTGTCTAAATGTACATTTGTTTTCTCAGGTTCAAATTAAGCTGGTATGATAGAATACGACCCGAAATGATGTCCGTAATTTTTTGTTATCTTCTATTTCTGTATTTTTGAGCGAAATTGGCGTGGAAAAGGCTGATTCTTTTTTCGGCATGTTTAAGGGGTCTGCACATGCTTGAAATGATTATTTTTAAAAAATGATTTTTTTATTGGATAATTGTATCGTCTTAGATCTTAACTTTAATTTGCAACGAAGATTTTGCAAAAAATACCTAAACTTGAGCGAATCTTAAGGGTTTTTGTGGAGGTTCAGATCGCCTACTATGCTGCAGCGTACCGTCCGCTGCGATTTATCTTTTTTTTGCTTTTTCCTCGGAACTACGTTCAGTGAAACGTATAAGTCGTATCTCAACATCTATTTGTCCGATTCACTTCAAATTCGGATAGAGGATAGTTTGTAACATTTCCTATCGTATGGCCGGGTGATCATTTTTATGTGTTCATCTATTAGTTGAAAACAAATGATTAAATTTGTTTTTTTTGTCGAAAATCAAAGTATTTTCTACAGATTGCCATTTCTGGAATTCTCAAGATTCCAAAAAAGTATCTGATCATAAGAAAGTTTGATCATTATACTAAAAGTGCATTTTTTTCATTTTCCATTTCGGATCACCTCAGTTGCTAGAAGCACCAATGCTGTATGGCGATGCAACAAAAAAAGTCAAAGTCAATACGAATATGTATTAAGGCGGGATATACATTTACAACAATTAAAAAATCGATGTCTTTTCCTTCTTTAAAAAAATAGAACTATGCTTATATGTAGAATATTTTCCCAAAGTTTCAAAGCGAAATACGAAAAACTTCAAACGTTACGTCCGTCAAAGCTGTGCCTCATCGCTCGGATTCGGAGCGGGCGTAAACTTCAAACGCGTATTACTCAAAACCGCCTTTTCGAAATTGGCGTGCACGATTACTTAAAAACTATTAAGCCGGTTGAGTTGAAACTTGGTAGAAATATTGATAATATTGCTACCCTTTACTTGACGAGAATGATTTATTTTTTAATTAGAAAAACAAACTACTTGTTTGATCCAAATTTTACAAAAATGATGCGTGAAATGTTGTTTTTTTGTAAATGCCTGTCATTCTTTCAAATTCGAATTTTCATCATTTAAATTACTGTCAAATAGGAACTATTCGTGTTCTAATTGAAATAAAAATTGCATTTTTTTCCGAATCATAATCTACGGCAAGCTAGACTGCCCGTCGGTTCATGACTCCCGCGGCAACCTTGCTGTAACACTTTGCCACAGCTCCGTCATTTTGATGATAAATGAATTTCAAAAAATTGTTTCGTATACTTAAATATACTATTGAACTATACCTTCAGTTTGAAAAATGTAGAACAATTATTTCTTCGTTTAAAAAAATCCGTAAGAATTGCTTAATTTTTTCCCGTCTCAATGTATATCCCATCTTAATTGTGTTTAAAATCCCAATACTCTCGTCAGAAAAAATATATTGAAAATCGACCTGTTTTTTGGGCCCGATGCCGTTCGTTTAGAATGGGAAAATATACGCTTCCACAATATGCCTACACTTTGTTCCATTCGGATCCGTCAAGTGGCCCATGACTGCCGTCATATGGAAGAAGGCGACATCTACCAAAAAAATAAAAAATGCGTTTTACTTTACAGAACGATGGAAAATTTGTGCTGATTCCAACGATGCCAAAAACGCATCTTCGATTTTTTTTGTAGATGCCTTCTTCCATATGATGGCAGATGAGTATATGCGATTTTCCTTCCAAAAAGACAGTGGCACGTGACATCCTTCAGCATTTCCAAGGAAGCTCCTCAGTAGATGTCAAAACCATAGCAAAGGAGTTCCATTGGTTTTTCCCCAATGTAAAAGAGTTGCATCGGCTTCAATCACTTTTAGCTTCAACTTTTCATTCTCCTGGTAGTGCGATTCCGAGCCCCAACTATTTCGAAAACAGACTCTTTCGAATAAAAAAAACGTCTTTCTCATAATAACCTTGATGTGAAACCCTGAATACCCTCGAGCCTAAGCTCGCTCCCCGCCCTACCCATGAGCCAAATTTCCGCCATGCACGCGAGCGTAGCCGCAGGCAAATCCAATGCATATACATATACGTATGCATAAGTGCGTTATGGATCTTTATGGCAATGAGTACATTGCCGCACGTGCCGCACTATACAGCAAATACGAAAAGAATGGCACGCGGCCTGACTCTTTCGGTTTCGCCGTTCGTCGTCGCCCTCTATTCCCCTTTTACCGGGGCTTGGATCATGCGTGGCGTGCCGTACAGTCATCGGTCCATCAACCGTTCCTGGCCACGCCGATGCTGGTTCGGCTTTGTCAATCCCAGTTCTCCGTTGGAGAAACGGACACGGAAGTATGCCAATGGCTGATTTTCAGGGGTTACGTGCGCGGCCGATCACTGTGGCTTGAAATCCTCGGCGTTACGATTGGCGACGGCAAAAGGTATGCGGAGGGCCGGGGGAGGAGGGCAGCCCTGGCGACGACGACGACGACGACGGAAGAACGAGAACCGCGAAAAAATCCCTTCCGAAATAGAATCAAGGCTACGATGAAGTGAGATGTGCCAAGAAGCGCAGGAAGCAGCTCCAGTGAAAGGCAAACTGGGCGCGGAAGGCAGCAGGCGAAAGAGAGCAGATGAGAGCAAGAGAGAGAGAGATAAAGCTGATGGTATGAAAAGGAAAGAAATCGAAGCAAGACGCACCAGAGTAGATGGAGAATAAGAAAGAAAATTCAGGAATTCGGCGATATGAGAGGTTCCAAGAGGCCATGGCTCTACGAGTAGGGAGGACTCCAGTTCTTCAAGAAAAGTGATTTAGCCATAAACACTCGACGCTGCTTTCGTCCCTTGTCCCGATATGCCAGTCTGGTTTGTCGTCTCGACGCACACTTCTTCCCTCGCGCACATGACAACGACGACGAGAAATGTTCCTTCCTCGCCGAAACGCCGGAGTGTATCATGAATCGCACAGATTCGTACGCAGGCTGTAGTCGAGTGAAGATGGGGAGCATGAGAGACGCGGCTCGACGAGCCACGACTACAGCGGTTGGATTACACGTATACATAATATAATACGTTTTTCTTTTGTTTCCTCGGGAAGTCACTGGGGCCACATTTTTCTTGATTTGGCGAAACAATCCTCGCATCTGAATTTCAAATGTAACATGCAGCCGGTATACCATGAGGTAACTCAACCATTTACACTGGAGTTTTGGTGTGTTCGTCTCGAATGCCCAGATTGCATTGAGCCCCATCCACAGTCCAAGTGACAGGATATAGCGGCCTGTACCTAACGCCATCTACGCACCGATAGACACTTCAGACACTCCTTCCACCCAAGATATACAGTTATACGCGACCCCACTCAGCGCCCAGCTACAAAAGGGTCCAATCTTATCGAATTAGTCCTCGAGAGTACTCGGTTTTTCTTTTTTTCTTCCGTAGTTGGCCTCACTCGAGATCCTTTGTTCCTGCGAAAACGTTTTGACGAATAGCGCATCAACGTGCCTCACTTTCCCCACCCTGTTACTCCTCTCTCGTGGCGCCTTTCTTTTCTTCTTCCGTATTTATTTTCTTGCTCCTACCATTGTACCCGAGAATCCGTTCGATCGGTGTCACCCTTCGTATTTTCGCAAACCCCCTTGGATCAAGTGTTCGACACCGTGGATAAAGAAAATTGGGTGCATCCTGACGGAGGACAGCTGCGCTTTTAACGATAGGCAAGGGAGCGCGCAGGTCTTCGCGTAATTGAGCCCATGATCGATCGATTGTTTGCAACCAGCTTATTTTTCAAACAGCAGGTAGTACGTGCATTGTTCGCATGGCCGGAGTACGCGGTCTTTGGGTATTTAGCTAGGGCAATCAGGAGTAAGGCATTTGCAGCTGTTTCGAAGATTCGGAATTTTATCCGAAACAACTGGCACTCCGGGAAAAAAGAAAGGTATCACATTCAGCTCTCGAAACAGCTGAGTGTGTCTTGCTAAATTGCAATCCGTCTAGAAGAAAACCCCCCGAGCTGAGGCAACGTGTGGTGCATCGAAAAGCAGGCGATATCAACGGATTCCAGTATCATTGCGCAGCTGATGTTTTCAACGAACAATCAATAGATGCGGGCGTTCATGATCAGATAAATAAATTTGCCACCCTACTACAGTGGGCTCTTCCGTAAAACCTCAATGACGTCTCTTATCAAGCAGCTTATCTGATTTGATACTCAACTGGGGGCCCATTGAGCAAAAGACAATAGAGTCTTGAGGTTCTTCTTGCTGAACAAGAACCATTAGCTGGTCACCTCCCTCAGTTTCCATGCTCTTCCGGAGAAGACTTCTCTGCTCTTCCACGATGAAGATCACCATCGAACAAGCCACGGTCATCAGGTAAAAGTAATCTACTTTCGTTCATCAACTTCAGCCAAGTCATAGCTTGGCTTCCGCGAAAGAACATCTGCACGTTCGACGGTACGTCGTATGTCGACTGTATGGTCAGATAGCTAAATTTGCCACCCTACTACAGTGGGATCTTCCGCCAAGCATCAGTGACGTTTCTTATCAAGCTGGATGCAGCTCGTCTGATTTGATGTTCAACTGGAGGTCCAATGAGCAAAAGACAGTATGAAAATATTGAGCTTCTTCTTGCTGAACAAGAACCGTCAGCTAGTCACCTTCCTCAGTTTTCATGCTCTTCCGGAGAAGACTTCTCTGCTCTTCTACGATAAGGATCACCATCGAACAAGCCACGGTCATCATGCAAAAGTAGTCTATTTTCGTTGATCAACTTCAGCCAAGTCTTGCCATATCGTCTTCTACGAATGAAGATCCGCACGTTGGACTGTACGTCGTTATTGGCGGATGACTTTTGGCTGAGACTGCTTCGACCTTCGCAATATCTGTTTACCGCGGTCCTCGCTCGCTCGTATATCGCGTGCAGGACGCGCTTCTTGCTAAGCCTCGCGAAAACACGCGCTCCCTAGTATACGGCTCGGCGATGTTCAAGGTTACGCGTGCGCAAGAAAGATACGTTGTGCGTGGTGTCTCCCCCTCTGCATCCAGTCCCCGTGCTCCTCCCCCCCCTCGTCGGCCATTCCATGCTCGCGCGGGACTGCCCGAAGCTGTTTTTGGCACTGGTAAACAGCTCTGGCGAATAATGGAGACCTCTGTTTCGTTCGAACGCGCGGTATTAGAAAAGGACGGAGCCTCGGAGGCCCAGCCCTGGAGAGTGAGAGAAGCGCTCGAAAAACACGCGCGGCTCTTGAACATCCGGACGGGGACTCAAGGTCTTTCTGGCTTTGGCCCTCTCTTCACAACACAACGCACAGCGCCCTTATTAAGCTTCGCGCGCAAAACTCGCACGCACACACACGTGCGGGGGCCCCACTACGAGCTGCCGCGTTGATCTTCTCTTCGTACTCGTGTGCCTATATGGATGCCCTATCGCACACATATCAACATGTATATACATATAAATGTGGTGAGTGCGACTTAATCCAGTGTCCCCATAGACGGTAGAAGACAGTTGGAGCCTAACGCACTGGGACAATCCCTCAGCTACGCGTGTAAACTTTTATATACCTTTATGTACATTTATTCACACCCATACACATACTCATATTACAAAATTGCAGTGTCTGTCGGTATATTCGATTTTTTAGGCCGAAGTTAAGCTGGTAGGGTTAGGATATGGGGCTGAGATGACATCTATCAGTTTAGAAAATTCCGTCTGTCCGTCTGATGGATGGGAGGGAACAGGAAAATGGCTGAATCTTTTTTTCTGGAACCTTTGGCATGTGGAAATCAAAGCTTGCGGAATTTTCCTGCACTTTCTTTAATCTGGATCCATCAAGAATATCAGGAGTAGCGATATTCTTTTCGAAAGAATAGTGTGAGCGATTTCCTTCAGCACTTATAAGGAAGCTCCAGTGAATACTCAATGGAGACGGCTTCATCAGCTTTAGTCACGATCTAAATCAATTTTTTAGACTTATTACTAGTCATGTGATTATGTATATGTATCAAACTATACAGGAAACTGTTTTTGAATAATCTAAAAGCGTAATTTTTTTTAAATACAGTGATGTTATTACCTTAATCTTGAAACAATCAAGCTATAACGTTGATGTATCCATTGATACGACCGTAAGGTCCATTTCGGACATACACATAAAACAAATGTCCAACTAATACCCGGGCAAAGTCTGGTTGGGTTGAAGCGGCGTCCCATATTTAATGCCCACACAGACGCTCGTCGAGATCCAGCAGCACGTGCCCTAGTCTTCGGCGCTCCTGGTAGGGAAAAAGAACCGCGCACATGTGCCCCAGTGCCCGCGAATGCCGTATTTCCTGCCCGGTCAACATTGCGAAACTTTCCATCTTGAATTTGTTGCGCCATACCTCGACACCACATTCAACCGAGAATTTAACTGCCCCAGTGCCTGAAACAACTGCAAACCCATTCTCACTGATGTGTCTCGACATCGCAGAAGTTTAAGAAAACATGCTGATATCATGAGAATCAACTTAGACAGCTGCTTTCATTGATTGCAAAACTGGATCGTGGAACCTTGCAAACTACCCGCCAAGATTATGTGGCATCGTGAATTGAATGGGAATCCCAATTCAGTTGGCATGAGAAAAGGAACATTGACATCGTGATAGGTGAATTGTCCAAATGGAACGTTATGACATTCTTCATGATCGGTCTCATCAGGCTTATCAACGAAGCGTATCAGGCAGTGACCTTGGACCTGCACGCGAGTGCAATTGAGATCCGCGTAATTTGATTTGACCGAGATTTTTCTAACGACATATGATTGGCGATGAATGCATCGCGATTGTAACTTCATCCGCGCCGATTGTCCATAGGAAAGTGGCTGCTGCCAATGGCACTCTTTGTCCGTTCCCTTTGTAGCCGTTCCATTGAAACATCAGTAGTTCTTGATCTTCCCGATACGCCGGCAGTTAACACCTGTCCCCAAAGGCTCAATCTTCAAAGGACACCCTTTCGTCGCAATTTTTTCTACTTGTCAGGGATTAAAGCGCCAAGGAAAAATCCCCGGGGCTCGTTTTGATCCCAAAACCAATAGTGGCCCGAGGTAAACTATCCTCGCGGATCAGACGTTAGCCAAGCGCTCGAGACTAGCCTGCAATCCCCTGAGACTGCTGGCCGTGAGTCAAATCGCACATTGGACCAGCCGAGGCTTTCCTCGAAGTGGCAAATCTCCGCAGAACACCCAAGGTACTTATTCGATCAAGCCTCGCGACCGCCCTCTCCTCGTTTCTCTTCATTCGCGAGACAAAAGAAAAAGCAATCATCATTCGGTACACAACTCAAGGAAAAACTTGACGTCTCTTGAGGTGTTGCGCAACGGCCCAGGACGTTGTTTTATCCTCGTAAGCACGAAACACTCGTTCTCGTCGGTGCTTTCGTGTTCACAAGCTGGCGAAAAAAAGACAGAAGCAGAGGGAGAGAGAAGGAATGGGAATACAAGATCGGGAGAGTCTCCAGGGTGGTGTACAGATCCAAGGTGCGGCGCCTCCTACTTCAATCCGTGAATAGCTTATATACAGACTTGGGACTTGATAAATGCGAGGGTTCGTTCGTGCCCGATTCCTAATTTACAGGACGTGATTTTTTTTCTCTACTTCGTATTCCGGAGAAGCGTGCCTCAAATATCGATCCGCACAAAAATCCCCACCTTCGAGAATCCTTCCAACGGATAAGCGAGCCTCGTGGACGCCTTTTTTCGCTGTATGATGCATCGGGATGGCTTACCCAGATGTAAATTCGGTCGTCATTTTGCCATCTTACGGAAGGAGTAGATAGAGAGGCAGGGAGACAAGAGAATAACGTAAAATATAAACCTCGATATATCTGTAGACCGGAAAGTCGATTTGACGGCATTCGTCACTGAGGACCGTCCTCACAGTAACCTAACGTCCCGAAACTCAACGTTATGTAAACTTCAATAACTCTGAAATAACTTTTGGATCAATTCTACCCTATTGATGCATAACGCTTATTTATTATTATTTCTTGAGGTCCAACGTATTCCTTTCACTAAGTACTCGCGCTGCGCTAATCTAACAACTAACTAACGCTAGAACTAAACTAGAACTTTAGAATTAACTAAAAATAATCAAATTAAGCAACATTAATGTAACGTGACTTCCGTTAGGTCTACAGCTTGGCTCGAAGTACCCACGGCGTCCATCCACCAGTGCCGGTTCCTACTATAATTATATAAAAGTAATTTTAAGGACAGTTTTTTTTCCTGAATCGATTGGTTTATAAAAGAATCGTCCTTCAAGGCAGTGTTCCAGTTTAGAACTTTTATGAAATCGATTTGCATTTTCTTGAAGTATAGACCCTTAAGGGGTCTTTTCACTTTAGACGCTAATAAAGCTATTTTCACGAATTTTTTTGATAGGTTTATATTATAGATTTGATATAAAAATTGTTACACTTAATAAGACGCTTTCGAAATACATTTAAAACAATGTATTTATTTAACAATAAGTCACTATTTATAAACGAAAATGGTAGTTAAAAAAATTTTCTAAAATAATTGTCGGTTTGCGCTGTTGATAAAATATCGGCGATGGATCATCCGAAACAAAAAAATTAAATGGTTTCAGATTCAGTATGTTAATGGCTATAGCGCATATCATACGATTTTTGATATATGCAAAAATAACAAAATAGCGGAGATTTTGCGAAAAAAAACAACAAAAAACGTGTTTTTTTCACCGTTTTTGGCAAGAAAAATAGTAAATATGAAAATTGAAGAAAAAAAATCATTTTTCTGCGCTATAGCTATAGTTTTAAAGAATATGTAGTTAATATTTCATAAGGATCGGTTCAGCGGTTTCGAAGCTTTTATCAATAAGCCGTCGAAAATCGTTATTTCAAGAAAAAACGCGTGTAAAGTTTGTTTGGGTTACATTAATACATTAAAAAATTATTTTTATGTATTTCGAAAGTGTATTTATTAAGTGTAACACCTTTATATCAATATCTATAATATAAACCTATAAAAAAATGCATGAAAATAGCCTTCTTTTCCCTTAAGAATTTGTCCTCAAAAGGAAATTTCAAAACTCCCTTATTTACATCAACAAACAAGACCAGAATGGGATTGACCGGTTCGGGTAACGAGCTTCAGCAGCTTCTAAGGAAGCTAGAACCGCTCGCAGGGAAAAAACGAGCTTCAGAAAGTCCATCATTTCGAAGTCGAGAAAGGCACACTTTACGAGACAGGAATGGCCGATTAATATAACTTAAGTATGACATGTCATTATATCACTCAGATAGTTGCGGTTGTCTGGGCTGGTACTCAAAACTTAGAGCGCTTTTTCTTGAAACTACTTTTTTCCATCTGGTTGACATGCAATCTCGATCTTTATTTAACCGATTGCCTTCAAATTTGGTATGGGCCTTCAATATATGTCCCTCTAAAGTCCCTACCTCAGGCATTGCGGAACTATTTATTATTAGGATTGTTTTTTATTGAAATCTTTTGAAAAAAAAATTCCAAACGGTCGCCATGAAATTTTGTTCTCTTGGTGCCTGCCATAATGACTTTCTTACTGATCAAGAAAATTAGTTTCATTTCTGTTTAGATGAATGGGAACTTCAGAATCATGTCGACCACCTCAACCCTTTTTTCACGGCCATATTTAGAGGCACATAACGTCTGCAATTTTTGCACAAATATTTTTTCAAGTTCTTTAAACATCAATAAAAATATATATAAATGGATGAATTTTTTTTTCGTTTTTATGAAGCCCGAAATGTAGGCCTCTAGACTAGAATACGGCCTTAAGTCGCTAGATGGGCCGATACCCGTCATTACATAGATGCAGCGGATTCCAGATATGCTTCCTTGTGTGTCTGTATATATTAAATATATATATACATTGTGACGTACCGTCACAACTTAATTTTTTTTTGTAATCATTAAACATTATACTTTGTTGCTTTTATTTCTGGTGCAATTTCTTTCGATGCGTTTCCCCCTTCCCCGATTCCCCAAGGTGGTAGTGAAACCCCGGTGCTGTCACAATATATATACATATATATATACAGGGCGCCCTGTTATGAATGGATAATCCTGCAACCGTCGATAGGTCAGATCATGTCGCACTATATGCTGGAATTTCAGTTTCGTAAAAGTCCTACGGTTTTTGAGATAAAAATCATTTGCTTTTGGTTTTTCGCATGCCATTTCTACAAATAATAACTTTATTCACCCGGTATTGAAAAAAATACACTTGGTTGTTTGTTTTATATAGAAAACTCGTCTTTTCAGCCGTGAATATTGAGGAGCCAGACCACTTTGAAAATTTAAAAAAATCGAAAGCAAGCAAGACTTGAAGAAATCGACGATGATGAGCAATCAGAAGAGATTCTGTGCGGTGCAGGAATTGCCGATTGAGTTTAGGTAAGAGTTTTTCATAGTAGAAACTTCAAACGTGTTTTTCTCGAAACAACGTTTTCAAAATCTAGCTGCATCGTATCTCTAAAACTAATAAACCGATTCTCTTGAAATTTGAACCACATATTGAAAACATGATTCGCAACAAGATAACCCTCGATGGTTTTAAAATTTTGTTTCTTACTATTTTTTTCGAAAAACTGCGAAAAAACGCGTTTTTACATACTTTTTTCGTTTTTCATCTGCCATCTTTTAATTTTTTGATAAAACTTTATATCAGAGCGTCATTTTGTAGCTGGTGTCATACTGAATCTAATGGACTTTGATTTTTTTGTTTCAGACAAGCCGTTGCCGAGTTGTGATGGAACCCACCTATTTTTTAGGCGTTACGTTAAACTATAGTTTTTGTACTTAAAAATGAATAAAAATGAATTAATTTTTTTTAAATGTATTTCAAGACTGTTTATCAAGCCCCACAACTTTTATATTCACATTTTTGGTAAAATCCTGAAAAAAAATCGCGAAAATAGCCTTTTTTCGTGGCTCCAAAGTGGACCCTTCAATGAAAAAAATATCTTATGCAGAATTGACATACAAACCAATTCGAACATCTGACTTTGATGGCCTGCGCTGTACAGAAAATGCACTACGCATATCGTGTCGATTACTTAAAAAAGTTGCTTGGTTATTTTCTATTCGTATCATTTGTAGAAATGGCATGCAAAAAACAAAAAAACTTTTTTCACAAAAAATAACATAAAGCCCAATATCTCGAAAACCGTGGGCCTTTTGCGAACCTGAAATTTCAATATAAATATAAATATATACATATATATTTATATTTATAGACAGGCCTACTTATAGCGTTATACATTTTACATTACGCACTCGGTTCGGCTCAGCTTTTCCTCTCTCCGTTCTACATCTTCACCGCTACATCCTTCTCATACCATGAACGTCTCTCGCGACGTGCATCGATCAACGTTTCGGGCTCGCGCACATTTTATTCCACACGGACGAGCTCCTCACGCTGAAAGTATTCCGCGGTGTCTCTCAAAGGCTTATTTCGGTAGATCGCATCGCGAATGAATAATATATATATATATATATATATATATATATATATATATATATATATATATACACACATATAAACGGATAGCGTATACGACACACGTTGGCCGCGACTGCTTTGAGACTTGAATGAACGAGACTTCCTCTTTTCCATAAGGACTTTTCCTTTTTTCCTCACACGCGAAGAAACTTTCTACGATCGGGAAGCATGCGACGGCGGGTACTGACAATAGTTTTTTTTCTCAATATATCACGCAAATGTATTGGAATGTGAAATAAAAACAGCGAGATCGTCGTGACGCTGTCAAATAAATATTCTCGAGGGTCCGCGATAACGAAAAAAAAATCCACGATTTCGAGTGTCTCGGTGAGCATGCGTGGAACAAAAATCATCAGGGCATCTGAGCACTATCAAGGAGACGTTTCTTTTTTTTCATTACTTTTTAAATGATCGTGTCGTTTAAGGAGATTGGTCCGTTAGCTACAATCAGAGATTTAAGTGGTTATATACAGTCAGGAGGCCCAAAAAATCGATTTTTCAAGAATTTTTCTTGAGAAGGCCTTTAAATCTATTAACGTAAAAATTTGTACACATATTATGTTAACTTTTGACTGTATTTGAACGTTTATTATTTGTAAAAATAATAATTTTGAAAGCTGCTATAGTCGATCTCCGGGAGTACCTCTAGAAAAAGGCGTCTTGCCGTGAGTGCGATATCTCTGGACTGGATAATCTAAAATGAAAAAACCAAGAATATTTCGTTAATATAATGGATTATCTTGTAATTGGTCGAAGGAATAAGCAATATAATAATTTTTGACAAAATGGCGGCTTCTAAAAATAAATCGATTTTTGACAAAAATGTAGGCCTTGAATTGTTTACACAATGGAAAATATTTATCGGTGAGAAAAAACCTTCGACTTATTACTAAAAAATATACTTGAAAAGACTGTGTTAAAATTTGAGACTGATCGGTTCAGCCGTTTCCGAGAAATCTTGCTCACCGACTTTAAAAACACAGTTTTGAGAAAACGTGTTTAAAGTTTCAAAAGCACTTTCGAACGCTCTGACACGTCATTACAAATGTGCGTGTAACTTCGAGAATGTTCGCCGGATTGAGAAGAAATTTTCTGTGCACTTAAATATATGTACATTACGACAATAAAATGAATGAAAGATCGATTTTTCGGTAATTTATTCAACCCGGCCCCGTTAGATAGGCAAGTCGTTGACGCTACGAATCATATAACTTTTTTGGCTATTAGGGGTACAAGTAAGTTTTAAAGGATTTTTTTTGTGAAAATTGGGACTTTATTGTGCAAAAATGGTTGAGTCGTTTCCGGCAATTCTGCAAGTTCTTCTTGCGTTTGACACAAGTCTTCGTTCAATGATGCCTCCAATTCTGCATCTTCAAACGTTTGTGGCTATGTTGTACGTTGCTTATCCTCCGTGTCAAAATCACCACTTTTGAACCGTCTAAACCAGTACCCACAAGTTGACATTGATAGAGCATGGTTCCCATAAGCCTCACACAGCAATTGATGACCTAGGTACTGCTGCTTTTTTCAATAGGAAGCAGAAAAATAAAGCTACCCGCAAATTTCATTTCGTTGGCACAAAAGTCGACATATTTGGAGTTAAAAAAAACGATGTTGTTTACACTACGACAAAATGAAACGTACGGAAAACTAAGGCCTAAATGATGACTCAGCCTCATGATGAATGATGAAGGTGGTTAGGTTATGGTCCAATGCGATTTAATACTAGTTCACCCTCTCTTGTAAATCCTGTAAAACTTGTACTCCTAATATTTAGCACGAAAATAAACCATTTTTAACGATCGATTAAGGGGTTAGGCCACAGTAACGGGTATAAAAGCATGTGCGAATTTAACAATGTTTTTCGTATTAAAAAGTGATTCACTCATAAAATTAATTATACATCTATTTAGTATGAATATCAAGCTGTTAAAAATTTACAAAATGGCCGACTACTAATATTTTCTTTTGTTATCTTTTTTTAAGTGCTCCGCGGCGTGACATTTAGCATGCACAATTTTTTACCTAGAAAAACAAATTCTCGTCAATCTACATTAGAATACCTAGAGAAGTACATACGGAATTTGAAAAAATATTGTTTTATTCAAAAGTTGTAGGTATTTCAATGAATTGTCAGTGAAAAGTTTCGTATCAAACTGCTCATAAAATGAAACGTTTTCGATTAATCAGAAATTCCGTACGTACTTCTCTGCGAAATGCAATTAGGAACATAACTTTTAAATTTGAAGTAAATCGAGTGAAAATTGTTGAAGTTATTCGTCACGCCAATTGGACAAAAGCTGTTTTGAGAAAAACGCGTTTAAAGTTTTAGGTACTCTATGGCCGTGCCAGAGGTGGGCTTACGTTCTACGCACAAAGTCAATGAAAAAAAATGTTCCTGCGAACATCGAATAATTTATTCTTATGATGATAAAGCACCGTTTCAGCGAAAATAAATCGATTTTTTGAAGATTTTACTGTGACCTTACCCCTTAACGCAAACTAAACTTCGTAAACATTTAGAAAAAAAAAACCATCTTGTCCATCGTAAATCAATATTGAACCACCAAGGTTTGATGAAAGATTACGAATCTCAGCTGGCAAATGAAGTTCATTGCTGCCAATCTCAATGTCTGCGATGTTGCCATATTTCGGCAATCTCAATTTTATTTGATGGAAATAACAAATAATATTGTGACATGCATATAAATAGGCGTAATTATAAATTACTCAAAATTTCATTCTGCGTTGTATAAAACATTCACTGACGCAGTTTTTTCATAATAATCATCGACAATGTTATTTTTCAAGTAACACAAAAGTTTTCCTTATTTAAATAATAAAAATAGAAAAATGCATACTTTTGTCCTGTAGTTATATATTTTATAAAAACATTAGTATCTACAGAAGAAATCTATACCTCGTGTGCATTTTTTCGAGGTTCATGGAAAAAAAATGCGTAATCTGTCATTTGACTCAACTGAAGCGCTCCAACCTTCTTAACAGAGAGCGAAGTTTCAAATGTTATTTACTGCCTTTTGTTCTCCGGGCGGAATTGCTTTTCTGAGAAGTTCTGCGGATTACATTAATTGCTGGTAAAATTAATAAATTCTCCGACGCATAAGTCCCTCCCTTCGTGCAGCCCTAAATACTCTTGGACGACCCTAATAACTTTTGTCGGGTCCAGAAGCTTGAACGGGAAAACTGGTAGCAAGAGAGAGAGAGAGAGAGAGAGAGAGAGAGAGAGAGAGAGAGAGAGAGAGAGAGAGAGAGTTCGTCTCGATGATGACACAGACCCATAAATATACGATAAAGCCACCAAAAAGTACGCACTTTATAAACTTTTATTTCTTAAAATATCAATTTTGATAACACTTTTTTACTTCTTATTTAAACTAAGCTTTGATTATTTAAAAACATTATTTTAACTATAAATCGTAAGTAACAATTTCGAAAAACATTTTTAAAAGCCTAAACTTAGAACTCTTCCCGTGCGCACTCTTTGGGTACGCACTCTCACCAAATACGTGTTTTTAGTCTATGGTCACTATAATTTTCCTAAGCAAGCAAAACGGCGACATAACTTCTCAATAGAAACAAAATTTGTATCACAAACTTCAAGTATAATAACATTCGTTCGGTGCAAATCAATCGCCAACCTTACAAAACGTGTTTAAAATTCTAAAAAAATAAAATCAAACACATCGAAAATCTATTATAACTCATAAAATTAGAAATAAATACCTGAAGGGTAATTCGCTATAAAAAAGCATATTTACGATCATTTTTTTTAACGCCCAGTTAATATATATTTATTTATGTAATTGGTATATAATAAAAGGACATTAAAAGAATATTCTGTGAAATTCTCATGAATAATTATGCAGAAGTGAACTTTTGACAGCAAATCTTCGCAGACGCTTCAAAAAAAAGTTACATTGCGGCGAACCGCATAACTCATCACTGGATCATCTGAAATTTAAAAAAACCCGAAAAGATTTCCTTAGTTGACAAGTTCCCTAAGGTTAAGCTGTCGGGTTTTTTTAATTGATTTTTTACTTTTTGATTACACTTAGAAATCAAAATACGGATTTTTCATTTAAAAAATCGGACATTTTCTTATTGTAATATAAATTAAAATGATAAAGAATTGAAAAACTCGACAGCGTTATCTCGTGATTTATGTGTAGAAAGAGTGCGTAAAATTTCAAAAGGATCGGTGTAGAAGATTTTGAGCTAGAGAGTTCACTGACTTTGAATATGCTAAGTGTGAGAAAACCGCGTTTCGAAGTTTCAAAGATTTCTACACTAGGAAATAAAAAATTAAATATCAATAAACGAGTGTTTTTTTCATATACTCACACAGAATCATCGGTGCCAGGCCAAAGCATTCATACGGCAAAAATAAAACAAACGCAAGAAAGTACCTTACCCCCCCCCCCCCTTAACGAAGCGAGCTGTTATCCAACACCTTGACATGACATGCCACTCACAGGTTATGTGGTGTTGCCAACACAACAAAAATGAAATAATTAAAAGCACTACGCACTCTTTGGTAGCGCACACTCTTTGGTAGCTCTGCCCTATAATTACCAGCATACTCATTAGATATCTCCATGTATGAGGGAAGTTCATTTTGGAGTCGGTTCAATCCATCTGAGGCAATCAGCACATCTCGCCACTCTAAACTCAGTGCTTAAATTTTTCCAAACGCATTATCGATTTCGGAGACGAAAAGGTCCTATATTGGTAACCTCTGTATTGATATTCTTACATTTACCTAAAGCTGCTTTCAAAGACATTGAGGTCTGCATTGGGCTCAGTGTGGGGACGGTCCTCAAAGTCCAATGTCTTCGATGGCGATCCCCATACATATGTATGTACATATGTACTGCAGTATATAAGAGTGCCGTTTGTCTGCGTTCCGTCCAACTTCTGGAAATAAGACCGCGGCCCCTAAAAAGGGGTGAAGTTTCGGGTGTGTTGGTCGACGATGCGGCGACGTTATTACCCTTTGTCCCAGTGAGCAACGGCACCTCCCACGAACATTAAGCTCGACCCTCTATCCTCTTACATTTTGGATACATATATATGTCTATATATATATATATATATATATATATATACTAAAGCTATACCGGCTACTAGGTCGTTCTTCATCCGAACTTTTCCATCCATGCGTTCAGGGGTGTCTTTTTCCACAGCACATTCTCGTTCGCGGTGTACACAGAACCGATATATTCCTCTCGTCTGCTTTCGGAAATCTTGCGCGCGGTGATTTAGCCAGACAATTCGTTTTTATGGGCTTTTCCGGAAGCGGGACGAAGCAGGAAGAAAAGAGACGGGAATAGAACGAGGGTGGATACGGGGCGTGGAAAATGGTGCCCTAGGATGGTATTTTCTCTTCTTTTTTTGGCAACGAAACATCGTCCAACGAGCAAGGTCCGATCAAACTCTATTGTTCAGTGAAAGAGACGAAAACCCAGCACTTTTTAGCGCAGAATATGAATTTTTGACTGAAGGTAGATGGTTGCATACTGAAAGTAACCCCAATAAAATGTTGCCCCTCAACTCGCCCCAATCCTGAGAAATAGGGGTTGAAAACTTAAAAATCGCCGTATCTCGATAACTAATAGCCCGACGAAAAAATGTTTCAAACAAAAGTTGGAGGGAATAATAAAGTAAGTATAAAGTTATTTTACGTCCAATCCCCTATTCTTGAAAATAGCGGCACAAAAACACGAGAGCACCACTGACCCAGACAAGGACACAGCGATATGTCTACTCCGCTCGCACACGCACACTGAGAAAAAAACCAATTGAATCAAAAAAATATATTGGTTGATTCCAATAAATGTCTGATCGTGGAGTGCCAGCGATATATGAGATTGTTACGATACTATAAAACATTGGAAAATGTGATTTATTCGAATAATATATTATTTTATTTGAAAATCTCTTCTGTTCTCTGAACATTATCCTTCAAATAAAATATTCTATTGAAATCATTCTATATACAATTCGTAGATGTATGGATGAAATAATTAAGCGGTTGCTACACCATTTTTTATTTCGTACAAAAATATAATCAATAGAATGAATTGTTTCTTTACTGGATCGAAACGAATATGCCATGAAACGTAAGTTTTTCAATTTGTTTGAAATCTTATATAAAAAGTGAGCATTAGAACGATCATCCACGATAATAGTGGAGAGGATATCAGATAAGCAATGGAATATCCATGGAGAGAATATCAGATATTCAACTGATTAGAACAGATACTACACATTGATCTTCGCCACAGGCCAAGAAGCGATACTCTTTAGAGCTTCTCCGGCGTTTACGTAGATTTTCGGCTCGCGCTACGCTTACGAGAAACGAGCGCGCGTGCGGCTTCTAGCGGTTACTCGGAGAACTACGGGTTTCCTCACACCCATAATTTCGGTAGAGCTCGGGCATGATTTGGTTGAATTTTTCCAACCAAATGCGCAAGAAACAATTTTTATTTTCGCATAATTTTTTAACCGATTCATACATTTGCTTAATATTTTTAAATCGAAATGAAATATTAATATTTTTACGAATAATGTACTTGAAAATCAATATCGGATATGGTGAAAAAAAATAAAATAACATTTACTCAATAAAAATTTTATCTGAATCAAACGAACGAAATTCAATTTTTCTTGTGTACTCGAATCAACAATATTCATGTTATGAATTAAAACGCTTTTTTTGTTCGCAGAAAATGCGTTCAAAACTATATAATTTGTTCGCGATAATTTTTTAGATGCTTTCAATAATGTATTGTTCTCGGCTAACAATATATCTTTTAAATAAAGAAAAACTTTTAGTTTTATCATGTTATTAAAGTCGATAGCGTTTTGTTTAGACAAATAAATCCGATTATTTACACCAACAATTTTACAATTGAATCAACGAAATTTCATTCAATAACACCAATGATATCGGATCAATTATTTTTTTTCCCAGTGCATCAACCCTGAATTTTCGAATCGTTTCAGTGCCGCTGTTTTCCAGGATAGGGGCTTGGACGTCAGAGAACTTTATACGAATTTTATTATTCCAAACAACTTTTGTTTGAAACCTTTTTCGATCGGGCTATTAGTTATCGAGATACCGCAATTTTTAAGTTTTCAACCCCTATTTCTTAGGGATGGGGCGAGTTGAGGGGCAAAATTCTATTGGGGTTATTGTCAGTGTGCAACCATCTGCCTTCACAGTAAAAAATTCATATTCTACGCTAAAAAGTGCTGGGTTTTCGTCTCTTTTACTGACTAGTCGCACAAAGACCCTGTTCGAACAAACAGGTCGTGTATCTCGACGAAGAAAAAAGGCCGTCACGAAGCACGTTTGTCGCGTTCGAAGAGACACCCTGCTCGGCCCTTACGCCCTTTCGTTGGCCGAGGTTCGAACGAAGGTACACATGGGATTGTCCGTATAGTACGGCGTTGTATCGAGATAGATATCCGACAGTCCGGAAGCACGCGTCGGTTCTCATCCAATCGTCCGTGCTCCCGCACAGCCACGAATTATTGCCCGAAATTATACGTTTCGCGTGCGCCCGCAATTCTGCGTCAGCGATCGGGCCGCTATTTTTATTAACGCTCCGCTTGCGAATCGACGTCGCTGCGATGACGACACCGTAACAATATTGGACGCCCGTACTCGCGTGACGGACGACGCCCGCGGACAATACCGAAAATTTCTTTTGATCTTTGCGCCGCCCGTCTCGATCCGTAAACGCCGCTCCGCAACGCGAAAAAGTCTCACTCGTGGTGAGTGTCATCCAGCGACGGAAATCGATGTCTGAATAATTTGAAATTTATTGGCTTTTATTTATTGGCGATTATGAAAAAGATTTATTGAAATTAATTGTGGTGGGACATCACTGTGACAGGTAAAAAAATGATTTTCTTTTGCATTTTCTCAAAGTATTTATATTCAAGAATATGTGAAAAAATGTTCATGATGAAATATTGAAAATTGACTAAGCTACAGACGATTTAGCGAGAGCAGGTAGCGCATCAATTTACGTATACTAAAACATACAGTCGTGTTTTTCTCGACCTGGCCGGAATTATAACTCTAGCTATAATTGTCCGATTTTCAATTAAAAAAAAAAAAAAAATTTCCATAATTGCAGTAGCTATCGTTGTACGCAGACATTTTTTTTACTTTAGTATTTTTTACGCCCCTGAATGTACGTACAAATTTCACCAAAATTACACTTTTTTTACACGCTCGCCATTTTGTGAATTTTTTTTTGTATTTGCAAAATGGCTAAGTACAGCGAGAACTACATTTATATAAATTGTAAAACTTTTTTATTTTCATTTTTCAGACCAACCATTGTCAGGTTATCGATCAGGTTAAATTTTTTTATGCAGACGCTCTATTATACCTCAATAACGTTGTTATTTAAAAAAAAAATGTAATAAAAATTTCGTCGAAATAAGTTCTATGTACGCTTAATAACATCCCTTTTTTTTCTAAGTCCAAATAAATCATCCAGGAGACGAAAAAAATCAGATAAAACGACTTTTTTGTGCCAGTCACAGTGGTGTCCTCCCTTAAGGGGTTAGGCCACTCTAGAGGCCGAAACAATAGGTTTTTATGGGGATTTTTTTTCAGAATAACTACAAAATTAATCGACATTACAAAAAGGGTGTTTATCGTACATATCAGTGACTATATACAATAATTTTTTGAAGCGATTAATTTCAAAATGGCGGCTGTGCAGCGTTTATCACAAAACTGCATTTTTTAAGTTGGCCGGAAACATAACTCAGACAATTTGAAACCGATTCACTTGAAGTGTTGAATATATCTTGAAATATACATTGTCTATGGAAGTACGGAGGATTTTCTTTTATATTGCATAGTTCATTTGTTATTAACAATTATCTGACGATTTTTTAGGCAAATTCTTCACTTTCCAAAAATTTGCCTAAAAAATCGTCTGATAATTGTTAATAACAAATGAACTATGCAATATTAAAAAAAATCCTACTTACTTCCATAAACAATGCATTTTTTCAAGATATATTCAACATTTCAAGTAAATCGGTTAGAAATTGTCTGAGGTATGTTTCCGGCCAACTTAAAAATGTAGTTTGAAGATAAACGCTGCACGCCCGTTAAGTCTGGACCTAATTTACGAGATATTGGAATTTAACTGCTAATTGCAATTTCGGAAAGTGAAGGATCTCTAGGACATTCAGAAATCCGTGAAGACGAGCAAGGATTAGTTTTTTCCAAACTGATGAAGGTAGTTTTCTTTGTACTAATGAAATAAATAATTAATAGGCGTTTGGTACTTTCTAATACGCGTGGCCACTCTTTGTTTCAACCGTACTTACTTCCGGTCGCAAAGTTAAAAATTACGTGAATAAACATATTGTAATTTAAGAAACAAACGACATTTGCCTACATCTCTTACATCAATATCTCACATTAAAAAAAAACATTTCTTAAAAATTAACATTTTTTCATTGTTTTAAGAATTGATCCTGTACAATTGGTTCATGAGACATTCTTTTCGCTTTGATAGCCCACAACTTTGCAACAAATCATTGTACATACCTGTTTCAAAGCTCAAATTAAAGAGGAAGAACCAACAAAACGGAATCTGATTGTGTCATCAATAAAAAATCCTTTTTCTATATACCTTTATGAAAAAACCAAAAAAAAAACAATTTTTTCCCTCGCGATTTTTCTTTTCATTCGTTCGTAAAAAAGGGGCAACGAGGTTTAAGTCAAAGCTCGAAAACTAGTGATTTCAACCTTTGAAATCCTTTTTCGATTTTCTACTAAGATTTTTCGCTGATATAGAATTCGAACAAGACCCAAAAATGTCTAAAAAAATATTATCCCCTCAATTTTCGTCACTAGGGTACATCAATCAATAAATAAACAAAAAAATATATATTTAAAACAAATGGAATCGTAGTAGGCCGCGAGGCACCGCAAAAGCTTATTTGGCCCAAACAGGCCCTATTTTCATAAAGTAAACTTTTTCGACAGCATGGCCCAATACGGCAGAGAAGTTCCAGGTGGCATCCATGGCCCAGTTCTTTCCGATAGGCGCAGGAACGATCTAGCTGGACGGGAAGCCTTATACTTTTTACCGAGGCCGGATTAAAGGGTTGGTAAGCCGCCCCGTTTCGGAGGCCAGTTGTTGCGCGCATTCTCACATACCTACACGTGGCTCGCTTCTCGCACGGGCGTTACATCCGAATTTCCTTTGTTATGCGTCATCAAGCATTGTTGGTTGGGACAAAGTCCGCACGTGGCTTCGATTCCTACGGCACACTTATACTACTACCCACCTTGGGGATTCCCCTCTAAGGCTCTTACACATATATCTTCCCATCCTCCTCCTCCTTCGTCTTCTCCTTCATCTTGCCGTTGCAAGTCACATGTCCGCGCTTCACGTCCCTCAAAGGTACAGCACCGAAGATAAATGAGGCGACCTGATGGGGCTGTTAGACTCGTGCGGGACACGAGAAAAGAAAATCCCCCCCCCACTCCCCATACTTGGGGGGGGGGGGGGGGGGGTGATATTCGGGGCTAAACAGGCTCGGAAGTGGCCTCTGTCATGTGTGAATCTAGCCATGCGCACGAGCCAGCAAGACGGAAGGCAGCTGTGCCTCAGTGTCATACTCTCTCCTGCTCCGATCTGTTCTTTGTCGCAAGGCTGTATTTCATCGCCGTATCAAACAACAGCTTTTCCCCCGCGCCGTTGCAACGAAGAAAGAAACGTTCCTCCAACCGCACATTGCTTCCTCATTCATTTCCATCAGACGGAAAAGCAACGCTGTGAGCTAGTAGACCTGTTTTGGCGGGAATTAAAGAGTCTTCTCACTTTAGACGCTAAAAAAAGCGGTTTTCATGTATTTTTTTATAGGTTTATATTATAGATATTGATACAAAAGTTGTTGCACTTAAAAAAAAATATTAAAAAAAATGTATGTATTTATGTAACCCAAACAAACTTGAAATGCGTTTTTCTCGAAACAACATTTTTCGACGGCTTGTTGATAAAATCTTCGAAACTACTGAACCGACCCTTATGAAATTTTAACCACGTGTTCTTTACAACTATAACTATAGCGCATATCAAGGATTTTTTAAAAATTTTATGTTTACTATTTTTTGGCCAAAAACGGTGAAAAATAACATGTTTTGTTTTGTTTTTTTTTTTTAGAAACATGTCCGCTATTTTGTTATTTTTGCATATATCAAAAATCGTATGATATGCGCTATAGCCATTAACATACTGAATCTAAAACCGTTTGATTTGTTTGTTTCGGATGACCCATCTCCGAAATTTCATCATCAGCGCGGATCTGCCATTTTTTTTAGAACATTTTTTAACTACTATTTTCGTTTATAAAAAGTGTATTAAATAAATGAATAATTTTTAAAAATGTATTTCGAAAGTGTATTTATTAAGTTCAACAATTTTTATATCAATATCTATAATATAAACCTATCAAAAAATTCACCAAAATAGTCTTTTTTAGCGTCTGAAGTGAGAATACCCATTAAGCTTTGTGAGGCATCAACGGCAATGAGGAAATTGATAGGAATTCCAGCGGTGAACGTTTCTTGTCTTCTTTGCTTTGATCCACAGGACTTGATGATGTGGTCCTTCAGCATTCGCGGCTTTGGGGAGGCGAGAGGGAGAACTTATTGGAGGTTTGGTCGAATTGACATCTTGGGGGTCGTCGTGATTCACCCCCCCCCCCCTTCTTAAGAATGATATGGTGCGGAGAAAAATATTTTTGAAACATTCAATGCGTTTTTGTTGAAACTTGAATTTTTTTTAACCATCGGACTCGTAGCTCCATAATTTTCAACCGATTGAGTTCAAATTTTGAGTGTTGCTTCTTTGATACATTTTTTAGCGAAGTTCACCCAATTTTTATGGTTGATTCATAATTACGATCTTTATAAACTTATTGAGACCGTTTTTTGTCGATAATGCGACTTTTTTCGAAATGGTGCTAAAAGTGCAAAAATCAATATTTTGTAATAATCGTATGTATTTTGATGGCAAAGTTCATGTAGATTCCGATTTTTTTTGTTGTAGGTGCTCATGTGCCTCTCCAACGAGTCCGTCCGTGGAGGGCCTAAAATGGGCCTTGTCTTTCTACCGACCACTGGGCCACGATTTTGTACTGTTTGGAAAATAAACAATTGATTCAGGTATCTACAGATATGTGAAATAAACCCTCTAATCCTCATTTCCATTGCTTCGTTAGTGTATTCAAAATCAAATTCCCAAAAAAGCCTTATTTTCCGACCATCCAAAGGTACATAATTATGTAAGGCCTTAAGTACCTTAATATTGGTGGCCTCCCAACTGAACGGTCAACAAATGCCGTTCAATTTTTTTGTCGCGATCTGGGGTATAGTTCGAAAACAAAAACCTTATTTTTATTAATATTTTGTCATTCGAAATATATTTACAACGCTGCACGAAATACGAGGGTCTGCTGTTGAAATCGTAACTTCGTGTAGAAATATCCATTATGGAAAACTGAATATTCAAAGTGCAGTTATCGCGAGGACTGAAATCAAATGGAAACATCCATTTGGTGAATTTTAGCGCGTGTTTCGAAACGAGCAATTTTTGGTATACATATTTGGTTACAAAAAAATAACTGCTGGCCACGAATCAATAACTGCACAGTATCAAAATAGCACGTATGATTAGGAGGAGAATAAAAAAAAGATTGTTTAAATCGGCAAATAATAACAACGGTTATTTTGCTACTCATTTTTTAAAAATTCGTTTCGAGAAAAATCTTTCCAATTTTTTCTTCAGATTTTTCATTAATAATATGCGTAAAATTTTAAATTACCATTTAAACTATGAACATACAAATATTTAAAACATACAGAATTGAGCTATTGGGAATATCGACTTAAAATTTGGACGCAACATTCTTGAGACATTGTTGACTAAAAGTGGAAGAAAAAAAATCGATTGTCTGAAAAATGTTGGAACCCTTTTAAAGAGGGGAGAAAAATTATTATCATTTTTATGCTATTGAGCATTACGTGTATGTCATCATTAATACCATTTACAAACATTGATATTTGATTTCTCGAATATTTCGTTTCTTCAATGATGGAAACATTCTTATTGCACAAGTCGATGATTCGAGCTTCCGAGTCGGAGCAGTGTCTTCCCTCGGTCGGTTTATTTTTTCAAGTTTCAAAGCGCCGCCTCGATTCTCGGATGCCTTATAGACTTGCCGATGGACTTATTGCGACTGTGTCAGTGTGAGGGAACATCTATTATCGTTTCGGGCAGGGAACCCGCTGTACCGCACTACATATATAAGTACACATGCGTATCAACAGATATACATTTAGGTCTAGGCCGATGTGAGTGTAAATTCAACCCAGCTTAAGGGGTCTCGATGAGCTTGAAATTAAAAAATACGATTTTTTATTGTGTAGTTTTTATAGCCTAGCGTCTTAACTCTAATTTGCAACAAGGATTCTTTAAAAATTTCAAAAATGTACCGCGTTACGACGATTCTTGTGAAGGGTCAGATCGCCTGCTGCAATTTACCCTTTTTCTCTAAGGTTTTTCTCGACCCTATGTTTTTTGAAACAGTGTAAGTCGTATTCCAAAATCTAATGGTCTGATTCACTTCAAATTCAGACGAAGCATAGTGTATAATATTTTCTATCGTATGACCGGATCATTTTTTAATATGTTTATCCGTTTGTCAATAACAAATTATTATAGTTTTTTTAATCGAAAATCGAACCTTTGTTCTATCTTCGGCTTGCCATTTTCGTAAGTTAGAAAATAAATAAAAAAACATCCAGTTATACGAAAGTTTTATTATATTATACGAAAGGTACATTAGAAAATAAATTTCAGGGTATCCTCGTTGCTAGAACTATCTACACTGATTGGCCATGCTTCAACAGGGGCACTTTGTTTAAATAATAATAACTTCATTGTTTATCAATATTTTTCAGCTCAAAAATACATCAAACTTGGCGAGACTATGTTTTAAGGGGGGAGATACGTTTAGGCGAGGAAAACATTGCTGATTTTCATGACTTTTTTTAACGGAATGATTTCTTCGCCATTTTTAAGACTTAGGGTATGTTTTATTACGCCTTTTGGCAGATACAAGGTATTTTTCAAAATTCGTCTAAAAAAATAACCGAGGCAGGGCACGGTCTCATAAACAGATTACGGCGGATGTTGTCAGACAGTGGACATGTAGCGTCGGCGGGATTAATCTGAAAACAAACCAGAGACGATTTTTCTTTTATTAATACTCATACGCACAATAGGAACCAAGAAAAAGTGAAAAATGTTGAAAATCGATAAAATAGTACGCTTTTAAACAAAAAGATTGAATTTTCCGGAAGTGACTAAATTTTGCAATAAAAAAGTACTTTTTTCAATTTTCACAAACATTTAGGATCATGTTTGGACAATAAGGGTAGAATGATTGATACCAAATTTCATCAGAATCGGTCGATTAGTTTTTCAGCTATACGCCACGTCAGTTTTCAAAATGCAGTTTTGAAAATCGTGCGATACTTCCGCCATTTTTAAAGATGAAAACAAAACACCATCTAACAGGCAAACGTGGTAATAAAACATACCCTAAGTCTCAAGGATGATGAAGAAATTTTTCCTTAAAAAAAAATGAAAATCAGCTATTTTTTCCTCTATGAATTTGCTATGAATTTTCAGAAAAAAATGGCTACATTTTGCACTCAAAAATACTAATTTTTTAAATTTTCAAAACCATTTACAGTCATGTTTTGGACAATAAGAATAGAAATATTTATACCGAATTTCATCAGATTCGGTCGATTAGTTTCTTAGCTATACGTCACGCCAGTTTTAAAAATGTTTAGACGATCGTGCCATACCTCCGCCATGTTAAAAGTAAAACAAAAATAACAAAAATACCATGTAGCAGTCCAAAATAGTAATAAAACAACCCCAAGTTTCAAAAATGGTGACGAAATCTAGCCTCTTATAAATAAATCATGAAAATCAGCAAATTTTTTCCTCGCCTGAAGATCCTCCCCCCCTCAATTGTGCAAAAAATCCCGACCTCGTCCTCCCAAAACTGTCACCAGAAAAAAATATTGAAAATGGCCCTGTATTTTAGGTATCTAGAGGGCATCTAGTATGACATCTAGATGACGGCAATTCTGTTGCAACGAGTGATTTTCAGTATCCGAAAATATGTTTCCTGATCAACAAAGGATCGAAGATACACCTATTGATTAACACGGGACATGTTGCTCGACGGATTGATGGCTATTTTTTTTCCATTCCACGTGCTCGTACGCGTGCTCGTTGCGTGAGTGTATCGGAACATTTCCCGCAGACCCTTTGATAGGTTTAACGGCTTGGGTAAACGTTTCCCAAAGCTACGAACCCTTTGTCGAAAATTGTATATTACGGAAATGAGATTTAGGCATGTGATCGAGTCATAGTTCCGAGGATTTTGGTTAGAATATATAGGGCTCGAACAAAGGATCATCGAGTGATCGTGGATAGAGGAAGAGGGTCGAGGAGTGGGCGGCTGATTGAGAATAGGGGAGAAATACATTTATCGGTGTGCGAGCGAGATCGATTCGTTGAGTTTACCGAATGTTCGGAGTTACCAACCAGCTGCGGTTCCTCACGAAGAAAGATCACTCTCCACTTACAACTCTGGGCACTTCGAATTTCCACCACTATTCGACGATAAACCCCTTTCTTTCCTCCATCCTCCGAACCTTTGGGTCTAACATCTCGTACAATTAACACGCTTTATTACCTTTGTAATAAAGTGCCTTTGTTTCCCAATTGGAAAAATGCAGCTCCGGCAAACATCATCAAGGGGTAAGGCCACAGTAGAATTTTCAAAAAATTGATTTTTTTCTCGCTAAAACCGTGCTTTGTCATCGTAAGAATAAGTTACTTTTCGATTTATAGCAAAAACGTTTTTTTTTTTCACCGACTTTCGGCGTATAACGTTAGCCCACCTCCAATTGGCGTGACAAATAACTTCACCAATTTTCACTCGATTTACTTCGAATTTAAAAGTTACGTTCCTAATTGCATTTCGCAGAGTACGTACGGAATTTCTGATTAATCGAAAACTTTTTATTTTGTGAGCAATTTTATACGAAATTTTTCACTGAAAATTCATCCAAATACCTACAACTTTTGAATAAAATAATATTTTTTTAAATTTCGTGCGTACTTCTCTAGGTATTCTAATGTAGATTGACGAGAATTTTTGTCTTTTGTTTTAAGTAAAAATATTGTAG
This sequence comes from Ophion ellenae, assembly GCA_963210295.1. Lineage (NCBI taxonomy): Eukaryota > Metazoa > Arthropoda > Insecta > Hymenoptera > Ichneumonidae > Ophion > Ophion ellenae. The sequence goes on from OY723389.1 coordinate 41,107,558, forward strand.
ATGCTAAATGTCACGCCGGGGGCGCCTAAAATAAAAGATAACAAAAGAAAATATTAGTAGTCGGCCATTTTGTACGTCGAAAAAAAATGTACATATTTCCTAACAGCTTGATATTCATACCAAATAGATGTGTAATTAATTTTATTAGTGGATTACTTTTTCATACGAAAAAAAATTGTTAAATTCTCAGATGATTTTATACCCGTTACTGTGGCCTAACCCCTTAATTGGTTAACTCATCATGCCGTGTTGTCAACTTATTTATTACGTTGTTAATTTATTCATAGGGAGGTGACTCGGCGGGCTACACTCTGGGTCAATTTTTTTGAAAGCCGAAAATGAAGAAGTGGGGAGTAAAAGTGATGGGTCCGGATTGAACTTCCAAACTTTGGATGATCCGAACGCTCAAAATTCTAAAAGAATACTACCCCGAAAAATCAAAACTCCGAAAGAATTTTATCCCAAAGACCACAACTCCGAAAATCTGAATACCGTGAAGATAATTCGACTATGGAAGTTTCAAAAGTGTCAAAATTTTCAATAAATCGACGAATTATTTCGAGACTTTTTTCGTTGTTAAGAAGTGATTTTACGTCAATTTTTAAATTTGTCTAGATAATGTTATACGTTCTATATCATTTACAGTCTACTGTGTAGACTTTCGCTGGCGTGATCTTTACGAAACTTGTAATTCCGGAACATTAAAGTTAGGCATTTTAAATCGTCGGAGCATTCAAAGTTCGAAATTTCAACCCGGCCCCAAAATGATCCGAAAAAAACCGAAGGGGCTTGCGAAGGGACATTAGAAACAAAAAATATTCTTTGAAGTGAAAATAAAATATTTTGGTAGTAGACTACTGTAAAATGCGGTTACTTTTACACGTCTTGGAAATTTTTTGTAGGTAACTTTTTCTAACATCTTGAATTCCAACTTTTTTTTGCTCCAATAGAACAAAGTGTCATTTGGCTATCAACCCCCCACAATTTTATACGTATTTTTTTGTGTCAAAGTAACCTCGAGTGTGGGTTTTAATTGACTAGGTATTGAACTGCAACTTTCGCCAAAGATTAAGGCATCACATTGATTTTTAAAAAATCAATATTTTGTGCATTATACATAGAGTTCAATGAAAAACAACGGTTTCTCACAACCAAATATTCATCTTTATTCAGGAAACATCTTACATAAAAATATTAAGTACCTAGGATACTACTATAGGCACTTACTCAGTCTTGTAATTATCATTGAGATCAAAATCAACTTGAGCAACATTACAATCAACTTTAGCAACATTATAATAACCTTGAACAACAAATTTAAGCAACAATAGAAAAAAAGTAAAAAAAGAATTTGCCGATGTCCTCGCACATCACACAATCATGGGCAAGATTGACGCTCTGTTAAGGCGTTATCCCCACTTGTAGCGCAAAAAAAGGCCTTTTTCATGAATTTTTTTAAAGAAAACTACAAAACTTTTTTAATCGATCAATATACCATCTCAAAGAACACATCTTGAAGAACTTTCAGTAATTTTTTTATTGAAAAATATTACATTGTTTAGTGGCAAATGGCCGTCAATGAAATAATGTTTTTATATACACGGTTTGCGGTCACCAACATTGCGGCGAAGTGGATCATCTGAAACAAAAAATGCGGATGGATTTAGTCAAATATAAGTATAAACAAGTCTTTAATCGAGGGATTTTAAAAAATACTCATTTTTCACAAAATGGCGGATAGTCAAAGTTAATGGTTTGATTTTAACGAAAAAAATCGAACGATTAAAGACTACATTTTTATGTATTAAATAAGCCTGCAAAATTTCAAGAAGATCGGTTCATTAGTGTTCGAGTAATCTTGGTCACCGACTTCAGAAATGCTATTTTGAGAAAAACGCGTTTAAAGTTTCTCTTTCAACGCTCATATCTCAATCAGTTTTGTTCGGATCGACTTGAAATTTTCAGGACATATTCTCAGATACTTATACTTCAAAAAATGCAATACAAAAAATCGATTTTTTCGAAATCGCAAGTGGGGGTAACCCCTTAAAGTAGCCCTAAAAACTGTCAAAGTTACCCATCGCAAGTGGGGGTAACCCCTTAAAGTAGCCCTAAAAACTGTCAAAGTTACCCTTAATGTCAATTTAATCCCGTTTTACGGTACGAGTCGCCATGAGCTAAGATCATCGGAAAATATTGTGAATCATAGCGTATCGCCCTATGAGAAGATGAAAGGACCCTTCGACGACAACACAATGCTATCGTGTAAGAACGCAGCGACGATTACAGGTCTCGGAGTGAGTCGAGCCAGGAAATAATTATTGGGTTTTGTCCGGTTGAATTATCCGTTCGTACGGGTGGTCGGAGCGATTTTCCGGTTGTTGCAGTCTCTCAAGGCCCTGATCGATTAATTCCGATTCTTACATACGTATATATATATATATATATATATATATATATATATATATATATATATATATATATATATATATATATATATATATACACACATACATATGGATGTATGTATGTATGATAATTTTTTTTCTCCTCGTTCCCCAGCTGAATTTAGCCGGTTGGTTCGGGGGCCGATAAGAGCAACAAAGTGCCGTAAATGCTTGGCCGAATGAACGGAAAAAAACTCCCTCGCAATTAATTCGGAGCATCGACGTACCACGCAGTACCGCACAACGGCGCGTGCAAGGGCCACCTGCGCAAATTGACACGGGGCACTTTTTGTTCTCGGCTTTTTTTTATAAACTTTCTTACTCACTTTCCCTCGGGCAATTTGTCTAACCGGGCACGTGCTCCAGCCGGTCGTATTTGCGTTTACGAGCATATGGTTGTACCTAAATGCAGACACTGGAGTATCACGTCACTGCGCCGTACCTCGAAAGAGGACTCAACAAAGCTGCGCGAACACTTCGTTAAAGTCGCCCTCGTGGCTAATATTTCGTCAATGTATGGATTAACAAATAAGTCAGCTTCCTACATTGAGCACTAACCCTACTCGAGTAAATACGTTTTTCAGTGAAGATCCGCGTTACCGTTTTCCTCGTTCCACTTCTGATTCGAAACCCCTAGAATATAAAAAACCCCTAGAAATTAAGAAATCCCTAGAATTTAAAAAATCTCCAGACTTGCAAAAAATCCCCAAAGTTACAAAATTTCCTAGAATTACAAAAAATCCCAAAACGTCAAAGTTTTCTAGAATATAAAAAAACCCCTAGAATTTCAGAAACCCTAGAATTTAAAAAATCTCCAGAGTTGCAAAAAAAACCCCAAATTCACAAAATTGCCTAGAATTAGAAAAACCCCAGAATTTCAAAGATCCCCAGAATCTCAAAAATCCCTAGAATTACGGAAACCCCTAGCATTTCAAAACGCCCTAGAATTTGAAAAATCACTAGAATTTCATAAATCCCCAGAAACTCCAAAATCTAAAAAAATTCAAGAATCTCCAAAATCTCCAAAGCTGACCTCAATCCCGTCTACTCCCCTATCGCTACCCGGAAAAATGTTATTCACGATGATATTATTATATCATTGTCCATCCTGCTCTGGACGACCGCGATAGGATCGATAGCGTTTATTATCCTCGCTCTTTCAGCAGACTCCGGTGAATCCTAGCCCAATTTGCTTACGCTCAGCTCGGCTAGAACAGTTACGGGCCCGTAGCCGCGATGGATCCACGTGATTTACGTTACGATGACCGTAATTGCTGTTATTCCCATCGAAACGTTGTTTCCTTTTCCTTTCTCTTTTTCTCTTTTTCGCCGCAATTTTACCCATCTATAGATCGAATCTAGGCACGTCCCTGGGAGATTAGAAGATAAGTGGGTAGCGTAGAATTATTGGGGATAGCGGAGAGGAAAGGATGAACGGAAGGGTAGCAGGTACGTGCTGTACGATATTAAACACACTATTACATTACACCGTGTGTATCTATAGTAGACAACTCGGGCAGTATTATTAGAGGGAGCAGGTGGAAGCCAGGCTACGACGATTTCCTAGTCTCATTCGGTTGCTCGTATATAATACGATACGTTGGTACATGTCGCATATATATATATATATATATATATATATATATATATATATATATATATATATATATATATATATATATAGTATATGGGCAAGGCCTCGCTTCATCGCTCTTAGATCGCGTCCCATCCGGCATTGTGGCTTCATAAATTTTCTTACCCGTGGCCCTCTTTCGACGAGACTCCTGTTGCCATATACATACAGGGGGAAAGAATATTTCCAACCCGTCATATCTGTTTACTATCAGCACATCCGGCTGTTTTCAGGACAGTCCTCATGATTACTTCCATTTAGATATGCTTGCATTCATCCAGGAGTAATTTTGAAGACCATATATAAATTTGAAAAATCCACAGAATATAAAAAAAAACCCAGACTTCAAAAAATCTCCGGAATTTAAAAAATCTTCCGAATTCCAAAATAAACTTCGGAATCACAAAAATCCCCAGAATTTCAAAAAATCCCTAGAATTAAAAAAATCTTCGGAATTAAAAAAAATCTTCCGAATTCCAAAACAAACATCGGAATCACAAAAATCCCCAAAATTTAAAAAAATCCCCAGAATTCTAAAAATCTCCAGAATTGCAAAAAAACCCAGAATTAAAAAATCCCCAGAATATAAAAATTCCTAGAACGTAAAAAATCCTCGGAATTAAAAAAAACCCCAGTACATGAAAAATCTCTAGATCTTCAAAAATCCCCAGAATTCGAAAAATCCCCAGACCTTCAAAAATCGTTTAAAAATCTTCCAAGTTGACCTCAATCTCAATATGTAACTAAGGATATCTTCGTGATGCTATTAGCTGACATCGAGGGCAAGTTCCGCCCTTTGAGTGCACGCACTCCGATTGCGTGAGTTTCGCATACAAAGCCACTTTCTTCGATGCCCCTCCCCGAGTCGTTTCGCCAGAGCCGCCACCTACGATGATCCACCGTTGCTCTTGATGATCGACTTCTGCATGGCGGCCCTGACGTACAAGAGGGTGATAAAGCGGTTAGCAGCGAAACGATTGCTTCCCCGCTAAGCTTGCCGCCATATTCGCCAAGAAAGACGCGAATTTCTGCAAAGTCTCGGCAAATTATCCGGATGAAAATAAATCCTCGGGCGTCACGTACGCGCTCGAGCCAAGTTGCGCCATTGCCAATTACAGCGGGCCTGGGTGGAGCGGGGAGAAAGGGGATTAACATATTTTTATATTTGGGAATACGATTATGCAAATACGCGATCGAGCTGTGCTCCGATATAGAGATGCCTCAGCTGGCGACAAATATATATGTTTGCCGAGAGTTCATCATCGTTTTGTTCACATCCGCGTTAGCATTGTGTTCGTAAGCGTCGAGGTATGGTTCTCACCCGACATGCCTGATTCGCATGAGAAACGCGTCCATCCGATCGATTGTTATTCGATTATCGACGTCGTAAATACGGATGAACGTACGAAGTCTGCGAGATTAGTGATTCATGGGAAATCGAGTCGTTTTTAGCCCGACCCTGAGGGGGATTTTTGTACTCCCGTGGAATGTGCTTTTTTTTCGTCGGATGGAGAACTTGACGGAAGTACGGGAACAGTCGCAGATTAGTGAAGGCGTTGTTAATTGGGAGGTTGAAATTCATCTTGAGTATCCCATCAATGAATTGAAGAGGCTACAGAGTCGACAAAACGACAACTAAAGATTTATACCTAGTTGACATTTTTTCGGAAATATCAATTTTTTGCTTTGAACGGATTATCAAAATACTACGTTTTAAATGTATTCTTGAAAATTTCGAGTCGATTCGGTAAAAATTGAGGGAGTTGTGGGCGTTTATAGGGAGGTTCGGCGAACCGGCGAACTTAGAGGGGTTATATACCGTCAGGAGGCCCAAAAAGATCGATTTTTCAAGATTTTTTCTTGAAAAGACCTTCACATCTACTAACGTCAAATTTTGTACACATATTATGGTAACTTTTAACTGTATTTTAACATTTTTCATTTGCAAAAATAATTATTTTGAAAGCTGCTACAGCTGATCTCCGGAAGCACCTCTAAAAAAATGCGTCTTGCGGTGAGCACGATATCTCTGTACTGGATCATCCAAAATGAAAAAACCAAAAATATTTCGTTATCATGATGGATTATCTTTTAATTTATGGAAGGAGTGAGCAAAATAATAATGTTTGACAGAATGGCGGATTCTCAAAAAAAATCGATTTTTGACAAAAATGTAGCCTTAAATTGTTTATAAAATGGAAAATACTTATCGGTGAGAAAAAACCTTCGATTAATTACTGAAAAATATAGTTGAAAAGATTGTGTTAAAGTTTGAGACTGATCGAGTTAGCCGTTTCCGAGAAATCTTGCTCACCGACTTTAAAAACACAGTTTTGAGAAAAACGCGTTTAAAGTTTCAAAATCACTTTCGAACGCTCTGACACGTCATTACAAAGGTGCGTGTAACTTCGAGAATATTCGCCGGATTAACAAAAAATATTCTGTGTGTGTACTTAAATATGTGTACAATACGAGAAAAAAATCGATTTTGACAAAATTTTAACTGCGTATAACCCCCTAAAAACGTTTTTCTCAAAATGACTTTTTGAAAATCGGGGCCACGATATCTGATAAATAACTGCATCGAGCAACCTCAAATTTTATAAGCTTCTTTTACGTATCAAAAGGCAGTGCTTGAACGAAGGTAGTCATTCCATGCCTATTTTTATTATCAACGAAAATAGACCGCTTTTTTCACCAATAAAGATTTTCTTATTTCGATAATTTTTTTTATTTCGAATTATTTCCGAGCAGCAGTGATCACCGTGAAGGACGTTTCTCAAGCAGCGGTCTACAAAAACCATTGTATCTACCACATTGATTATTTTTTTCGATACAAATATTGCAATAGATATTTAAAACCATATTCTTCGATGTAAAAAAAATTAATGCACACCTTTTCCCAGAAAATGTTCAGGAAAATTCCTTTAACTTGTTAAGACCATCTTCCCTTTGTGAAATGTTCGAAAAAAAATGTTTCCTTCATATTTTTATTTTTGCCTACATCTTAAGAATATTGTGTCTAATATTCAAAGCGAAATTCTAAATACTTTGGATTTGACATGCACGTAGCCCTTAGTTCCGTTTATCAACGCGAAAAAATTGCAATGCATTTTTTCCTAAGCATTTGTGGCTAAAAGGTTAGTAAGATAATTACTGCAATTATGAACTAATTTGAAAAATGTTATCTCGAGTGTCTTCCTAATCGCACTTGCTATCGCGTGTATTACAATTATCGATCCACAGCCACCCCGTTGTTGTTTCCAAACAAAGGTATTCCTGAAAAAATGTTTTTTTTTTCGAAACATTACATTCAGACTCGCGGGAAAATGTATGAAATTGGTTTTCGGATTGATTGTAGGACACGCCACAACCCCACCCATATATTTTAATGGTCTTCCAGGATCCAGGGCGCAAAATTCCCTGGGGAGTTACGATGTGAACAGGGGACCCGCGTATTTCGTGCAGCGCTATAAGCACGCCTATTTCTCACGAGAAAAGCTTAATAATACGAAAAAGTAATCATTTTCCGCAGCTCAAAAATGTGTGAAACGAGGCCAAAACGTTTCATCCTCACATGTCACATAGAAATCGAGAAAAGAAAATCAGAACTGAAATTTTTTCGGCCGTTCGGATCGGAGAGTCGTGATCCATTCAGTTCGGGGGGAGATACCTTTAGGCGAGGAAAACATTTGCTGATTTTCATGATTTTATTTTTGAAGGAAAGATTTTTTCACCTCTTTGAGACTTAGGGTATGTTTAATTACTACTCCCAGCTGATACGTAGTATTTTTTTCCCTTTAAAAATGGTGGAGTTATGGCACGGTCTTCTAAACTACATTTTCGAAACTGGAGTGACGTATAGCTAAAACAATAATCGACCGATTCTGATAAAATTTGATATAAATATTTCTACCCTTATTGTCTAAAACACGACCCTGAATTTTTTTTTAAATTGAAATGATAAATACCCCAAAATGTAGCAGTTTTTCGGAAAATTCAATCCTTTGTTTCAAAGCGTATCACTTAAGGGGTCTTCTCACTTTAGACGCTACAAAAGGCTATTTTCATGAATTTTTTTGATAGGTTTATAGTATAGATACTGATATAAAAGTTGTCACACTTAATAAATACACTTTCGAAATACATTTAAACATTTTTTTTATGTATTTACGTAACCCAAACAAACTTTAAACCCATTTTTCTCGAAACAACATTTTTCGACGGCTTGTTGATTAAATCTTCGAAACTACTGAACCAATCCTTATGAAATTTTAACCACTTATTTTTTACAACTATCGCTATAGAGCATATCAAGGTTTTTTTTTAAATTTTGATATTGACTTTTTTTTGCCAAAAACGGTGAAAAAAACACGTTTTTTTTCTAAAAATGTCCGCCATTTTACTATGTTCCCATATATAAAAAATCGGTTGATACGCGCTATAAGCATTAACATATTGAATCTAAACCCGTTAAATTTTTTTGTTTCGGACGATCCACCTCCGAGATTTCATCAACAGCCCAGACCTACATTTTTTTCAGGACATTTTTTCAACTACCATCTTCGTCTATAAATAGCGACTGAAATAAATATTTTTTTTCAATATATAATATTTCGAAAGTGTATTTATTAAGTGTAACAACTTTTATAACAATATCTATAATATAAACCTGTCAAAAAAATTCATGAAAATAGCCTTTTTTAGCGTCTAAAGTGAGAAGACCCCTTAATGAAATAAAAAAACCATCCAACATCCAAAAGTAGTAATAAAACGTACCCTAAGTCTCAAAAATGGTGAAGAAATCTTTCCTTAAAAAAAAACATGAATATCAGCAATGTTTGATTACTCAAGATTTATATGAAAATGTTATTGATTTTTCTTTTCGATTACAATTTTATAACATTTGATTTTACAATTTTTGCCGCAAAGTCAAAATCAATAAATCGTTAGTACCTAATCGACCGAGCCGAATTTGCAAACATTCCAATAAGTATATTTATTTTCCACATCAAGTTCCCGCATAATGATGTGAATGAATAAATTGAATGGATCACGATCCAATTCCATCGTGAGCAAGCGCGTAACGCGGTACAATCCTAATCTCCTCGGTGCTTCGAGCTCGTCGCTCGGCTTATGGTAAAAGACTCCTTAAACGGTTTATTTTTATGTGCATGCGTAATATCGGAGCTACGTACAGCCGAGACAAAGAAGGAAGCGCTCGTCGAGGCGCACCGGCACCGGTGACGTGAAGCGTCATAAGGACCACCTGCCCGAATTTATTCACACGCATATAGCAGTCACGAAACAAAGGGGACTGGAGGAGGCAAAAACACGTGCGACGATGCGGGAACCGCGCAGCCACGCGATCGCAAGGACAAGGTCATTAAGCGCCTGCGACAAGGTCGAGGATGTGACGAATCTCCTTTGTTTGTTTTCTAATTGCCTGTATCTTCGCCGTCGTCCTTTTGATCCAGGAGTAACTTCGCTATTTGCTCCGGCAGCCAACATCAATCATCCCTCAACGGTCTGATGTTCTGGATTTACTTGGAATCACTTGGAAGCCTGTCTGACTTACGTGTCAACGTTTGACAGCCACTTTTGAACGGAAACAGCACAATGATTGGCACAATTCTATCCATATCCACCGCCTCACGATCTTTGATCCAGATTTTTGTGATCTCTTTGCCATCAACAGACGCTATCCAAAAGGATCCTCTTGAGTGCAGTCAAGACGAACAAAAGAACCTCGTAGCAGGGGTGCTGGAGACAAATGCATTTTGGTTGAAACTGGAAGTTGCGTGACACTCATTGGGAAGCAGCTGAGAACGCGAGAATCCTGCTATCATCAGTCCTTTGGATTGCTCATTGAATGTCCTGCAGATGAAGGGTTTACATACACCTGGGTAGATAAAAAAGATCGGTTTGTCAAAAAGGTGCTCATTTGACAGTATTATCCTTTGAGTGTCTACCCTGAAAATTTCATAAGGAAATTTGCGGTAATGACGAAGTTATAGCGTTTTCTAACTGACCGGGTGAGCAATGACCGACGGTTGGGGCTGAGGTAGACGCGGCCTTTGTCATCTGTTTGACTATGAGCCGGGTGTTCTCGCTCCTGTTGAATTCCGGGTATTTGTGACCTTTTGTACAGCAAGATCATGTTTCGAAAAGTTGGTGGGGTCCTATGGCCCAGGAATCGACGATTTCATGCAAGTTTAACATAAACCAGTTATTTCAGTGTAAAGTGTACTCAAAACTTTGAACGCGTTTTATTCGAAACTACTACTGGACCGATCAGCGTCCAGTTTTGCACAGTTATGCTTCACACAATAATCTAGTACCTATCGAGCCGTTTTTTCGATACCTTGCATATTTTTTTTTTCATCATAAGTACTGAACAATTTTCAGGTGAAAAATCGCCTGTTTCATTCCAGTGACTGCCTTGATCTGAAAAAATTAAAATGTTAAATTCCGGCTTGATGAGTACTAGTACTAGATGAGTACTAACCGTAGAAGACCTACACTCTGGGCCTGGTATCGATGACTCCATGTTAGTTGACAAATTTCATGATTTATTCATTCCCAAATTTTCAAACGCGTTTTTCTCAAAACCACGTTTTTCAAATCGGTACCCAAAATTTCTCGAAAACCAATGAACCGATTGTCTTGAGGTTTTTTGTGGTTATTCTGTACACCATTATCTAGTACTTGTCATAGGATTTTTTTTCCGTTACTTAGTTTTTGTTTTATAGGCAAAATAATAACTAATTTTTGGCCCAAAAATCACTATTTGTTGCGGCCATGACGACCGCTCCTTTGGACGCCCCGCTCCTGGTCAATTGTGAGCTGGCAGATGGCGCGTCGGCACCACCCCAGCGACACGCTGGCGCGCCAGCCTTGCAGCTCGCGAGCGCACCGCGGGACCCTTTTGGGTGCCTTCGGGGACGCCTAGGATCTCGCGCGCGCTTGGTGGCGCGCGCGTGCTCTCGGCGTGGTGGCACGCTGATGGGTTGAGGGACGCGGCTAGGGGACTCGCTCGACGGCGGCATCTGGTCTCGGCCCCCTGTCGAAAGTCGTGTAGAACGTTCGCGCTCTTGCAATTTTCTGTCCACCAGTGTAATCGACAATAAATTTTAATCTTGACTACGAACGAATCGCTCGGTTCAATAAGTGCTCCCTGCCCATCTCCAAAGGGGGGAGAGCTCTCCTCAAGAACCCCGTTTTCCATCAATCGACTCCCTTCGCCCGAACCAGGCCGCGCTCACGACATTTTGGTCCTTCGAGCCGGATCGGTGAGGGGACGATCAGTTTAGTGCGTGCGTTAAGAAGTGCACGCGCCGAAGGAACTTCGTGCCGAGTGCGCGTACGAACAATAGTGGACCGGCGCGCGAGCGTGCACGCTCGATTCGGTCGTTCTCGTACGTGAGAACGCGCCAAGCGCCCGTCTCATCTGCCCCTCTCAGCAAGCACCGTCATGGCGAATCTCGAAGCCACATTGATCCTCCAACAATCTCGTGCGGACTTTATTGAGACCACTCTCGCGGAGGTGCAATCGGCCAGCGTGACGAGTCTCGGTGGTCCGGCTCTAGAGACGCAGCTCCACTTGATTGAGACCTACTGGGAGAAGCTGGAGACGACACACGAAAAAATCGTAAGTACGAGTGGAAAGGTCGAAGGAGTTACCACCCTGCCATACTTCGCTGACAAGCTCTTCGACCGTGCGCTCTCCAACTACGCCGCAGTTCGAGTCCTTATCACCCAGCTCATCGATAAGGCAGGAGGCGCGCTCTCGACCTCCACACGGCATGCATCCACTTCGGGCGCACCGGCGACCGGCTCTACCCGACGAGCTCTTCCGGAGATCTCCTTGCCGAAGTTCTCCGGAGCGTATGCGGAGTGGAGAGCCTTCCGAGACCTGTTCAACTCTCTTGTCGGCAACAATCCGGAGTTGTCCAACGTCGAGCGGATGCATTATCTCCTTACTAGTCTTTCCGGTGAATCGTCTCGCCTGATCTCCAATTTGACCGTCTCGGAAGACTCCTTCGCCCCAGCATGGGAACTACTTGTGTCCAGATACGAGAATAAAAGGTTTCTCGTTTCAGCTCACCTTGACCGTCTCCTTTGCTCGTCTCCGATGGCTTCTCACTCCGCAGCGGAGTTGAACCTGCTCATCGGAAGTGTCACGGAGGCACTCAGCGCTCTACACGCCCTCGGATCGCCCACCGAGCACTGGGGCACGGTAGTGGCGCATGTGCTTGTCCGACGGCTCAGCCCTAAGCTCCGTGAGGCCTGGGAGAACAAGATGGGCGGGGCCACCGAGTACCCAACGTTGGAACAGCTTATGGACTTTCTGAAAGGGCGGGCTCGCGCTATGGAAAATCTGGAGATCGGATCCCACTCGACCAGCCCATCGTACTCGACCGTCTCCGCCAAACCCGCCACTCGGTCTTCGGCAAAGGTCAACGCAACCTTGACTGCGCGTCCGGCACCAATACAGTCCACTAGGAGCGCTGCTTGGCCATTGGCCAACCGATACCCGTGCTCATACTGCGAACGAGAGCACTTCATCGCATCGTGCCCGGATTTTCGGGATCTCACCCCTCAGGCTCGTAAGGCTCTGGTTGACCGACTCTACTTGTGCTTCAACTGCCTTGGTAAGCACAGCATTCGAGTTTGCCAGACCACTCGCACCTGCCAGACTTGCCAGCAACGCCATCACACGCTGCTGCATCTCGGTGTTCAATCGCGAGCAAGTCAACCACGGGTGGCCAGTTCGACGCCGAAGGCCGTCAGCCTGGCCCAGGAAAGGGCCCGCTCTCCGTCACCTAAACCGGGGACATCATCGGAACCACCGCCCCGTGCTGAGAGCCCGGCCCCGTCAGCTCATTCTTCAACCGCTGAACAGTGAAGCAACGCGTCCCAAACGGCATCCCGCGAATACTCTGCTCCATCGTCTCGACCCGGGGTCCTGCTGGCTACTAGCCTAGCTCTCGTCATCAACGATCTTGGCTCTGCGCATCCCGTTCGTCTACTATTGGACCCTGGCTCGGAGTTATCACTCATCTCCACACAGACCGCACGCAGGCTCCACCTCAAGAAGAAGCGATCTGCTGTGCAGCTTTCCGGAGTAGGAGATTCGCCGTTTGGGACAACTTCTGGCATAGTTATACTCCGCATTAAATCCTGTCACTCTGATTATTCGTTCGAACTTACTGCTCATTTAATTGACCATCTCATTTCTGCCATCCCGACCTTTCCCTTAGAGAACGCTCCTTGGGCCCATTTACAGGGTCTTCAGCTTGCAGATCCGGGATTCTTCGTATCTGCTCCAGTGGACCTGCTCATTGGAGCTGACGTGTTTGGCCAGCTGGTCCGGCCAGAGGTGGTCAAGGCCGGAGTCGATTCCCCCGTTGCCCAGAGTACTCATCTCGGGTGGATCGTTTATGGGCCTACGGGACCGACTCACCCCCCTCACGCCACCTCGCTCCACGTCAAGGTGTCATCTGACCAGCTCCGGGACCTCCTCACGGCATTCTGGGTTCAGGAGGAAGTCCCCGAGAAGACTGAGTCGCGCCTCACAACTGAGGAACGTGAGTGCGAAGAATATTTTCTCGCCACTCATTCGCGCGACGACTCGGGACGCTATATTGTTCGGCTGCCCTTCTCTGTTCAAAACCCCGTGCTTGGGGATTCCTATCGCTCCTCTCTCGCTTGCTTGCGTCGCCTAGCCGTTCGGCTCGGTAAGAACCCGCGCCTACGAGAGCTGTACACGGAGTTCCTCGAAGAATACGAGACGCTCGGGCACATGCGACGCGCGCCAATTGAGACTCGCCCGACTCGCTCCATTCTCTCTGCCAACCCTGATCATCTTGAGGAGATGACCTTGGCACCGGGCGGTCATCTGCCCGGAGGGTCGAGGGTCTCGGAAGATGGCCAGGAAGTGCATGTTGTTCATCGGGATGGGTGCTTCTTGCCGCATCACGCGGTTCTTAAGGAGGCAAGCGAAACCACGAAGCTGCGCGTCGTTTTTAATGGTTCGGCCAAAACCACTTCGGGACGCTCACTCAACGATCTGCTCCACACCGGGGCTAACCTTCAAAGGAGCGTTGCAGACGTGCTCCTTTGGTCCCGGCAGCACCGTTTTGTGTTCATCGCTGACATCACCAAGATGTTCCGCCAGATTAAGGTGCACGAGGATGATTGGCCAGCACAACAGATTCTCTGGACCGACGCGAATGGGGAAGTCTCCTCGTTTCAGCTTACTACCGTTACCTACGGCACACGACCAGCTCCGTTTCTCGCATGTCGAACCCTTCTCCAGCTCGTTACCGATGAAGGCCATCGTTTTCCGATGGCAGTTGCTCCGCTCACTCAAGGTCGGTACGTCGATGATATTTGTGGGGGTGCCGATACCGTGGACCAGCTCTGCGAAACGTGCCTTCAGGTCATAGGACTCTGCCAGGCGGGTGGCTTTCCCCTTGCTAAATGGCAGTCGAACGTGGCTCATTTTCTTTCATCCCTGGACTTGGATAACGATTCAACGGATCCCCGCGCTTTCCAACCCCTAGGAACAAAACTGCTTGGCCTCCTGTGGAAACCGAGCTCCGACCAGTTCGCCTTTTCGACCAAGGAAGCCACCAGCTCCATCATCACGAAGAGAATCATTCTTTCGGAGCTGGCACAGATTTATGACCCCCTCGGATTCCTTGCCCCGGTGGTAATCCGCGGCAAGACGGGCCTCCAGGAGCTCTGGCTCGATCGGCTCGGATGGGACGATGAAGTCCCCCCCCTGTTGGCACAGCGCTGGATGCACTTTCGTAGTGACCTCACGAAGCTTTCGGATTTGCCCGTCCCCAGATGGCTCGGCCTTCTCGCTCACTCGACCGTCGAAATTCATGGATTCTGCGATGCCTCTCAAATTGCCATGGCCGCAGTAATTTATCTCAAGGTGATCAATCCTGGGATGACGCCTTCAGTCACGCTAGTCTGCTCCAAGACTCGTGTTGCTCCCCTCAAACGCCTGACGATACCGCGCCTCGAGCTCTCGGCCGCCGTCCTGCTCGTCCGGCTACTTCAGTACGTCACCAATGAGCTCTCGCTACAGAACGCCTCCACATTTTTGTGGACCGACTCTTCCGTTACGCTTGCTTGGATCAGCTCCCATCCTTCCCGGTGGAAGGAGTACATTCGAAATCGAGTCCAGCTTATACAGGAAGTAGCCTCAGCACAGTGGCGTCTCGTCCCGGGAAAGGCGAACCCGGCTGATTGCGCCTCTCGCGGAATTTCGGCGGCTCAGCTCGCTCATCACCCGCTGTGGTGGCATGGTCCTCCATGGCTGACTGAGAACCCTGTCTCATGGCCTGTGGTGGACGGCATCGTCGACCCTTCCGTCAATTTGGAAGAGAATCCGGGCGCCACTTTCGCAACGACCTTCTCCACCCCGTACGTTTGGGAGCTTGTGGACAAGTTCTCCTCAGTAACGCGGCTACTACGAGTCACGGCTACCTGTCAACGAGTCGTAGCTCGGCTTCGCCGAACCCCGAACTCGTCGCTGGCGACACCGCTCACGAGAGGTGACCTGGAACTGGCACGGCTTTTTTGGATTCGGACAACCCAAGCGGCGTATTTTTCAAGTGAGCTCAAGAACCTATCTCGGGGTCAGAGGCTCGGTAACTCACATCCTATGACCCGGCTCACAGCCTTCGTGGATCATCAAGGAGTTCTCCGAGTTGGGGGGCGACTTGCCCTCTCCCAACTTGACCGAGACAGCAAGCATCCGGTTATACTACCACGAGAGTCCCAATTGGCCAGGCTCTTTATCAAGGACGCCCACCTTCGCACCTTTCATGGGGGCACTCAGCTCACTCTCGCCCAACTTCGACGCTCCTATTGGATACTCGGAGGGCGGGCCCCGGTCAGATCATTCATCTACAAGTGCGTTCCCTGTGCTCGACACCGAGGCATTCGGGCGCAGCAACTGATGGGCCAGCTCCCGGTCGCCCGTCTCACACCCGCTCGAGCTTTTCTCAACACGGGAGTCGACTACGCAGGTCCGGTGTCGCTTCGCTCGTGGAAGGGGCGAGGGCATAAGTCCTATAAGGGTTGGCTCTCGATCTTCGTATGTATGGTAACCTCCGCCGTCCATCTAGAAGTCGTCTCGGATTATACCGCGGAAGGCTTTCTGGCGGCGTATAGACGCTTCATTGCTCGTCGCGGGCTCTGTCGCAATTTGTACTCCGACTGCGGGACTACCTTCGTGGGCGCCGACACCTCCTTGAAGAGGCTCTTCTCATCGGCTTCTCGCGAGTCTAGACAATTGGCTCAGCTCCTGCTCAGCGACGGCACTCAATGGGCCTTCAACCCCCCGGGAGCCCCACATTTTGGGGGAAAATGGGAGGCGGCAGTGAAATCGGTCAAATTTCACCTCACCCGGACCATCGGTGAAGCACTACTCACATTCGAGGAGCTCTCGACGTTACTGGCCCAGATCGAAGCTGTGCTCAATTCTAGACCACTAGAGCCCCTTTCGGACGACCCGGACGATGTTTCTGCACTCACTCCGGGGCACTTCCTGGTTGGTCATGCGCTCACCGCCATCCCAGAGCCCTCACTGGAACATTTGTCCGTCTCTCGCCTTTCCCGGTGGCAGCTCATCCAGCAGAAGGTCCAGTTCTTTTGGAAGCGATGGTCTTCTAGCTATTTGCAGCATCTTCAGTCCGTGTCTAAATGGCATCACCCGTCGCGTGACATTAAGATCGGCTCAGTTGTTCTGGTTAGCGACGAACGATTTCCCCCAACTAAGTGGCCACTCGCCCGCGTGACGGCCCTACACCCTGGCAAGGATGGATTAACCCGCGTCGTCACGATCAAGACCGCCAGCTCGACCTTCGACCGGCCAATTGCCCGACTGGTTCCCCTGCCAGTTCTTCCGCCTCAGGACCAGCTCTAGGGGGTTCCATCCGACCAGCGTGCGCAGGAGTTGGGGTCAGCACTCTGGCTGACGGGGGGGAGGATGTTGCGGCCATGACGACCGCTCCTTTGGACGCCCCGCTCCTGGTCAATTGTGAGCTGGCAGATGGCGCGTCGGCACCACCCCAGCGACACGCTGGCGCGCCAGCCTTGCAGCTCGCGAGCGCACCGCGGGACCCTTTTGGGTGCCTTCGGGGACGCCTAGGATCTCGCGCGCGCTTGGTGGCGCGCGCGTGCTCTCGGCGTGGTGGCACGCTGATGGGTTGAGGGACGCGGCTAGGGGACTCGCTCGACGGCGGCATCTGGTCTCGGCCCCCTGTCGAAAGTCGTGTAGAACGTTCGCGCTCTTGCAATTTTCTGTCCACCAGTGTAATCGACAATAAATTTTAATCTTGACTACGAACGAATCGCTCGGTTCAATAAGTGCTCCCTGCCCATCTCCAAAGGGGGGAGAGCTCTCCTCAAGAACCCCGTTTTCCATCAATCGACTCCCTTCGCCCGAACCAGGCCGCGCTCACGACACTATTTATGTTCAAACGTCCGCCATTTTGTCATAAATCGATATTATCAAAATCGGCTATGATAAGTACTAGATTATAGTATCTAATTTAATAATCCTTTTGGTTTTATTTTCAGATTATTTTTGAAGAAACACCTGTGGGTACCGTATACGCAGATTTTTTTACGGCGCTCCAAGGATCATACAATATCCTTGTATATTGTTGATATTTTTAAATAAAAAAAATTACACATATTTTTGAATATATATACTTTTAGATAATTAAAACCCCAATCCGAAATTTTAAATAGTTTTCCTTGAAAAAATTCACAAAAGTGACCTTTTTCCCGGCTCCTAGGTGTATATCTCCCCTTAAGAAACAAATATTTTTTTAGATAAAAAATGGCAAAGACGCCTGGTACCGCAAACGCTGTCAACAAAAACACGTTCCAGGAAAACAACTGTAACTTTTTCACCGTTTAAAATTTTTCAACCAAATTTTCACAAAATGTAGATAACATGTTCTACTTTGAAATGTATACCATGGTTGTTCGATAAAATTAAGTTTTATGCACAAAAAAATGCTTAAACAAAACCTTACTTTTAGCCGTCTCAGGTGCATGTAAGCCCTGAAGACATTGAACTAACGAACCTCGAACGTATCCTATATTCGTAACCCATATATGCAAGCTCCACAGGCAAGTGAATAAAAAACCACACCTTCCGTTTAATGGACGATGGAATGAATAGAAACTGCTGGCAATTTCCAGCCATCCACCCGCATCACGATCCGCTGAATGAAACCTCCACCAGGCTAATAAATATGCAAATCCATATTCACACGGAGTATCGAAAAAGGACGATAAGGCATATAGCAACAGCTGTATCCAGCCTCAGTGTGCGGCTGGAGGTTCGATTCTGCTCCAGCAGAGTCAACATCTAGGTGGATAAAGGAAAGTTCCGAAAGAGGCACCTCATCGATCGGATGCTCGGAGTCCAGAAACAAACTCGCCCGGTTTTCCATATAAAATTCCGCGTGGCTCGTCGTCAGGAGATTGTTGATGCGTAAGGAAAGTGATGGGAAAGGGATTCGCGGGGATCTCTGGTAAATCTGCATGGAAATGGTTCGATTCCCGCGGTGAAATCGAGGAACGAGATGAAGCCCGTGAGACGCTACGACGGAACAAAGAGCAAGTGAGACGGTGATGCTTCGACGAGTGGTTAACGCGACAAGTTCCCGAGATGAGGTTTGGGGCAGTAATTTTTTTGTTCCCTTTCTTTCTTCTCTTCCTCTACCATCGCCCGTAGCCTCTTTCGATCCTCCTTTCCCAGTCATGCCGTCGTGTCCCGCGGGGGCCGGGAGCTCGAGCGTGGTACAAGACCACGCCGGTCTTCCCAACCCCCGCGGGCGGTCATGATTGACGTGGAGGTTTTTCACCAGGAACCCCGGTACGGTAGGAAAGAGCTCGTTGCGCGCCCGTTAGCAGCACGAGTCCGCGCAACCACGAGAACCCTCGCTCACCCAACCACCCCGAGGTACAGGGGATGGAATACGCTTTCGAGGGCTCTCGAACGTTGCAACCCCAGTCATTACTTCGGCATTAACGTCCCGGCTATGAACGAGAACAGGGAGATGATTTTTCCCCAGTGTCGTTTTGCTGTGTGCGCTTCCGCTCCTAGTACAACACATCAGCGACACCGGCAACGCACCGCTTGAGTGACGAGAGACCGCCTACCGCGTCTTTCTCTGCCCCGGCGTTTCCATTGCAACACACACACACACAGAGATCCAGTTGATTCATCAGTCATTGGCACGGTATCACACGCTGATCGATTCATATTGGATACTCTTGGCCCAACGATAAATCAGAGATTTGTATCCTGTACGAATATATCTGGGTACAAACGACTGCGAGAAGTATACTCACATTATTAAAGATGCATTCTTTCTCTATTACGTATACATGAGCGGTGTGGGATGTCCGTCTTTGTTACATTGATCCAGGCTTGATTTACAATGATCACACTGCTGCGCATCTCGTCTGATGGACACTCGTGTAGAGAAGGAGCTTGGTGTGTTCAATCTGTTTCTGTGGCGTTGTCGACTTTTCCGGCTTTTGTGTCGAAAGTTTAAGGCCTTAGGGCACTCTCGAGGCCGAAAAAAGAGGATTTTTTCGGATTTTTCTTTTCAGAAAAACTTCAAAGTAAATCGAGATTACAAAAAAAGGTGCTTGTCATACAGAGCAGTGACTGCATGCAATACTTTTTTTGAAGCGATTAATTTCAAAATTGCAGCTATACAGCGTTTATCTCAAAACTGCATTTTTTAAGTTGGCCGGAAACATAACTCAGACAATTTTCATCCGATTCACTTGAAATGTTGAATATATCTTGAAAAATACATTGTCTATGGAAGTACGTAGGATTTTTTTATATTGCATGGTTCATTTGTTATTAACAATTATCTGACGATTTTTTAGGCAAATGTTCCACTTTCCAACAATTTCATATCCATCAATATAATTCAATATCCAAAATATATATTCAACATTTCGAGTGAGTCGGTTGAAAATTGTCTGAGTTATGTCACCGGCCAACTTAAAAAATGCAGTTTTCAGATAAAGGCTGCACAGCCTCCATTTTGAAATGAATCGGTTAAAACAAAATATTGTATACAGTCACTGATTTGTATGATAAACACCCTTTTTTGTAATCTCGATTCATTTTGTAGTTTTTCTGAAAAAAAATCCCCAAAAAGCCTATTTTTTCGGTCTCTAGGGTGGCCTAACCCCTTAATGAAATTTGAAAAATATGAGATCAGCGTGGCAATGCACGCTTATAGGTCCGGCAGGGCAGCATAATACCCAAATTCATCATTGCAAAGGTAGCCCACTAATTACTTTTTTGGAACTATGGAGGGTACAGTTAGTCCGTAGGTAGTTTTTGGGGATGATCAATTTGGGAATCGTGCTATCCTGGCTCCTATCAACACGATGAGATCGATCTTTATAATGACCACACTACTGCACATCTCGTCTGATGGACGCGCTGAAACAGAAGAAACTTGATGCGTCCACCCCATATAGGGTGGCCTGTCGTAACAAAAATGCCAGCATTCAGCCATTAAACGGTTTGCTGATGATCGGCCAATACTTCGTCGACCAGCAATTGGGGTACTGTAAGTGGATGAACGGCTTGTCAGATCTATGCCAGCCATTGGTGGGCCAATACCATCGCACCAATAATATGGCGATCAGTATTCGGGTATCGTTGGCGGATGAACGGCTTGCCAGATCTATTCCAGCTATTGATGGTTTGTTTTTGAGCGTTTTGCGAATGTAGGTCGTTAACATGTAATAACGATACGTCATAACGACGGATAAGGTTTCGAAAAGCATATCCCACTGATGAAGCTGAAATTTTGCACAGACCTTCTTTTTAATATTCGAAGAGAACCTTTAAAAGGATATTGGCGACTAGCAATCGTTTTCGATATATCGTATATTGAAAGTTATTTATCGTATTGCGCTTCTACTATACTAAATAAACCCAAACAAACCCATCCCAGCAAACAAACAAGCCCATCCCACATGGCAAGTGATTTGCACGTACGGGCGAACACTGTTTGCCAGGAAGCAGCGAGGCCGGTGGAGTGAGGGGATCTATCGGATATATAGATATACTCGTATGGCGTGAAATAATAAACTTTACAATGCGATATATCGAAAACTATTGCTAGTCGTCAAAAATCCGTTGAGGGTTTCTCTTAGGATATTGAGAGGAAGTTCGGTGCAAAATTTCAGCTCGATCAGAGAAGTATGCTTTTCGGAACTTCACCCAAAACGAGCGAGGTATTGTCACAGCCTAAATGGACCAAAAAATTGTCGGTAAACTTTAATGTCAGGAATAAAATTATCCGCATAAAAGTAAGGAACGAACAAACGAAGGATTCTGGGAGTGTTAGGATGGGTAAGTGGGTAGGGCGCTCAACACTAGAACGAAAGACGTAGGTTCGATCCCGATGATAGGTAAAAACTTTAACAATGCAGAAAGCGTTCATAATGCAATTGTTCTATGTACATGGATATAAGTAAAGCATAAGAAAACAAAAAGATACTACTAGGATTTTTATATTCCTAATTTGTACATTTTTTGTTTTTCATTTCCGGCAGAAGATGCGGCAGCTGTTGCTGGGCCAATATACGTACGATATTTGGCCAAGTCTTGGCAGCCATTCATGGTTTACCATTAACAACCATGCATGGTTCGGAACTGGCCCGCTTACATTGCCATCGTTTTCTCTCTGGCAACCAGTTGTGGACCGTTACTGTACCGATTGTAAAACCCTATTTGGGAGTCTGTTTCTGTGGCTTTGTCGACTTCGCCAGCTTTTATATCGCAAGTTTGATGAAATCTGGAAAATATGAGATCAGCGTGCCAATCTTCTGACGCTTATCGGTCCACCAAGGCAGCATGATCTTCAAAGTCATCATTACAAACGTAGCCCACTAATTACTTTTCTAGAACTATGGAGGGTAAAGTTAGCCCGTAGCCAGTTTGTTTGGAGATGATCAATTTGAGAATTGTGCTGTCTTGGCCCCTTTCCACACACTGAGATCAATTTTTATAATGATCACACTATTGCACATCTCGTCTGATAAACACTCATATAAAGAAAGAGCTTGGTGCGTTCAATCCGTTTCTGTGACGTTGTCGACTTCGCCAGCTTTTGTAACGCAAGTTTGATGAAATCTGGAAAATGTGAGATCATCGTACCAATGTTCGGACGCTTGTAGATCCGTCAGGGCAGCATAATACCCAATTTTATCATTGCAAAGGTAGCCCACTAATTACTTTTTTGAACTATGGAGGGTAAAGTTAATCCGTAGGTAGTATTTGGGGATGATGAATCTGGGAATTGTGCTATTTTGGCTCCTATCGACACGATGAGATCGATCTTTATAATGACCACACTACTGCACATCTCGTCTGATAGATACGCATATAAAGAAAGAGGTGGTGCGTCCAATCTGTTTCCGTGCCTTTGTCGACTTCCCCAGCTTTTACAGCACAGGGCAGCATGATCCCGAAATCCATCCTTGCAAAGGTAGCTCACTAATTACGTTTTAGGAACTGGCGACGAAAAGTTAGCCCATAGGTAGTTTTGGGGGTGATCAATTCAGGAATTGTGCTATCTTGGCTCCTATCCACACGATGAGATTCGACTATAATGACCGCACCACTGCACATCTCGTCTTATGGAAACTTAAATAGAGAAGGAGCTCGGTGCGTCCAATCTGTTTCTGTGGCGTTGTCGACTTCGCCAGCTTTTATATCGCAAGTTTGATGAAATCTGGATAATATGAGATCATCGTGCTAATCTTCTGACGCTTACGGTCTGGCAGGACAGCAGGGATTCCAAATTCATCCTTGCAAGTAGTTGTAGGTAGTTTTTGGGGATGATCAATCTGGGAATCGTGCTATCTTGGCTCCTATCTCCACACTGAGATCGGTCTGTCGAACGCCATCGTAGTTTTATGAAGATTTCTAAGAAAATTCATAATTTCGTGAATAAAATCACATTTCAATCATATTTAAAGCAAATATCAAAATAAACTCAATCAAAATCAAGATTTTATTAATAAAATCATAATTTCTTATGAAAAATTCAATGATGTTGAAGTTTGTTGTAATGCAGTGAATTATGTCTTTTTTAAAATACCTTATATTCTTTGGTCGATTCAGACTACAGACGTCAATAGAAGGTTCTTCGTGACCCTCGTTAGCCTAAATCTGCAAAAGACAATTTTGCATAATTAAAAAACATAAATAAATACAAAAAGAAAACAACATTTATGCTGCATTTCAAGGACGCAAACTTCAACACCATGAAATTCAAACAGCCGGCATTTTTGGTCAATTTCAACCTGAATTGGCATTTACCATTTTCCGGTTCATTGCTTCGAACTATTTTTTTTTCTTTCGTTATTCGAATTTTTTTTTTTTCTTTAATTTTATACGAAAATCGTGGAAAAATAGAACTTGTCGGTCAATGGCCAATGATTGTATCTGCAGGCTTCACACTCCTGTTTCTCGCATTTCCCGTCAATGGGTGAGTAGAGCTGCTACTCCGGAGGCTTTTCCCTCGTCGATTCAGCGCGGGACTTTTTTCACGGGATTCACCATAGCTTTTCATCGTAATGAGTATATCCCCAGCGACGATTTGTAAAAAGTATATATGTGTCTCTCTCTTTCTCGCACTTTGTATATGTATTTCTCCCTCTCTCCTTGGCCCTCTCTATCTCTCTGATATCCCCCAGCATCGCCCGCTGGTTAACACGCTTGTGTGAGAATAAAAGTACGACAAACGATCGACGGGGGAGATGTTTTGTGTCAAAATTTCACTTTTTTCCGCTCTCTTTCTATCCCCGCTGCCCCTCTCTATCTTTCTTTGTCGCCGTCGCTCTGTCATCTCATTTTTTTTACTCTGGTGCTTCACACGATCACCCTGCCACGATCTACTCGTATTTCGGTGAGAATCGCCTACTTTAGTGGCCGGGCAGCCCCCCGAGCCTTCGGCTTTACAAGCACATGTATAGAACAATTCCTCTCTTTCTCTCTCCCTCTATTTTGTTTCACGCTTCGTTAGCACCCTGAAGTTTTCCACTCTCAAAATCTCATGCGTTTGTGCTACCGGTGTCAAAATTGTTTCATCGATATTCTACAATCGCGAATTGATTCGTGCACTGGCATATTGTTGCAGGGAGCGAATAATCGTTTTATCTTCCTCGCCCGGTATGAGGACGATCATTAGAGGCCACAGTTTTTTACAATTTTTTTTTTGTTTCCTTTCTTTTTGGGAATGGCGATATCGATCGTGGGTCTCTCTGCGGAGCGACCGCGGGACAGCTGTCGTGGTTTCCGGGCCCAGGACGAACAGCTTGCCGAATTGTTGGCAAATTGAGGGCTTCCTATCCTTCTTCGCCGTGCATTCTGTCACCCTCGTTCTTCGTGTAGGTTCTACAGTCACGAACATACGGAAAACACGAATTTTACGCTGAGGAACAGACGTCGAAAGAAATGGGAGCAACAAAGGGTTTTGCGAAATAATCGGAGCTCATCACGTGCATAAATCCTTATCGTGATTTTTATTGTCACCTTTCTCTCTCTCTCTCTCTCTCTCTCTCTCTCTCTCTCTCTCTCTCTCTCTATCTCTCTCTCCCCCTCCCACCCTCCCTCCCTCCCTCCCTCTCTCTCTCTCTCTCTCTCTCTCTCTCTCTCTCTCTCTCTCTCTCTCTCTCTCTCTCTCTCTCTCTCTCTCTCGCTCTCTCTCTCGCTGCCGAATGAATCGGACAAATAATCGTTCGCGTGATGCGCAGAAAAAAAAACACAATCATGGACAATGACGATTAACGCATTGTGTATTAATGTGTCACAATGATAATTCGATGGTGCAATGGATAAGAGCCGCGATGAGCCGACGTCGATGCAATCCACCGATCTCGTCGAATAAACATACGGATTCTCGCTTTCGAAATTCTTTTTATCGTTGTATCAACGCAACGATCTGCATGTCCCCATTTTTTAGCGAGCTCGGAAAAGTGAACGAAGCGAAATTATTTATCCGGTCTCACGATCGAAATGCTCACGCAAGTCGAACCACCAATCGCGACGTATTCAGTATTCACGCTCGTTTTATTTTTCTTCCTTCGGCTAATTGCAGAGAATTTCAATTTGGGTACCTCCAGGAAAAGACTAAGGAATTGCTGCTTTTCGGATTTTTTTCTCTCGAATTCTATGCTAGATATCGAAAGTTATTTTTCCGTAATTTCGAAAATAGCACTTATCTGCCGGTAGGATCTAAGCTGTTCGGAATTCAGATTCGAAATTTCGACACATCATTCTTGATCCGGAGAATGAGAATGTGAAGGAAAACATCGATGATTGATAAAAATAATTGAAGCGAGTGTTTTCGTTTCAGAGTTTATCACGTTAGTCCAATTAAGGGCTGTGTTTGAACTTGGAGTGTTGAAAATACGATATTTTTATTGCATAGTTGTATAGCCTAAGATCGTAAATTTAATTTGCAACAAATGTTTTACATACATACCAAAAATTGGCCGACTTAGATGATTTTTCTACGGCGACCCGCCCCACTAAGACTTACCCTTTTCTGCGTTTTTTTTTTTCGCATGACCGGATGTTATTTAAAATATGTTTATCCATTTGTTAATAACAAATGATCAAAGCTCTTTTTTTGTCAAAAATCGAACTTTTTTTTCTGCAGTGTGCCAATATCGTAATGTGGAACATTTAAAAAAAGTACCCGGTCATTCGAGAGTTTCATTATTGTACTAAAAGTACATTTTTTATTTTTCATTTCAGGCTACCTTAAATGCCAGAACCACCTGCAGGGACTGGCCGTGCAGAATCGACGACACTTTGTTTAAGCAATAATAACTTCAATGTTTACCAATATTTTCCAATAAAAAAACCTAAGCCTGGCAAGACTATACCGGGTGTCCCATTTTAATCTTAAACGTGGATTGATTTCGAAAAATATTGCTCCGATCAAGTGTTGAGTATAATAAAACTTTTAAGGTTCAAAGAAGGATGTTAAAAAAAATTGTTTTTGGTGCAAAATTCAAAATGACGACATTAAGATGACTGGCATGTTTTTTTTGTTAAATGGGATCACGAATTTTTTTCCAAAACATTTATCAGGGCAAAACTAAGTAGAACTTGTAGAAAAAGTTTTTTGATAACGTTCGAAATGTTTGGGCTAATAATACCATTTTTAGCCGAAGTGACGAGCCGCAGAGACTTAATCCTTGTTTGGGCTATCGAACAAACCCAAACATATACAAATAAACCCAAACGAACTCACACGCACACTTACACTAGGGATGCTGAAGACTTTACCTCCTCGTGGTTCGTTCTTAAAAGCGCTGAAATAGTAGAAAATTGCATTCTAACCAAAAAATGATGAACGTTGTCAAAAAACTTTTCCTACAAAAGTTGTTAGTTTTGGCCTGATAAATGTTTCGGTGAAAACAAATTCACGATCCCATTTGAAGAAAAACATGTCGGCTATCAACGTTTCCAATTTGAATTTGTGGTCAAATTTTGTTTTAACCCTTCGACTGCACACTTCTGCCACCACCCTCTAACTGCATATGGGGTCGATCCGACCCCAGTGGTTTTTTAGATCGCTGTATTTCGATAAAAATATATTTTTCGGAGTCGTTGTTTGTAGTCAATGATCCTCATGTTATGGGCCAAAATTTATTTGTTAAGAAAAACAAAAATTATGTGCCCAAACATTCGTTCAAAGAGGGAGTGCGTTGAAAAATCCGTACTTGCCCGAAAAAGATCATAATTTTGGTTTCAAAATATTAAAAAAATGCTTTGAGGTTTTTCAAGAGGAAGGTTTGTATATACGAAAAAAAGACAGTCTCGACGGTCTCTCCAAAAAGGATATTTATTCGGAGGTTTGAATTTGAGCATTTTCGGGATGGTAAAAATTGGAAAAAAATCAACTCCTACGGCAGATTAAGGGAAGGTTCTGCCTTGTTGAGCTAAAAAATGTTCGATTGTTCACCAATTTTTTATGCGAAAAGTATTAAATATAGAATGTTGATATTTGGTATGTTGACTAAGTGATTTTCATTGAACATCAAAATATTTTTAAATTTGACAAAACATGGTTGTGGGAGTGGGAGGAGCCACGTATGTCGGCGCGCGAGCGATGACATTCTTCGCTTGCAGAAGTCCTGCGTCCCGGACAGGTGATCTAAAGCAAAAAAATAAAACATATTTTTACTTTGTACAATATTGTGATGAAGTTGACCTAGAATCAAAAATAAATTGAAAAATAAAAAAATAGTAAGCGATCGGAAGGACGTTTGTTTTTTTCCGAAAAAGTTTCGCAGTTTTTTGCTCACTATTTTTTTATTTTTCAACTTTTCTTCTGATGATATTGTTATAAATAATCAATATTTTTCTTTGAAAATTTGTACAAGTCAAGTTGAAATATAACATAAAAAGTCTGTTTAACCACTTTTGTAAAACAAACTTAATTACTATAAAAAAATTATTGAAATTGTCGTTTTTTTACGCCTCTGACTGCATCTCACCCCTTAATTGTTGAAAACGTATATTTTCCGCATTTTTTTTTCTTCAATAACTTATTACTATTGACATTCACCGCAATCGACGCACAAGTACATTTGGTACTTGCACATAGCCCTCCTGCAAAACGGACACTTGCTTTTAGTTTTATGATCGGCATTCTAAATACATAATTTCCTATAGCAGCGCAAAAAAAGAAATGCAATCAGCCCGAATCGTTCCACATTGTATGACATAATCCATTCGCGTACCGCACATATAGCCATGCGATAGGGTTTCCCTAGCATCGCATTATGGTATCATGTTGAGAGAAAGAGAGCATCGAGCATGTTAGATTCGTCAACGATTGTGCAAGTGCGGCAAGAATGCGTTCTCTCTACGTCCTCGTCTTTAGTTGTCGACGTCGTCGACGTCGTCATCGTCGTCGTCGTCATCGTCGCCAGTCGTCGTCGTTTTCCTCGATCTTAAGACTCCATTCCGGCGTATAAACGTTTACGAGCTGCTCGCTCGTACCCGCGATCGTAAAGGAGCCAGCGACTTTTTCTCGATTCAGCTCGCTCCTCGCCTTATAGCAAGGATTCGCGAGTCAGCGCGAACACCACGCGCGCCCGCTCCGGGCAAATTAAATGGCGAGATCGTTCGGGCATACTTTAACATCGTACAGAACCAGGCTCGGGACGTCGCTGCTGCTTGCGGTAGCATCAAATCGGGACAGTCTGTCCCTTATTGCCACGGTGAAAGGCACTCTTAAAGTCCGTGAAAATGCCACATCGACGTTCCCGTCGAAAAACTTTTATCCCGTGCTCGCCTTGCCCGACTATACACCGAGAAAAAAATCTACTCAGGCTGACTAAATGCCGCGCTGGGCGATCCTGACGAATCATTTATCGAAATGCAATACCAGGTTATTTTGGGAATCATTTGTTCCATCGATCTAACGAATGCTTGGAAGAATCAATTATTTTGGGGTTTCATCGTAGGGCGTCCATGTGGTTCACCAAAAAATTTATCTGAAAAAAACCAACGAAGATTTTTCTTTCATTAAGGGGTCTTCTCATTTTAGACGCTGATCAAGGCTATTCTCATGATTTTTTTGGATAGGTTTATATTATAGATATTGATATAAAAGTTGTTACACTTAATAAATACACTTTCGAAATAGATTTAAAAAATTTGGTTTGTTTATTTAAGTCACTATTTATAGACGAAAATGGCAGTTAAACAAAATGTCCTATAAAAATTGTAGGTCTGCGCTGTTGATGAAATCTCGGAGGTGGATCGTCCGAAACAAAAAAATCAAACGGTTTTAGATTCAATATGTTAATGGCTATAGGGCATATCATACGATTTTTGATATATGCAAAAATAACACAATGGCGGGCATTTTTCGCAAAAAACAGAAAAAAACGTGTTTTCGGCAAAAAAAAACAGTGAATATCAAAATTTGAAAAAAAAATCCTAGATATGCGCTATAGCTATAGTTGTAAAGAATTTGTAGTTGAAATTTCATAAGGATCGATTCGATAGTTTCGAAGATTTTATCAACAAGTCGTCGAAAAACGATGTTTGGAAAAAAAACGCGTTTAAAATTTGTTTGGGTTACATAAATACATAAGATTTAAAAAAATGTATTTCGAAAGTGTATTTATTAAGTGAAACAATTTTTATATCAATATCTATAATATAAACCTATCAAAAAAATTCATGAAAATAGCCTTTTTTAAACTTCGGGAATTTTTATCTAAAAAACTAATGTTTCGATTGGATCCGAGTTTTTTTTTTATTGGACAATATGTACATTGAGGTATGTTTAGGAATGTTTTAAAATAAATTCGTTGACTGGAAGCGATTCAAACGCGATTATCTCGAAACATAGTTTTCAAAGTCGGTGCCAGATGTATCTCGAAAGCGGCTTGTCCGATTTTGTCCAAATTTGGATACAATATTCTTCGATAGTTTTTCTCGCCCGCCACGTTGGGGTTTTTCATTTGATTGAACCATTGCTTTTTTATGCAATGTGTATGCAATCCAAAATCGTCGGAAATTGCGAACGAAAAACGAATGTCAAATTAAAACGGTCGCAATTCCGTCAAAAAGGGAAATTAAAAAAAAATCCTACGTGGCGAACGAGAAAAACTATCGGACAAAATCGGACAAGCCGTTTTCGAGATACATCTGGCACCGACTTTTGAAACTAGGTATGTTTCGAGATAATCGCGTTTGAATCGCTTCCAGTCAACGAGTTTATTTTTAAAAAATCCTAAACATACTTCAATGTACCTTTCCAATTAAAAAAAAACCCGGATCCAATCGAAACAGTAGTTTTTGCGATAAAAATTCCCAAAGTTTACCTGTTTTTCTCGCCGTTTACTCAGGTACCTCCCCTTAATGGGATCATGCATTTTTTCACCGAAACATTTATCATGCCAAAACTAACAATTTTTGTAGGAAAAGTTTTTTGACAGCGTGAGAAATACAATTTTTTACCATTTCAGCGCTATTCAGAATGAAACACGAGAAGGTAAAGTCTTCAACATCCCTAGTGCAAGTGTGCGTGTGTGTGTGAGTTCGTTTGGGCTTGTTCCACAACCCAAACAAACCCAAACACTTATTAGCTGCCACCCGTTGGGCCATTGACAAATTACAATCGCCTGGAATACTAATGAAAAACCACGTGTAGGTTTTCCCTCATTAGGTATTGCGAATGTCGAAGGTTTGATTTGCTCGCGAAGCTTCTGGCACACGCGTGGCAGATCTCATGAGCAGATCAGCTTATAGTTAAAGTATTCACCATGGGTCTGAACATACAGCCGTGAGATGGAATTACGATTGCTCACTACTCTACATTATCCATGCACATAGATACGTACATATTCTCATATACGTTCGACTCTATACTCACATTTGAATGGTAGCGAATAACGCCAAGAGCATGCAACTATATTCTGTCCATATTCTATTCTAAATTATTCAAGGCGTTGAGCATCCCGTCTGGGATAAAGTATTTATATACTGTCGCATCGTGATGTGCTGTAGCAATTTCTTGTGTCTGTTCACGGCCTCGATTTGTAAATGTGTATATATATATATGTGTAGATGCACACGTATGTGCTGATCATCCGTGCAACTAACTTGAACAGTCAGTTCTATCTGGCAGTAACTCTACATATTACAACTGGCCATTAAAGATAATCAAATAGATCATTTAAAACAATAGGGCCTCGAATAAACTTAGAAACGACGGAGCTTCGAGCTCGGTAAGTCTGATAAGTTTCAGCGTCAGAAATGTTTACATTTATTCCGATTATGCGCATAGCTAATGGATGCTGAATGAATTTGTTGTATTTTTTTTACCAAAAAGCGATGGATCTGGGTGAGGAAAAAGATATGCCGGTAGCTAGAACGCTTTGAGGTACAGCGGTGTAGAGACGCATACAGTAAAGCTCCACATAAGTGAAGCGCGGGATAAGATCGTTCCCCCACTTCGTCAAAGTAGGCGGGGCGTACGCCGCGCCAATGCGAGTGCTGGCGTCCGTGAGTTCGCCGATGGTGGGGGCATCTTAACGTACGTGGGAGAGAAAAACTGTATCTCGCGTGTAATCGATTTGCATAACTTATGCGGGCTTTCCCTCACTCATGCGGGTAAAAAGAGGGTCTCGTGGCATATCACGAGGAAAGAATTGCAAATTTAAACTTTCACATGCATCGCTTCGCTGCAACGCTTTTTTTCCATGCACGGACCTACCTCCGTGCGGTTTTTATCGACTTTCAACTCTTTCAAAGGGCAAGCTAATTGCGTTTAAAAAATGGCTGAAATTTGCACCTTTTTTCGACACGCGATTCACCGATTTTCCTGGCAATTGTTTTTGAACACGGTGTCGATGAGCTCGGGGAGATATTGAGGATTGGGGGAAAATTAATGGTTTTCGTTTGAATCGAGGTGATTGCGTCTCCCGAATCCGTATTATTAACCCCTACTATGATATTATAGAACACCGTATTATTAAAGCTACTTCATTTTTCACCCTTCAACGCCCGACAAGGGTGCATATCCACCCCGCCCTTTTCTTGCCCGTAAACCCGCTCCTACCGAAATTAAGGGGCTTGATAGCCCACGAATTTCTTCGTTTTCCAGTAACGAAGAATTGCACGAGACATTGAACTTCATTGGAGTTCAGTTAGTGAGCATTTGATGATTGTGCCCGGAAGATACAAGGGCAGTTTCGAGCCCTACAGGGCGAGACCAGTGCCATTCCAGCGAGCGAGCGTTCAAAGATGGCAGAACTTTCCACGTGTTCACTGAAGGTGAGGGAAAAAAAGGGTCATCCCCGTCGTGCACTCTAAATGCGCCGTAAATGATTACGTGCTGTTTGCGCACAACGAAATAAACATTTCCAAAAGTCGTCGAAGTCGCTGAGCCACGGATAGAAAAACATTTTGGTTTACGTGAAACAGCCTGTGGGTATAGACATCGTTATGCATGGGAGCGTTATTGACTGGGGGGGCGAGAGGGGGGGGGAGAGAGAGAGGGAGGGAGAGAGAGGGAGGGGGAGAGAGAGAGAGAGAGAGAGAGAGAGAGAGAGAGAGAGAGAGAGAGAGAGAGAGAGAGAGAGAGAGAGAGAGAGATGAGAGAGAGAGAGAGGAGAGAGAAGAGAGAGAGAGAGAGAGAGAGAGAGAGAGAGCGGGGGGGGGGGGGGAGGGAGGGAGGGAGGGAGGGAGGAGAGAGAGAGAGAGAGAGAGAGAGAGAGAGAGAGAGAGAGAGAGAGAGAGAACATTGCGCTGTCACCGTCAGCGCACCGACGACGACTGTGGCGATGTAGACGTATATATAATCATTCGCGCGATGCCAACGTCCGACGCGACCGCCAACTAGCTCAAGGCGAAAGAGCATTGGCATTAGAACCTCGCGAGTTTTCTCGCTCCTAGTTCCCTCAACTCGACTATATACGCGTATAAATACACGTTACGTGCATGCACACGCTCGTTGCATCGTCGAGGTCCGCGCACCGATGGGACAGGAAAAGCATGCAGACACATACACCCGCTCGCTCTGATACTGACATTACGTGTGTGACGATAGAACGCGACACGATAACGTTTTGGGTTAACGATTTTTTGTCTCGTTAATTTTGCTCGGCTCTTTACTACTTATTTATTGGCGTTCCTCATATCTATGTTGGGCGCTATGCATTTTTTGAAAATAATTATGAAGGCCTTACATCTATGTGGCTCGATGAAAAATGTGGCCTGGGAATTCTTCTCGAGAATGCTAAAAAAAGCAATCAAAATAAGGTTTGGAGGGCTTATTCTCCATGTGTTGACATGTAGAAAAAAAGTATGAAAAAATTACAAAATGGCGGCTGAGTCGCAGCTATACTAAGTTTCTTAGGCGCTCCGTGGGAGGACGTGGAATTTTTATGGATCAGCACCTGAACGAAAAAAAAATGTTATTTACATTAGCTTTGCTAGAGAAGTACACACGATTATTGAAAATGTGTTTTTTTTTTCGTAAAATGGCATTTTTCTGGAGAATTTTTTTTCGCTAAACCATTCATCTTAATTTGTTCACAAGGTGGAAATTTTTTATGAATCGTAAAAATCACGTGTACTTCTTCAGAGAATATATCTAAGAAGCATCAGTTAAAAATTCTAGTAAATTGGATGGAAACTGTTCGAATTATGCGTTTTCCCAATTTAAAAAAAAACGTGGTTTCAAGAAATACGCGTTTAAGGAGGGAGATATCGATATAGGAGAGGAAAACATTGCTGATTTTCGTGATTTTTTTTTTAGAAAAGATTTTTTCGTCATTTTTTAGGCTTAGGGTATTTTTCATTACTGCTTTTGGCTATTACTTGGTAACTTTTTTTGATCAATCTGTAAAAATGGCGGAGTTATGGCGCGGTCTTCTAAACCGGTTGCGGCGTATGTTGTCAGACGGCGTGACACGAAGCGTCAGCCGGATTAATCGAAAAAAAACCAACGAAGACTTTTTCTCTTTCTAACACTTCTACGCAGAATATGAACCAAGAAAAAGTGAGAAATGTTAAATGTCGATAAAATAGTACGCTTTGAAACAAAAACATTGAATTTTCAGAAATTAATGGCTAACCTTGGCAATAAACAAGACCTTTTTTTATTTTCGAAAACATTTGGGGTCATGTTGAAGACAATAAGGTTCGGAAGATTTATACCAAATTTCATCAGATCGGCCGATCAGTTTTTAGCTATACCGCCGCTATTTTTGAAGATTAATGAAAATAAAAAAAATACCATGTAACAACCAAAAGTAGTAAAAAATCATGCCTTAAGTCTCAGAAATGGTGAAAAAATCTTCCCTTTAAAAAAAAGTCATGAAAATCAGCACATTTTTAACCTTCTTAAAATTTCAATTTCGATTTAAGAGCCTCACACGACGAAATTAAAGCTCTCGTTTGAATTCAGCATGTACCCACCGAGGCACTTTGATAGTGGATATTCAGTTATTAGGTCATTGTATATTTTTTTCTACAACGACTGGACTGAACAACTCCAAATTGTTACTTTCACTCTCTAGACAATTAAAAAGAAAAAAAATCGCGTCTAATTTTTCTTTTGTATATCATCGTATGGACCCGGCGATCTCCTTAGTTTAGGCCCGCTAGCTGGCTGGTGACCGCTGAGCCAAGGCTGTCAAGCTGACTGGCGAATGGAAGGCACTCGTCTTAAGGCGGAATATACATTTACAACGATAAAAAAAATTGTTTTTTTTTTTTTCTTTCAACGATAGAACTTTATATGTGCAATATTTTCCCAAAGTTTCAAAGCGAAATTCGAATAACTTCGAAAGTTACAGCCTGTCAACGCTGTGCCTCAACGATCGGATTTGGAGCGGGCGTGAACTTCAAACGCGTTTTTCTCAAAACTGCAATTTGAGAAATATTCCATATTTTCCTTTTAATTGGAAAATATGGATGAACAATGAAGTCATTATTATTCAAACAAAGTGCCACCGGGCAGTATAGCGAATCGGTGCCGGTGGTTCTGGCAACTAGGGTGATCGGAACCGAAAGATAAAATGTCCTTTTCGTACAATGATAAAACTTTCATGTGACCACATACTTTTTATGGAATTTTGAAAATTATGGAAATAGCAAGCTCTGGGAGAAAGCTCAATTTTCGACGAAAAAACATCTTTAGTTATTTATTATTAACAAACAGATAAACATAAAAATAAAATCATCCAGTCAGATGATAGAAAATATTATGTACCATGCTCTGTCCGAATTTAAACTGAATCGGACGAACATTTTTTCAGATACGGACCTTACACTTATTAAACTTTACTTTTTTTTTGCCTCCAAACTTTTTTCCATAAGCTTCGCAACGCACGGAATAACGTAATTCGTACAAATCCCGTTGTACATATGTGTCACCCCAGGCAACTGACAACTTTTCTCACTGATAAGACCCATTCCTCCGACGAACCACAGACACCGTAGACGAGTTCAGAAGCACCTACGGCCAGATCGATCTCGCCGTCTGATGAATTTTACAGCGTTGTTTATCCAAGATTCCGGCGAGCTTCGGTCGCAGCTGCCGATAAGAAAAACAGATCGAAAGCAAAAAGCTTGAAAAAAGCACCACCCCATGAGCATACAATATTACAGGTGAGGTCGCAACCAGTCAAATATGCAGACCGAAAATCATTGCCTCCTTCGCAAAAGCTCAAGTGCCAAAAAAAAAACACAAAAAATGTTAATTTAATTATATTCAGGACAACCGAGGCTAAAGTGATGGAAATATTAGGGACGTTCCGTGTGTTAGTGTTAACAGATTTTATATAAATATTCACATGTTTTCATTTATCAAAAAATGTCTTCACCAATCTGTCATCAATTCCGAATATTATTGCTGGTTCCCGCAATAAAATTTCGTTTATTTTATGAGTGTAAATAAATTTTGACATGAAAATTTCCATAATTTTTATTTATTTATAAAAAAAGGTCTTCAACAATGTTTCACCGATTGTGCAAGCTTTATTGCTAAAATGAGCAATAAAGTTGGCAATAAAATCAACTGTAGCTCATTAATCCTACGTACTTTTGCTCAGCTTTTTTTTATTAGTGGCATTTGTTGCAAATACCGTGAACGTTCCTCTCTCACAAGAAACATCACTTAAGTGTCTGCCTTTAATTTTGTTGAAACTCATATATGTGATAAAGCATTGAAAATGCTTGGACACGTATTTTTTTCACCGGCGGAAAAACGGTTTTGAGGGGGGAAACCACCTCCAAAGAAAAAAGTGTAGAGGGATGATTTTGCAGTTTCACCCATAAGCAGTCCACCGATCTGAATGAAAATATACCAAAATTCTTCTAATGTAGAGCGTTGAAAAATCCACTATGGAAGTATAGAAAAAAAATTAAATTAAGGGGTGACACGTCTTTCTTTGAGGGGTTGTTTCCCCCCTTAAAACTGCTTGTACGCCGATAAAAAAATACGTGTCTAATAGTTTTCAATGCTTTAGCACATACATGAGTTTCAACAAAATCGAAGGCGGGCACTCAAGTGACGTTCATCTCTCTGTAAATCGCCGCAGGTGTATACGCGAAAGATAGCACTCGCATTATCGCGACTGCGAGCGGACACTGTGATGCTTGGTCGTTGCAAAAGTTAGGCACTCGAAGGCGCGGGCATTCACGTTCACGTATCTTTCCAATTAATTTCGAATGGATGGCCGTAAAAAGACTTTACGATCTTGCTCGATGCACGGGCTTGGCACTATACAAAATCACATTCGACCTATATACACACACATATATATACAGGGTGTCCTTTAAAATAAATCACCAATAAATTCAAAAAAAAATTCACCAAATTTTTTTTTTAATTGACAAAAAATTTTTTTAGTCATTTTTTGAAAAAAATTATCTGTTTTTGGTTTTTCACGTGCCATTTGTACAAATAAAATAAATCGACAATAACTAAGAAACTTTTGAAAGTAATTGGCACGATATGCGTAGTGGGGGAGGACGGGGTTCAAAGTGCCGGGGGTGAATTGTTCCGACGGGAATATCCCTCAATGGTACGACATTCGCGACGCGCTTCACACTTATTCCTATCACTTTTTTTTCTCAGTCATATTCCTGTCCGAACAACTTACCCCCGACACTTTGAATCCCGTCCTCCCTTTTGAACAGTAATTCTAGCATCAAATATTCATGCCTCATTAAAAAAAAAACATAATATTCCTGTTTTTGACAAATAATCAGCAAAATCCTAGGAAGTAATTTTAAAAATTCGAAGAAATCTTTTTATAAAACTTTCATTATTATTTATTATGAAATTTAACTTAATTGACAGTCTTTATACGCATAACATATTTTTAAACATTAATCAACTTTCATAGACTTGAACATTTTGTATTAATTATAACATTGAGATCAATCAACTAACTATCATTATAAAATGGTAATATAAGTCTTTGTTCGGTCTCATGGAATGAACGATGAGACAAAACCATAATTGAATTGAAAGGAGGAGGACAAAATGGTTCTAGATAACACTAAATCTTCGTCGCAACCCACTGTTGTGCCTAAAACAATGGTCGATATTCAATGTCGATGGTTCGATAAAATTCTTCATCAATTAACCTTGAGAAATAATTGGAAGATATGAATTCTCCATCATGCCAATTTTTCTGTGGCTTTTTATGCCATCAACAAAAGTTGCCTCAAATTTATAACAAAATAAAAGTGGGCGAATTTGACGAAAAAAATTATTTTTACCTTATTTCGTTGAAAAATACATTAGCAGAATTTTTAACAGTTACGAAACATATATGATTGAAAAGTACATTCGAAAACCTATGTTTTCTTCTTTGACGTTTTTTTGTACAATGCATCACTTTTTGAGTATAATGAATCGAAAAAAAAAACGAGAAAAATTTCCCGGTATCCAAATTCGAGTGTAAAATCCAATTTAAAAATCTAAAAAAAATTGTAGTTGCTTTTGACACTCGAGTGAACTTAAAAACAAGTTATGAGCCCATTTAAAAATCACCTAATTTTTTAGTGTTTCACTTGGAGTGGAATGCTTCATATATAGTTCCTTCGTTTAAAGAAGAAAAAAAAATCGATTTTTTAACGTTGTAAATGTATATCCCGCCTTAAGGCAGTAGTCTGGTCTAGAAATTTGACAAAATCGATTTTTTTTCATTTTATTATTCCTCAGACCTTTCTTAATACGCTCGTAAAAAACCGTTTATAGATATTTCAAAAATTAGCAGAGTAATAGAAAATTATAAGCAAGCCGCGCGCTCAGGTAGCGCGGTCGGGAAGCAGCTTTGAACGCGTTCATCTCAGCACTATGTTTTTCAAATCGGCGCCCACGATATCTCGATAACTAATTGACCGATCGAGCTCAAATTTTGCACATACCTTCGGTAGCCTCTTTCTGAGGACTGGTAGCAGAATTGAGTCGAACAATAATTTCGCCCACAATTTATAACTTATCGAATACCCGAAAATGTATGAAATATCGTTCATCAAAGTATAACAGGCCGCCATTTCGTAACAAAATTTTTTTAAGTACTAATTCTCAATACAGATTGAGAATATATATTTTTTATTTTTTTTCAGATGCATACAACATCACCCAGAGTGGGCGCCGATTGAGGCGGTTTACGGTGGACCATGTTGTAAAAAAATAAAAAACTACATGAAAATATTTAAAATATATATTTTTTTCAATGTAGATACATTCTCATAAGAACAATGAATACATATGTAAAATTTCATCAAGACAACTTCACCGGTTTGAAAGGTATTCCAACCCAAAAATGACGTCAAAAATCTCACTCTAGACCAGACTACTGTCTTAACAGGGCACCCTGTATATATCCCTAGAGAAATCGGTAACAAATTGGAACGCCATTTTATTTTCGTTATATCATCACTCCAGCAAATTGCCTCGCGGTCTATCCATCTTGTAGCGAGAAATCAGTGTCGACATAAAAATTTATCTCCTGGTCCATATTCGCACCAAGGGCTCTACGTTAAGCTGTGCGCGGGTGGCGACGTACCGAGGTCCGTACCACGCGATAATCTGGAATCGCACATCTCGTCAACGTTTTATAGCGCGGAGCACGTTTTCGGCTGCCCGGGTGACGAGAATAACGAGCAAGGGGCACACACCATCGATGCTCAACCCCAAACCGGGGGCCAGACAGGGCTTCGTTTTTACGAAGCCGCGAGAGGACGAGGCGTGAGCCCGTGATTTAGCTACGAAACGAGAGCTCTCCTCGTGCTTAACTGTCCAAACGTTACTCGTCCGCCACCGCGCCTTCGGAAAATTCCAATCACGGCTGAGTGCCGGACTGATGACGTTGATCGGTCCACGATACCGAAGGGGACACACGTCCCTCATCGTGTCACGTGGAGACGCGAAAGACCACTTTTCTCCCGCATTGCCCTCTAGGATAAAAGAATTTTCACGCAACTTCATTTTTGCCAAGTCACCTGGGGGCTCTTTTATACTCTGTCGCGGAGAATAAGGTAATGGGGTCGTATCTGTCCGCGTGGGACGATGGAAAATTAAGCTGAAACGTCAGTACGCTTAGTTTGTTACGAGCCTTTATTTTTTAACTTGCTTTCTGTGAGATGCAAAACGGAAAATCGATATTTCACCCACTTCCCCCATGGAAATTTATATAGGCAAAAATATGCTGCAAATTTATTTTATTATTAATTGTAATATATGTGAAATTTATGCAACATATATTGAAAATATATGTTGCATATATGTGCCAAATTTTAATTTTCGTGACGTTTTTATATATGAGATGTATATGCGTGGTATTACTGTATATCAATGTATCATATATCGATGATATATGCAGCATTCACCCTGCATATATACCACATATATTTAGCGTATATGTTGCATACGCACTACGTACATACCACATATATACTGTATAAATGGTACATATATGCTACGCATATCTGTATATAGTGTTCATATGTAATAGCGTATTTTAACTGTACGTTGAGTTTTTTTTAAGTTTAAGTTTTAAGTTCTATTAAGGGGTTACCCCTACTTGCGATTTAGAAAAAATCGATTTTTTTATTCCATTTTTTTTAAGTATAAGTATCTGAGAATATGTCCTGAAAATTTCAAGTCGATCCGAACAAAATTGACTGAGATGTGAGCGTTGAAAGAGAAGAATCGGCGTTGAAAGAGCGTTGAAAGAAAAACTTTAAAGGCGTTTTTCTCAAAATGGCATTTATGAAGTCGGTGACCAAGATTACTCGAACACTAATGAACCGATCTTCTTGAAATTTTGCAGGCTTATTTAATACATAAAAATGTAGTATTTAATCGTTCGATTTTTTTTTCGAAAAAAAAATGGCCTTTTTATAGCCAAAAAACGGCCGTTTTTTTCGTTAAATTCGAACGATTAACTTTGACTGTCCGCCATTTTGTGAAAAATGAATATTTTTTAAAATCCTTCGATTAAAGACTAGTTTATACTTATATTTGACTAAATCCAACCGCTTTTTTTTTCAGATGATCCACTTCGCCGCAATGTTGGTCACCGCAAACCGTGTATATAAAAACATTATTTCATTGACGGCCATTTGCCACTAAACAATGTAATATTTTTCAATAAAAAAATTACTGAAAGTTTTTCAAGATGTGTTCTTTGAGATGGTATGTTGATCGATTAAAAAAGTTTTGTAGTTTTCTTTTAAAAATTTCATGAAAAAGGCCTTTTTTGCGCTACAAGTGGGGGTAACGCCTCAACTTTAACTGTAATAGTGTTTATACACAGCATATATTTTTTGTCAGGAATATGTATCAAAAATGTATGCGTCATATATGACGCATGAATGACACATATATGAATCATATATAACATACATTTTTGATATATTTTTCTGACAAAAAAATAAATTGAAAATATATCAAAAATATATGCGTCGTATATACCTCATATATGCATCATATATAGTGTTTATACGTACCATATATGTTTTGGTCAGAAAAATATATCGAAATTATATGGGTCATACATGCGTCATACATTTGGTGCATATATACTGAAAATATACGTATTATTCTTTTTTTCGTCACTATATATGCGGCCTAACTTTAGATTTCTTAAGGGGTTAGGCCCCTCTAGAATTATAGAACAGACGATTGTTTTAAAATGGTCCCCTAGGACCTCAAAAATGATGTCCCAAAAGATGATAGCCGAGAAAAATCTCTAAGTACTCGGTTTTCGAATTTTAGTACAAGGCTGCCTGGTCTGCAGCTCACTACTTACAACTTCAAACCCGTTTATCTCACAACTGCATTTTTTAAGTTGGCCGGAAACATAACTCAGACAATTTTCAACCGATTCACTTAAAATGTTAAATATATATTGTAAAATACATTGTCTATGGAAGTACGTAGGGTTTTTTTATATTGCATAGTTAATTTGTTATTAACAATTACCTGACGATTTTTGAGGCAAATTGGCACTTTCCACTATAGAAGTGCGCTATTTGGCCACAAATCAATATATCGAAAAAATCCTACGTACTTCTATAGCAGTTATTATAATCGAAAAAAATCATTCGCTCATTATAATTAAAAAATTACAGGAGCTGTTTGCCCGGCCGTAGACCCTGAAAAATGGGAGACGTCATCAAAAACGCTGCACAGCCGCCATTTTGGAATAAATCGCTTCAAAAAAATTATTGTATACAAGCACTGATATGTATGATAAACACCCTTTTTGTAATCTCGATTTATTTTGTAGTTTTTCTGAAAAAAAAAATCCCCAACAAGCCTATTTTTTCGGCCTCTAGAGTGGCCTAACCCCTTAAATAAAAATCCTGAAACTGAGTATAAACGTGTCATAATTTCTTCAATTACTATTGTGCCAAATTGGATATAGTTAATGAAACTGAATTGATCAAATTTGTTAAACATTTAAAAAGTTGAGCGCCCCAAGCTTCCATTTATAGTCATACATAGGTGACTTGGTGAACAAAATTATTTTCTACTTTCTACTGCATTAAATCAAAGCTTGTTCCTTTTTTTATATTTTTTTTACACATGAATTTGTTCGATTTCATTTGGTTTGATAAAATGAATAATTCTTTGGGGGTGAGTAAGCATTTGAATGTTTTCCATAAGTATTTCGTTGGGTGACTGAGATGTCAGATTTAAATTTTTCGAACGAAAAGGAATAATTTCTAATTTATCAAAAAATAGGTAATGTTGAGACGAATTCAACGGCCAAAAAAATGCTCTACCTCGAAAATCAAGAAAGTTATGGCGGCTTGAAGTTTTTGGAAACATCCCACTCAACATATATTGCAGCGGCGAGTTTCAAAAGGCGTCTTCGACTCTGTGTCGAGCAATACAATCAGTTATGGCTGTTAATTGTCACTATACTATTTTTTTTTCCAAATGGCGCATGTAAATGACCGAAACTGCGGGAACATAAAAAAATGCCTAGAAAAAATGAAAAAACGTAAAGCAAATTCCATCCGGTCCCCTGCCGAGGCCCAAGCCCCCGAAGACCAAGTGAGCACAATTTTTCGAACTCCGAAAATACAGTGTTTCTTCAAACACACCGTTCAGAAACTAAACGTCATCCCGTATGTGCTTTACGTGCGGAAACATCGAATCTGCAACGACACTCGATCCTAGTATACTTTGCACGTGCGCATACCACGTGTTACCGTCGCAGCGACCGCGAAGTCGTGACTTTTTCACTTGACATTTATATCAGCCCCTCCTCCCTTCTGTTGGGCTCGCGTAATAGAAGGGAGGAGAGATACGATGCGTCCGGGATAATCAATCGTGACTACCGCGTCACGATTTGATATACTTCAAAGATCGTAGATACATTCAAGGGTGTCGTGCGATTGTAACGAGATAGTGAACCTTGTTACAATGGGATTCGAGTGGAACCCGAGTGGGTTTGTTAGCCCGTGTTCCTTTCTCTCCGTTCTATCCTCGTTTGGCAAACTCGCGGATAACGGAGTCTTGCTTTAATAAGAAATCGTACGGATATGTTAGCGTTAAGTGCACGATGACGTTTGTGGCATACATTGATATCGGGTTTTGGTGACAAAAAAAAAACATGTGGGCTCTGCTATCTCATGTCAAAGAGATGCTACGATCTTTGAAGTTTATTTCTCTGCTTCTTGAATATATTTGTTGTGTGTGTGTGCTTGTGTGTGTGTGTGTGTGTGTGTGTGTGTGTGTGTGTGTGTGTGTGTGTGTGTGTGTGTGTGTGTGTGTGTGTGTGTGTGTGTGTGTGTGCGCGTGTGTGTGTGTGTGTGTGTGTGCGTGCGTGCGTGCGTGCGTGCGTGTGCGTGTGTGGGGTGTGTGTGTGTGTGTGTGTGTGTGTGTGTGTGTGTGTGTGTGTGTGTGTGTGTGTGTGTGTTAGGGTGACCCAAATGTGAGCTCTATTTTTTTCCTTTTTTTCACCATCAAATTATATTGTTCAAAGAAGAAAAAAAATTGTCGCGAAATCTGCAAGCGGTCAAAAGAAATTGAGAGGTCGCTCAAGCCTCTCAAAAATGCAAGTTTCCGTAAAAAAAAACGATATTTTTTTTCGTTCACTTCTTACCTATGGATTTTACACTTTATAATTTTTAAATTAAGCTCGCAAAAGATCTAGTCGGCGAATGAATATTTAGTGGTCGCTCAAGAGCTTCGAAATTTCCAATTGTCCCGATTCTTTCTCTTCTCACTCATAAATTGAACACTTTGTAAAATTTTCAAAACAATTTACCCTTTTTTTCTTAAGAAACGATTTTTTTTATTTCGCTCACACTTATAAACCAATAAAACGGATGACCTATGATTTTATTTACGAACAAGAGCTTTTAAGAATTGTTTTCTGATAACAAAGATTATAATTCTTGGGTAACTTTGAAAAATCTTGAGATAACTGTAAAATATCTGTTCCTAAAGAAATACGATTAATTGTTTTAATAATTTTACAAAGCGTCTAATTTATGAGTAAATAAAGAAAAATTGGCGTGAATTGAACACTTCGAAGCTCTTGAGCGACCACTAAATATTCATTGACCGGCTGGCGCTTTCGAGAGGTTAATTTTACAATTATAAAGCGCGAAATTCATGGGTAAGAAGTAAACGAAAAAAAATCGATTTTTTAATGAAAATTTGAATTTTTGGCAAGCTTGAGCGGCCTCTAAATATTTTTTGAACGCTCGCAGATTTCGTGACAATTCTTTTTTCTCTTTAATATGATGGTGAGAAAAAAGGAAAGAAATAAAGCTAACATTTGGGCTACTCTGATATATCAATATTAGGGCTATGCAATAAAAATCATTTTTTTTCGCGGTTGTAGATATTGTTAGTGTCTGCGTTAAAAAAGTCCCGCATCGAGTAGAGCCCTGTAGCTCTAAGGGGTTAGGCTACTGTGACGACAAAAAAATAAGGGTTAGTTTCCTACCCCCCCCCCCCCCCCCCCGATCGAGCTAAAATGTTGCACAAACCTTCCTTTTAATATTTTAAGACAACCCCTTAAGGGATTTTTGGCGACGCGCAATCGTTTTTGGGTTTTTTTGGGTTTGGGTTTGTTTGGGCATTTTTTTGGATGAAACAACCGTTTTTTTTTACTATGTACTGACATTGTATGCTAGGGCCCCGTAGGGAGAGAAAGGTTTTTTATTGCCCTAATACACACACTAACATACATATATATCCCTATTTCTCTCTGTGATTTTTTTGCAATTTTTACG
The DNA here is from genome assembly GCA_963210295.1 of Ophion ellenae. Lineage (NCBI taxonomy): Eukaryota > Metazoa > Arthropoda > Insecta > Hymenoptera > Ichneumonidae > Ophion > Ophion ellenae. The sequence continues at coordinate 41,151,995 of OY723389.1, forward strand.
GCGAAGGGAAAGCTGTACCACGTGACATTCAAGTGAATTTCAAAGCGAAATTCGAAAAACTTCAAACGTTACAGCGCCTTAACACTGTGCCTTACCTTATTCAAAAGTAATTAAATTAAAAAATAACAATTACTATTACTACTCTTATTGATAATTGAATTACTTTGTAACAGATGACTTAAGTAATTAGTTACCACAAGTACGTAATGCAATTTCATTCAAATTCTATATGAACTTCCAACGCGTTTTGCTCGAACGTACGTTTGCGAAATTGGAGTACAAGATTACTGAATAACTATTGAGCCTACTGAGTTGAAAGTTGGTACAAATATTGATGATATTGCTACCTTCTACTTGACGAGAATTATTTTTGAATTAAGAAGAAAAACGACTTTTTTTAATCCAAGTTTTGCGTGAAATGTTGATTTTTTTTGTAAACGCATGCGATTTTGTTGAATTTGCATTACCTTCATTTTGATTACTGTCAAATAGGAACTATACATGTCCTACCGGAAAGTTTATTTGAATTTTTTTGCTAATTAAAATTTACGGGAAGACTGCACGCGGATTCGCAACACAGGCGACAACCATTTTAATGACAAATGAATTTCAGAAAATTGTTTTATATACATAAATATACTATTGAAGTATACCTACAGTTTGATAAATGTCGAATAATTTTTTCTTAGTTTAAAAAATCCCTCAAAATTGCTTAATTGTTTCTCGTCTAAATGTATGTCTCGCCTTAAGGGGTTAGGCCACAGTAACGGGTATAAAATCATGTGCGAATTCAACAATCTTTTTTCCTATGAAAAAGTCATTCACTCATCAAATTAATTACACATTCATTTAGTATAAATATCAAACCGTTAGAAAAAATATATTTTTTTTTTCGATGTAATAAATGGCCGACTACTAATATTTTTTCACACGCTCCGCGGCGTGACATTTAGCATCCAACAATTTTTTACCTCGAACAAAAAACAAAAATTCTCGTCAATCTACATTAGAATACCTAGAGAAGTACGTACGGAATTTGAAAAATATTGTTTTATTCAAAAGTTGTAGGATTTAAACTTAAGGGGAGAGTAGGAGTTTGCACTTTTGAAAAATCGATTTTTGTTGTCTTTTCTCATAGTTAAACATTTCAAGAATATAATCCCAAAATTTCAAGTCAATCACAGCAAAAGTCTCGAAGTTATTGACTATTTAGTCCCGCTCCTCTAACACTGTAGCTTCGACTTATCTAAACTTCAAACGCGTTTTTCTCGAAACCACTTTTTCAAAGTCCGTGTTCACTGTCATTTGAAAACTACATGACCGATTTATTTCAAACTTGGTACACGCTTTCTACATATAAAATACCTCTCCCCAACGGTTAGTTTGAGATTTTTTTTATATTGAGGGGGTTTTCCACCCCCAAAATGGCGGAATTTTTCGTGAAAAATAGCACTTTCCACTTTACATGGCCACCAAAAAATTGGAAATGAAAAAGAAATTATCAAAGACCGTTGGGGGGGGGGGGGGAAGGATTTGATGATACTTTGACTAAATTTTAATGGCACTTGATTTCAGATAATTTCTAGCTGAGATACAGTAAACACCGCATATCGTGTTTTTCCAAAGGGGTTCGTCGAAAAGCTTCGTCACCAGCTTGTTTGTGGATATTTTCGCGTACAAATATCACGGAATGTTCTTAAAATGACACTTAACAATGTACAAAAGGTTTCAATAAATTTACTCTATCTATATAGATGAAAAAAATTCGCAAAAAGTGTTTTTTTCTCACGCTGAAACCCCTACCCTTCCATTAAAAAATAAATGTTCAGTGAAAAATTTCGTTATATCTGCTCATAAAATGAAGAGTTTTCGATTAATAAGAAATTCCGTACGTACTTCTCTGCGAAATGCAATAAGGAACATAACTTTTAAATTTGAAGTGAATCGGGTGAAAATTGTTGAAATTATTTGTCACGCCAATTGGAAAAAAGCTGTTTCGAGAAGTTTCGAGTCGTCGGCCATTTTGTACATCAAAAAAAAAAAATTCTAACAGCTTGATATTCGTACTAATTAGATGTATAATTAATTTTATGAGTGAATCACTTTTTCATACGAAAAAAATGATAAATTCGCACATGATTTTATACTCGTTACTGCGGCCTAACCCCTTAATACTTTCTTTTTTTTTCTAAAAGAACTTGACGATCTATAAGGAAACTGTGCAAAAATTTGTCAGGTTATGTTGACCTTAATGTGCATGCCCTTAAAACGGATAAAAACGATCCTCGCTCCGATGCTTGCACAAATAGTTGCATTGTTACGAAAGTAATGCAATCTTGCCGAAAGATTTCCATCGCTGCATTAAGAGGGAAAATAATATAGTAAGTGCATAGCATGATTCAGGCAGAAATTAAATTCGAAAGCGTTCACGGCGAGTATCCTCGTGACTCGGCTCGCTATCCTGAGGTATCTAAAGTATCGAATCCACCGGACCACCCTTTCATGACTAATGGGAAAATGACTCGAATTAAATGTCAGGTGCGAAATCCCCTTTGCTTTGATTCATCGAGAGACATGTACCATACAGCATTTATCCAGACACGAGAGCACACCCATAACTATTTCTCTGGCGTTGTGTACGTGCACACGGCGTGCCGATAACGATCGGCGATCTAGCGATTAATCCCCCTCGACAGATTAATATCCCTCGGGAGTGAAACTCGCGCGCGTCAGTCGAGTCGGCCAATCGTGCCAAATGAACGTGTATGAATTTTTGTCGAGCGTTCGCCGCAGCGTCGTTATAAAAGGTGAACATCAATAACAAATCCCGAAGATTAATTGTGCCAATCTGCTGGCGAACTATTGATTTCCTCCATCAATCGATTCCTTTTCAACGAAATAACGCGAGTTACTAAAGTTATTCGCCTTGGAGAAATTCCGCACCACATATCGACGCTGCTTACGAGAAGTAGCACGATTCAACGTTCTTACGAAAACCAACATGATTATGCTTTCGCCACGGAAACTAGCACGTTTCCATATTCACGGCGAAAACCAGCGTGTTAGAAAAATAGCTTAAGGAGAGATATACACCTAGATGGTCGAGGTCGAGGATTTAGAAGCTATGAACATTCCGTCGACCGTAGAAGACTTACACTATGGGCCTGGTATCGATGATTCCATGTAAGTTGACAAATTTCATGATTTATTCATTCCCAAATTTTCAAACGCGTTTTTCTCAAAACCACGCTTTTCAAATCGGTACCCAAAATTTCTCGAAAACCAATGAACCGATTGCCTTGAGGTTTTTTGTGGTTATTCGATACACCATTATCTAGTACTTGTCAAAGGATTTTTTTTCCGTTACTTAGTTTTTGTTTCATAGGCAAAATAATAACTAATTTTTGGCCCAAAAATCACTATTTATGTTCAAACGTCCGCCATTTTGTCATAAATCGATATTTTCAAAATCGGTTATGACGAATACTGGATTATAGTCTCTAATTTAATAATCTTTTTGGTTTTTTTTCAGATGATTTTTGAAGAAACGCCAATGCGTACCGTATGCGCAGATTTCTCTACGACGCCCCAAGGATCATACAAGATCCTTGTATATTTTTGATATTTTTAAATAAAGAAAATTGAACATGTTTTTGAATGTATATACTTTTAGATAATTAAAACCCCAATCCGAAATTTCAAATATTTTTCCGTGAAAAAATTCACAAAAATGACCTTTTTACGGCTCCTAGGTGTATATCTCCCCTTAATTGATTTTCACTGTAAAAACTAGCGTAAAAGGGGTAAGTTTAAAACCTTGAGGATCTCGTCGCTCGTACAATCTAACCAAAAAGAGTTTTGGTGAGAATTTCAAAGTCCTTCATGCTCAGATAAAAATCTGGAAAAATAAATTATTAGTATTTTTCAAAAAATTCCCACCTCTGTGGTACAATGAGCCACGCCGCAAATTTTTTTCGATCCCATTATTTTTGTATTTTTAATCTATTTGCAAAAAAATATGGAAGCTTCATTGTACACCCAAAGGTCTATAAAATCGGCTATGACTTTTTCCCGAATCAGACTACCTTGGTTAGAGTAAAAATTCGTTTAAAAAAGTGACGCACTGTACCGCACCTTCCCCTAGTAATCTTTGACAACTGGCATCAGGAAGTATTGAGGTTTACACCCGTATTCATAGTCGTTCCTTAAAGCCTTAGGCCACAGTAACGGCCATAAAATCATGTGCGAATTTAACCATTGTATTCGTATTTTATTTCGTAAAAATTTCGTTATAATTGCTCATAAACTGCTTATAAAATAAAAAGTTTTTGATTAATCAGAAATTCCGTACGAACTTCTCTGCGAAATGCAATGAGGAACATAACTTTTAAATTTGAAGTAAATCGAGTGGAAATTGTTGAAGTTATTTGTCACGCCAATGGAAAAAAGCTATTTCGAGAAGTTTCGAATAGTCGGCCATTTTGTACATCGAAAAATACATTTTTTTTCTAACAGCTTGATAATCATACTAAACAGATGTGTAATTCATTTTATGAGTGAATCACTTTTTCATACGCAAAAAATTGTTGAATTCGCACATGATTTTATACTCGTTACTGTGGCCTAACCCCTTAAGGCGAGATGTACATTTAGACGAGAAACAATTTAGCAATTTTGATGGATTTTTTAAACTAAAAAAAATTATTCGACATTTATACAACTGTAGATATACTTCAATAGTATATTTATGTATACCCGTTACTGTGGCCTAAGGCCTTAAGGGGTTACCCCCACTTGCGATTTTGAAAAAATCGATTTTTTTTATTGCATTTTTTTGAAGTATAAGTATCTGAGAATATGTCCTAAAAATTTCAAGTCGATCCGAACAAAATTGACTGAGATATGAGCGTTGAAAGAGAAACTTTAAACGCGTTTTTCTCAAAATGGCATTTCTGAAGTCGGGGACCAAGATTACTCGAACACTAATGAACCGATCTTCTTGAAATTTTGCAGACTTATCTAATACATAAAAATGTAGTCTTTAATCGTTCGATTTTTTTGTTAAAATCGAACCATTAACTTTGACTGTCCGCCATTTTGTGAAAAATGAATATTTTTTAAAATCCTTCGATTAAAGACTAGTTTATACTTATATTTGACTAAATCCATCCGCATTTTTTTTCAGATGATCCACTTCGCCGCAATGTTGGTCACCGCTAACCGTGTATATAAAAACATTATTTCATTGACGGCCATTTGCCACTAAACGATGTAATATTTTCCAATAAAAAAATTACTGAAAGTTCTTCAAGATGTGTTCTTTAAGATGGTATACTGATCGATTAAAAAAGTTTTGTAGTTTTCTTTAAAAATATTCATGAAAAAGGCCTTTTTCTGCGCTACAAGTGGGGGTAACGCCTTAAGAAATAAGACCTCCTTGTTCTTTGTTCTGAACAACGAATAAGGAATAAGGATTCCTAAAGGGACGACTATGAATACGGGTCTTAGTCATGAAGAATTACACGATTGAGCAACGCATAGAAATTGTTATTTGCTGCATTTTAACCCTTATTCGGCACACTTCAGCGGAGAGACGTACTCGGCACACTGGGGTCTACTCGCACCCCAGCGACAAAAACCGTTATTATAAATAAACTATTAAATATTTTAACTTGAATTTTTTTGGGACTTCTTGAAAGCCTCTTTTTAAAAGTAGTGTAGGTTATATAGCCGAACATTTGATCTGAGTATGTTCAACAAATTAAAATTGCGAAAAAAGTTTAGGCAGGTACTTTAAATCTATGAAATATGGTCGTGGGGTGCAAACCACCCCAGTGTGCCGAACAAGGGTTAAGACACCCTTCGGTTTGTTTATGTAAATGGTCTGTCGAGAAAATCGGGGGAAAAATGGCCAATTTGTAACAGCAGCCTTTCTTGGACATTCGCTTCGACCAAACGTTGCAACGTCCCGTTGGTTCTTGACAGTGCCTGGCTCTGCAGGGATAGCACAAGGCACGCGAAGCCTAGCAGGGATATTCAATCATATTTCCATTAGCAGTTGTGTGCAGGAAAGATCTCGACTTAATAGGTTTGTTAATAACTTCTTGATGAGATGCTACGGGGGACCGGAACATATACGTCATTGGCATGTGTTGCAACATACCATTCTATATACGCATTTGTATACATATATTTTGATGTATACATAAATCTAACCGACACTGGTGGATGGACGGTCGGGTTTCCGCTCCAGCGCTTCATCGAGTTAAGGGGTTACCCCCACTTGCGATTTTGAAAAAATCGATTTTTTTTTATTGCATTTTTTTGAAGTATAAGTATCTGAGAATATATCCTGAAAATTTCAAGTCGATCCAAACAAAATTGACTGAGATATGAGCATTGAAAGAGAAGAATCCGCGTTGAAAGAGCGTTGAAAGAGAAACTTTAAACGCGTTTTTCTCAAAATGGCATTTCTGAAGTCGGTGACCAAGATTACTCGGACACTAATGAACCGATCTTCTTGAAATTTTGCAGGCTTATTTAATACATAAAAATGTAGTCTTTAATCGTTCGATTTTTTTTTCGAAAAAAAATGGCCGTTTTATAGCCAAAAAACGGCCGTTTTTTTCGTTAAAATCGAACCATTAACTTTGACTGTCCGCCATTTTGTGAAAAATGAATATTTTTTAAAATCCTTCGATTAAAGACTAGTTTATACTTATATTTGACTAAATCCATCCGCATTTTTTTTTCAAATGATCCACTTCGCCGCAATGTTGGTCACCGCAAACCGTGTATATAAAAACATTATTTCATTGACGGCCATTTGCCACTAAACAATGTAATATTTTTTAATAAAAAAAATACTGAAAGTTCTTCAAGATGTGTTCTTTAAGATGTTATATTGATCGATTAAAAAAGTTTTGTAGTTTTCTTTTAAAAAAATCATGAAAAAGGCCTTTTTTGCGCTACAAGTGGGGGTAACACCTTAAGCAGTCTTCTGCACAGCCGATACTCGGAGCGGTGACCGCTTAACCGTGCATTGGGCGAGGCATCAACCAATCAACGGCAGGTCAATACTTCTGAGGGATTGGTAGAAATACGCGAGTAAAACGTCTGTGCACCGGAGAATCAAAAGAATACAGGGCCGTCTATGGTGGCACGGGTTTTCTCACAGTTGCCCCGTACCCTTGGCAAATGCGGTATAATGCAACTTGAGAGATACCTTTAGGTGAGGACAAAATTGCTAATTTTCTCTATTCGTTTTTGAGGAAATATTTATTAGACTTAGGGTATGCTTTACTACTACTTTTGGCTGTTACATGGTATTTTTTTTACTTAATTTTTTCAAATGGCGGAGGTATGCCACCTTCTAATCTGCATTTTTAAAACTGACGTGACGTATAACTAAAAAATTAATCGACCGATTCCGATGAAATTTGGTATAAATCATCCTAACCTTATTGCCTAAAACAAGACCCTTAATGTTTTTGAAAATAAAAAAATTAAAGTATTTTTTTATTACAAAATGTAGGATTTTTTTTAGAAAATTCAATCTTTTTGTTTCAGTGCGCACCATTCCATCGATTTTCAACATTTATCACTTTTTCTTGGTTCATATTATACGCATGAGTGTTAATGAAAAAAAATCTTCGTTGGTTTTTTTTCAGACTAATCGCGCCGACGCTACGTGCTTACAGTCCTGATAGCCAACATTACATAGATACGACATGTCCGAAGTATCCTTCATCCTTCATTAGCATATTACGTAGAAAAGTTTCATCACATGAATTTTCTAAAACTTTTGTCAACGTTTGGAGGGTGTCCTGTTATGAATGGATAATCCTGCAACTGTCGATAGGTTGGACGATGTCCCACTATATGCTGGAATTTCAGTTCAGTAAAAGTCCCACGGTTTTTGAGATAAAAATAATATGCTTTTGGTTTTTCGGCTGCCATTTCTACAAGCGATAACCTTTTTTACCCGGATAAAAAAATTCTCTTGGCTATTTGTTTTATCTAGAAAAGTTTTCTTTTTAACGGTAAATGTTAAGGGGTCTTCTTACTTTAAACGCTAAAAAAGGCAATTTTCATGCTTTTTTTTATAGGTTTATATTATAGATATTGACATAAAAGTTGTTACACTTAATAAATACACTTTCGAAATAGATTAAAAGAAAATTATTAATTGAATTCACTATTTATAGACGAAAATGGTAGTTAATAATGTTAACAATAAAAATGGTAGAAAATGGTAGTTAAAAAAATGTCCTGAAAAAATGTTAGGTCTGCGCTGTTGATGAAATCTCAGAGATGGATCATCCGAAACAAACAAATCAAACGGTTTTACATTCAGTATGTTAATGGCTATAGCGCATATCATACGATTTTAAATATATGCGAAAATAACAAAATGGCGGACATTTTTTGAAAAAACAAATAAACGTGTTTTTCACCGTTTGTGGCAAAAAAATAGTAAATATCAAAATTTAAAAAAAACTTGATATGCGTTACAGCTATAATTGTAAAGAACATGTACTTGAAATTTCATAAGGAAAAACGCGTTTAAAGTTTGTTTGGGTTACATAAGTACGTAAAAAAAATGTTTAGTGCATTTCGAAAATGTATTTATTAAGTGTAACAACGTTTATATCGATATGTATAATATAAATCTATCAAAAAAAATCATGAAAATAGCCTTTTAAGCGTCTAAAATCAGAAGACCCCTTAAGGAAACTTTATGAAAAAATATCTTATGCAGAATTTTCAAACCAACCAATTCGAACATTTGACTTTGATAGCCTGAGGTGTAAAAAAAAATGTACCACGCATATCGTGCTGATTGAAAAAAGTTGCTTACTTATTGTCGATTCGTATCATTTGTAGAAACGGCATGCGAAAAACCAAAAGCGGATGATATTTTTCAAAAAATAACATAAAGTCCAAAATGTCGAAAACCGTGGGACTTTTATTAAACTGAAATTCCAGCATATAGTAGGACACGATCTGACGTATCGATAGTCGCAGGATACCCTGTATACTTTGCCAACTTCGATAGAAGTTGCAAGCTCGTACACTTCTAAATATCAGAAATGTAATACTGTGTGAGAAGTGGCCTGCTGTGTCTTTTAGCCGCTGATGTATGTGCATATTACGCATACAAACGATGATCCGCGTATGCTCACCCCTGGGAAGACCTCATGCTGCACGTCGCCCGCGGCCGTCGGGTCGTCTTTCACGAGGCGTGGGCGTAAAATTGGTCCGCGATCGCCGTTCCGCAGCTCGAGATGTACGAGCGTGCTCGGCCAGTTCGCGCAACTTCGTATCAATTACTGTCAGCCTATCTCCCGTATATTTTGTCTCCCGACTGAACAAAGCGATTCAATCGATTCCCTCGGACTCGATTCCTCGCGAATGACGTACTCCATTTTTTGTTTTTTTTTTCTTCATCAACGCCACGCAGCTTCGATGACGCGAAACGAAAAAAAAAAAAATCGATAATTCGTGGAGCGAACGGCGAATCGAAAATCCGTCAATGAAAAAATTAATGTCAAAATATAAATCGACGAATATTCCGATACGATGTGCATTGCCCAATCGTGACGACTTGTAATGTTTGCACCGTTTGTGCGATGCTAGATACAACTTCTCACACTTGGCTGTTTTTTTTTGTTTTATTTTTTTTTTTGCGATATGGTAATACGCGAGTGTGCCGGAGGTCCGAGAGAAAAAGCCGCCAATGAGATTCCTTCGTTCGGAAAAAAGAAGACATAAAAAATACTAAGGTTTCGGCTCGTTAATTTGCTGTGTCGACGTGAACGTCGCGTATACCCTTGGGTTGCGCAATTGACAACGCGTATCGCATGCAAAATAGCCTTCCGTCTTTCTGGCGGTTCCGTACGTGAGTAGTAACGACTGGAGATGTGGTTGTAGATTTTTTTAGAGCCTGGGGTCAGCTTTCAAAATTGAAACTATCAATGCGAAGAAGTAGAAATATTACACCTTAATATTAGACCGAAGTTTCGGTGACTGTGTTTTATTGATCATTTTTGAGCATTTGAAATTCGGACGGGAATCCGAAATTCGAACGATCAATATTCAGAAGGACCGAAATTTCGAATTTAGTCATGACGAACGTTCGAGTATAGATAGATCAATCTTATGATAGTCTGTAAAATAGTTAATCGAAATTGTGAATACAAACAACAAATATCAGATTTCGTAAATGTGTCAGTCGCATTGTAAATATTACAACAGTTTACAATTTCGAATTCATTAACCCTTTGTGCCATGGCGGCACTCTGAGAGTGCCATCTGTTTTATAACCATTTTCTGAGCAATTTCGACCGAATTTTCGATTTTTTTTCGATGTTTCAGCATCAGTCATATATACAAGAATAGGAATTGATGTGCAATAATTTAAGGGGAGATATACACCTAGGAGCCGGAAAAAGGTCATTTTTGTGAATTTTTTCAAGGAAAACTATTTGAAATTTCGGATTGGCGTTTTAATTATCTAAAAGTATATACATTTAAAAATATGTTTAATTTTCTTTATTTAAAAATATCAAAAATATCCAAGGATATTGTATGATCCTTGGAGCGTCGTAAAAATGTCTGCGTATACGGTACCCACTGGCGTTTTTTTTAAATCATCTGAAAAAAAACCAAAAAGATTATTAAATTAGATACTATAATCGAGTACTCGTCATAGCCGATTTTGAAAATATCGGTTTATGACAAAATGGCGGACGTTTGAACATAAATAGTGATTTTTGGGCCAAAAATTAGTTATTATTTTGCCTATAAAACAAAAACTAAGTAATGGAAAAAAATCCTGTGACAAGTACTAGATAATGGTGTATTGAATAACCACAAAAAACCTCAAGACAATCGGTTCATTGGTTTTCGAGAAATTTTGGGTACCGATTTGAAAAACGTGGTTTTGAGAAAAAGGCGTTTGAAAATTTGGGAATTAATAAATCATGGAATTTTTCAATTTACATGGAATCATCGATACCAGGCCTATGGTGTAGGTCTTCTACGGTCGACGGAATGTTCATAGCTTCTAAATCCTCGACCTCGACCATCCAGGTGTATATCTTCCCTTAAAATCATGGATTCGTCATCAGCAACCCCAAAAACCCTCGAGTAATGAATTTGAAGCTGATTGGACTAAAGGAAAATGTGTGACACAAAGGGTTAAAGCGAAGGACCCAAAAGTCAAACACTTAACATAGCGATGAACCAAAATGACATACGGTTCGGATAGCGAAAACTTCGGATCGAGCAACACTACTTGCGCTTCAGAATGAATATCGCAGATGGCGTTAGTGGTCAGTCGGGTCAGGCAGTCATGCCATGTTCGCCATTTAGGTATTCGCCATTTCGGACCATCGATCATTTGCGTTTCTAATAACCACACATTCGAAGTTTGTAGTCGCGATATATGGCCTTTTGCTATAAACGGTATTACGCATATTAGATACTCACTTTTTTCTATTTCGGAGATATGAATGTTGTAGATTGTTCGAATCTGTATTTGTATGACTCAAACTGCAGACTATCTGAATATATGTTCTCGAATAAATAATCTTTTCGTGTAATAGTTATTCGATTTCGTCATCGGTCAAAGGATACAATTAAAAATAATTTAACCTTCGTTATTTCGAGAGTTCATTATTCTGTCGTTTCGAAATCTTTGTCGTTCTATATTTGGTCATTCGACATTTTGGCCTCCACCCTGAAATTCAGAAAAGATTTCTTCGAATATCTAACGCTGCAATGGTAGAATTAATTATTTTGCTGTTGTATTATTATATTAATTTATTATCGTTATGATTGTTATTGTTGTTGTACATTCATTTAAAAAGTAAATTCATGATGATTGTTATCATTGTTATAGATAATATTGTTACTATTGTTGTTGTTACTATTATTGATTACACTAAACACCAAAGTTCCGGTGGCTTTTTTTTATTGATCACTTTAGGACGGTTGATATTACTCGGTAAAGGTTTTTTTAAATATCTGACATTGCAATGATAGAATTAATTATTTCACTATTACTATTAAATTCATTTGTTATTTTTATTATTGTTTTTATTAATATTATTATTGTTGTTGTTATTATTATCCTTCATTGAATTAATAAGTGCATTCATTGTTATTTTATTAATTGATTCAAACGAGTTTAATGAACTTTGTACATTAAATTAAAAAGTAAATTCATTATTATTGTTATTTTTGTTGTTGTTGGTGTTGCTGTTATCCTTTAAAGTTGTTACAGCTTGAGACTGTGCGTTCCCGATTATTTTTTTAGCAACTTTTTAAAACAATATGCTGCTCGTCCACACATTTCCAGCAATCAATCAAATATCCAGGACATTATTAGGTGCAGTCATGTTTGATTCGAGGGTTCCATCGAAACGGCCGAAAAATGCCGCTTTTTCGGACTTCTTGCTCGAAATCTGTACGAGATATCGGAAAAAGACGCGTTTACAGCGCTACACGAAATGAGCGGGTCCACTTTTCGCATCTTCGTAAATATTTCTGATTGCAATAATTGCGTGGAATAAAATCGAGTCGAAAAAATACTCTGGCAAGTTTACTTACAAATTTAAACAACAAGTTTTGGAAGATGACCTTTTTCGGCGTATTTTTTGTTTATAAGGAAAGAACGGTTGGCTGTAAATTAATAATGGTAGTACACGCGTTAGCGACTGATATTGGAAAGAGAATGGAGAAAAGTTTTTTTTTCAGTTAATAATTGTAGCAATTATCGTTTTCATCGTTTTGGGAGCAGTGATGGCGAGAAAATAGCGTTGAATATTTTATTTGTCTGATTTCGCGCTGATAATACGCACTTGGGACCCGTTCAATGTGAACTTCGAAATTTCGACTTGAAATTTGGCCACAACGTTCTTGAGATGTAGAAGAAAAATACGAGAAAAAAATATTGATTTTTTAAATTATATTTTTTCCTTCGTATCTGATCCATCGTACTTCTCCTTTTTCTATACCTAACTAATGCCACTTCCCCTCTTTTTATCATTCTTTATTAATTATTCAATAATTTATTTTTTCGCCTCCGTTTATTATTTTTTAAATTGTTTTATAGTTTATTCATTATTATGTTTATTTTCATTAATTATTGATTATTGTTATTCTTCCATTTATAATTTATTATTATTATTATTTTATTTTTTTTACTTACGGGGGTGTATTCGCGTTGTCAATGAATTAATTGTGTTTGCAGTGAGGCTTATCAATTGAGTAGGTTCGGCAAAATATGGCGATCGATCTGACCCTCGCATCACGAGAAGGAGAGACACGTCTATTTAATTTCCATTAACCCCGACTGCGGAGCTCCAAGTATAAAATTTCCAATGGCGAAATAATTCAGATGTCTCGCGTTACGTTCAATATTTATTCACGCCGGAACATCGACTGATCCTTAAGTGCCGTAACTTGAGAGTCACGCGTCAGCAACAGCTTGTTGATATTATGTATTTCAAGCGAGTACGTACGGGCATATTGCAGGCTAAATTCAGTTGTAATATCAATAATACGAGCCTCTCCCCCTTTATTGTATCCTCTGATATCCGAAGACACCCTTTTGACTCCTCCCTCCTCCATTGGGAATATCCAGTGCACTGCATCGTATACGCGAAGTCTTGAAAACTTTTTTCCCGCTTTTATAAGTCTATGCATATGCCCGCTCAATTTCGCTTGTTTCACGGGATGAGACATTTTTTAGCGAGGGGTGGAACGAGCCAGGGACTTTCGCATGGGGAACTTTCTCAACTGTCACGTAGAGTTCGTAAAGTTTTCAGAAACATTTTTTTCGGAATTTAACAAGTCTTCGATAATATCGGAATGGACGAACGCATTTTATTCGTATTAAGGGTCATTAAGGGGATTATCCGAAAGTGGCATTCCAAAAATCGGTGGAATTTTGGGAGTAAAGGGGAGATATCTTTAGGCGAGGAAAAAACTTGCTGATTTCCATGAGTCTTTTTTTAAAGGGAAGATGTCTTCACCATTTTTTAGACTGAGGGTATGTTTCATTATTACTTTTGGGTATTACAAGATATTTTTCAAAATTATTCTTGAAAAATGGCGAAGATATGTCACGGTCTTCTAGACTGCATTTTCCAAACTGGCGTGACGTATAGCTAAAAAACTAATCGACTGATTCTGATCAAATTTGGTATAAATCTTTCGAACCTTAATGTCTAAAACATGACACTGAATATTTTGGAAAATACATAAATGTAGTTCTCGCTGTAAGTAGCCGATCTTGAAAAAAGAAATTCACAAAACGGGGGGTCATAAAAAAAGTGTATTTTTTATTCATATTCGGGGTCTTAGAATGTAATAAGTTTCAAACAAAAAAAAACTTTTTTGGATTTTTTTTTCCAGAAAAACCACAAAATGAATGGAGATTCCAAAAAAGGGTGGTTATCATACATATCAGTGCCTGCATATAATAATTGTTTCGAAGCGATTAATTTCAGAATGGCGGCTGTGCAGCCTTCTTCTCAAAACTGCATTTTTGAAGTTTGCCGGAAACATAACTCAGACAGTTTTCCATCGATTCACTTGAAATGTTGAATATATCTTGAAAAGTACATTGTCTATGGAAGTACGTCGGTTTTTTTTTTATTGCATAGTTCATTTGTTATTAACAATTATCTGACGAAATTTTTCACTTTCCAAAAATTTGCCTAAAAAATCGTCAGATAATTGTTAATAACGAATGAACTATGCAATATAACAAAAAAAATCCTACGTACTTCCATGGACAATGTATTTTTCAAGATATATTCAACATTTCAAGTGAATCGGCTGAAAATGATCTGAGTTGTGTTTCCGACCAACTTAAAAAATGCAGTTTTGAGATAAACGCTGCACAGCCGCCATTTTGAAATAGATAGCTTTAAAAAAATTATTGTATACAGTCACTGTTATGTATGATAAATACCCTTTTTTGTAATCTCGATTTATCTTGTAGTTTTTCGGAAAAAAACATCGCCAAAAAGCCTATTTTTTTCGGCCTCGTGAGTGGCCTAAGGCCTTAAACTTCCGCCCTCAAACCTAGAATTTCAACGCTATCAGCAATAGCACAGAGTTCGATTGAATTCTGTACTGTTCAGAGACCAAATCTCGCCAGGTAGATGCGTTCGGTGCCAAGCAGCACGCAGTGAGTGCCTTGTCAGACAAAAGATATTTCAGATTACACGCCAAGACGAGGGACGTAACGAACATCACGGAAGGGGCGTTGAGGATGAGAGGAGGAGATGCAGGAGGAAGCTCACACCCTCTCAAGGGCCCGATAACTTATTAACATTTCGGCGCTCGTGCGACGTGCGCAGCGTGAGAGCTCGGAACTCTCTGAACTCAGACAGCAGGGGTTGATGCTCCGCCGGTGTGTCGCTTCTCATCTGCCAAACCCAACCCCGTCCCAAATCTCGTTTAATAATGCGCCCTTAAATTCTATTAATGACAAATTGCTTTACCCCGCCGAGTTTCGGCTCTCAAAGTGCGTGTCCTTGCCCGAGACCAAACTTTCGTCTTTGATCGAACGATTTAATAGTCATGTACGATATGAACTTCAAACTTTGTAAGAGTAACCGCGCGCTTCGTTGATCGTAAAATGAGGAGAAAATAATGTGGCACTTGATTCTTTTGTGGTTTTTTCTGGAATTTCTGGCCACGGAGATGCTGTTTCCATAGTTGTAAAAAATTCTCAGTGGGTGAAGATTCCAACCCTACGCAAGATTTTCTTCAGCGATTTTTCTTACGCTTTTGCAGACTTCACTCACATGGAAAATTCCTTCCTGAAATTTATGCTCTCTTGCACTCGGAGATTTTGCAAGAAGTCTGCTCTCTGTGGTGCATCCGGTAATGGAAAATGGTCATCAGCATCATCCACGAACTATTGCTCGCCGCGCGCGATTCAATGATTGACTTAAGGGGAGATATACACCTAGATGGTCGAGGTCGATTAATAAGAAGCTATGAACATTCCGTCGACCGTAGAAGACCTACACTATGGGCCTGGTATCGATGATTCCATGTAAGTTAACAAATTTCATGATTTATTCATTCCCAAATTTTCAAACGCGTTTTTCTCAAAACCACGTTTTTCAAATCGGTACCCAAAATTTCTCGAAAATCAATGCACCGATTGCCTTGAGGTTTTTTGTGGTTATTATATACACCATTATCTAGTACTTGTCATAGGATTTTTTTCCCGCTACTTAGGTTTTGTTTTATAGGCAAAATAATATCTAATTTTTGGCCCAAAAATCACTATTTATGTTCAAACATCCGCCATTTTGTTGTAAATCGATATTTTCAAAATCGGCTATGACAAGTACTAGATTATAGTATCTAATTTAATGATCTTTTTGGGTTTTTTTTTAGATGATTTTTGAAGAAACGCCAGTGGGTACCGCATACGCAGATTTTTTTACGACGCTCCAAGGATCATACAATATCCTTGTATATTTTTGATATTTTTAAATACAGAACATGAAACATGTTTTTGAATGTATATACTTTTAGATAATTAAAATCCCAATCCGAAATTTCAAATAGTTTGCCTTGAAAAAATTCACAAAAATGAACTTTTTCCTCCTAGGTGTAGATCTCCCCTTAAGGCCTTAAGCCACTCTAGAGGCCAAAAAATAGGCTTTTTGGGGATTTTTTTTCTTCAGAAAAACTACAAAATAAATCGAGATTACAAAAAGGGTGTTTATCATACACATCAGTAAATGTATACAATAATTTTTTTGAAGCGACTAACTTCAAAATGGCGGCTATGCAGCGTTTATCTCAAAACTGCATTTTTTAAGTTTGCCGGAAACACAACTCAGACAATTTTCAACCGATTCACTTGAAATGTTCAATATATCTTGAAAAATACATTGTCTATGGAAGTACGTAGAATTTTTTTTATTGCATAGTTCATTTGTTATTAACAATTATCTGACGATTTTTTAGACAAATTTTTGGAAAGTGAAAAATTTCCCTAACATGCCCAACATTTCAAGTGAATCGGTTGAAAATTGTCTGAGTTATGTTTCCGGCCAACTTAAAAAATGCAGTTTTGTGATAAACGCTGCACAGCCGCCATTTTTTTAATTAATCGCTTCAAAAAAATTCCTGTACACAGTCTCTGATATGTATGATAAACACCCTTTTTTGTGATCTCGATTTATTTTATAGTTTTTCTGAAAAAAAAATCCCCAAAAGCCTATTTTTTCGGCCTCTAGAGTGGCCTAAGGCCTTAAGGAAGATTTAAGGCCCAATTTCGAAGATCTCAGGCCCACCCCTAAATCTTCGAAATAAATCAACGACAGTACCTCTTTTAGAGGTTATGTTATGGACCAGTATATGTCCCAAGTGGTACAGCTCAAAATACGGTTAAAAAATCTACATGTCCGCAGTTTAATCACAAAGTAAGCGAAACTTTTTTCTACCTAGCTGAAAAAATTAACTGCAAATTACTCGATTTCTCATTTATTTTTGGTGCACATTCCGATGAGGTGTCACGAGACTGATGCGGCGTCCATACAACGAAAAACCCTGCCCTCTCTTGGTAAAAGTTGGTAATATTTCGTTGGGCCATCTCTCCTCTACGGCCATCTATCCTCGAATTTCCCCACCATATTTTTACACCTAGAATCTAGATCTATTTTTGAGATATTTCGCTCACCGACTTTGAAAACGTACTTTCAAGAAAAAAAGCGTTTAAAGTTTCGAACGACTCTACGAGCCTTTCAACGGGCGTCAACGTAAGAGTCTGTAAATCTGTCAATTTTTATCCGACCACCTGGAAATTTTCAGGGAACATTTATAAGACGATATACCGCCAAAATATATTGGTTTCGAAAAAAGTGAGTTTTCGACTTTTACAACTAGGCTCAACCCCTCAAAGGAACCTATCCGAGACCGGGAGCAACGAATTTGTGCGAGGAGAGAAAAAGACAGTTGGACTCGGTATAATCGATCACTGCGGTAATCGTGTACCGTAACGGAGAAGAGTGGTCGTCGAGTTGATCCATCGAAATCAGCTTTCACCGCAACAAACTGTCGTCCCATGAGACTCGTCCGCGGACTCCGCTGACCACATACGAAGCCCGAGGACCTTACCGGACTATTCTCCGTCTCTTTCCACCTGCCTCAGATCGCCCACTCCCATTTTCAACGTGTCACATTTTTTATTTGCAACGCCGGAAAAGGGATTTCCCATGTAACATTACTGGGACAATTTTGGGACAAGGCTTTAAGCAATGCCAGAGAAAAATGAGAAGACTACAAAGATCGCATAAAGATGAGGACAAAAAGTTTGACACATTTTTTCGGGGAACAACGAATATGAACAAAACGTCTATATATATATATATATCTACATATTTTTAATTTGTAAAAAATTTGATAGTTACCTAATATTAAAATTTTATACACAATATTTAACAATTTAAGTAATAATTAAGTAATCAAAATAAATAATAGCATAATTACAAACTTAGTCCATGGCAATATTCATATATTAATATTAAAAATAGTACATTATATAATAGTATATAATGTACTATTTTGAATATTAATATATGAATATTGCTATGGACTAAGTTTGTAATTATCCTATCATTTATTTCGATTACTTAATTATTCCTTAAACTGTTAAATATTATATATAAAATTTTTATATAAATATAATCATAATAATTTGAGTAATAATTTTTTAATTTTAAGTAATAAAATGTAAATAATACTCAAGTTATCAGAATAAATAATATAATTATTAATAACTTAGGCCATGAAAATATTCGAATATTAATATTACAAATAATATATTAATACAAATATATGCATATAAGTATATATGTCGTATAATCATAATAATTTAACGTACTTTAAAAACTTAAGTAATCATTTTATTCTCTTCCAGGCACGACTCGCTCGAGACCTTCATCGGTTTTATGCATCGATTTATTATAATTCACAAGAATCACTCGAATTTCTCACGAAATCGAATGTCTCGCGTCGAAAGTGCATTTTCTCATTGGTCACTTAGCACAACATTTATCTCTTGGCCCCTCGGCCCTCGTCCCACTGTTTTCCGACAATTCCCCAAATCTTTCTCATCACTACCATTCTCCCCCGCCAAATTGCCGGAAACTTTTTCGTTTATCCCCCGCCGAGAAACTACACCCCGGAGAATCGAGAGAAACGAGCGCGCGAATCCTGTGGGTATCCCGTCCATAGGCGAAATCACAAAACTGAAACTCGTACGGAATTCGAATTTATCCTTGATTGGATGTTGAATTCCGCCGAGAGATAATAAGTGTAGTACATCGTTAACATCCCTAGCCTCGTCTTCCATCAAATTAAGCATTCGACACGACTTAGCCGGTGAAGACGTGGGATATTTTCTTTCAAAAGAAAGAGAGACGGAGCGTTCGCTATGATAGTAAAAAAATAAGCAAAACCAAGGACAAAAAACCAGAAACGCGAGGAACGATGACGTCGAGATTTCAGAAGTGGTTGTCGATGAGACGATGGAAGGTTAATTACTCGGAAAACCCGTGGCTCCATTGTCTCGCCGATTCTATTGAAACTTCATCGTGGCTTCCACTTTCATCTTTCTCTCATCCCCCCCCCCCCACTCACCGCGATTCTTTTTCTTCTTCTTCTCCGTCCCGACATCACTCGCAATTTCCGCTCTCACTGTTCGAAAAGTTGTGGCACTGCTTTGGTTTCCATTATGGAAACCTTTGCTGCGTGGACGCCATTACAGGCAGCGTAGACAGCGTGACAACGGGGAAAATTCGATTGGCGAGGCGAGGCGAAGACAGGAGAGAAAGGCCGGTCCTCGAATCCCAATTCTACTTGGATTCTATACCCTCACCGAAACGCCCTCCTAGTCGCAGCACCCTTTTTGCCTCGATGCCTCCTGGTTCCTTTCTTCTGCGGCGGACCCCTTTCCCCGGCCCTTTTCCCGGCCCTTTCGCCCTTCCTCGGCTGCTGGAGGGTGTACCAGGGACCGGCTCTCATTGGATCCTGCGTCAAGTTCCAGTTCCCTTTGTAGCAAGTACACTGCGGTGGAAACGAGTGTGCCGCGTCCGTGGCCCACTGACCCCCTCGGGTTCGCCAATCGGCATGGGGTGCTTCGTGAGGGTTCAGGGATGGCCCGTAGGGAAGCGCGACGCAACGGAACACCAGTGAAGACTGGACAGCTCTGGGCAGCTGGAGCAGAAGACAGGCGAAGGACAATATGATGGTCGAGATGGACGGCGAGAAAGATAGCTGAGGGAACGAAGAGAAAAGCAGGAAAGTCCAATCCAAAGGAGTCGCATCTGGCAGGACTGGAATCACGGCACGACGTGATGATGATACGATGAAGGACTTACGATCGATTTCTGGCACTTTGAAATACCTGATCTGTCCTTCCACACTGAGAAAAAAAAATCATTGATCCAATATCATTGGTGTTATTGAATGAAATTTCGTTGATTCAATTGTAAAATTGTCGGTGTAAATAATCGGATTTATTAGTCCAAACAAAACGCTATTGACTTTAATAACATGATAAAATTTAAAAAAAATGTTGATTCAAAAGATATATTGTTAGCCGAGAATAGTATATTACTGAAACTATCTGAAAAATTATCGCGAACAAATTATATAGTTTTGAATGCATTTTCTGCAACGAACAAAAAAAGCGTTTCAATTCATAACATGAATATTGTTGATTCGAGTACACAAGAAAAATTGAATTTCGCTTGTTTGATTCAGATAAAATTTCTGTTGAGTAAATATGATATTTTATTTTTTTCACCATATCCGATATTGATTTTCGAGTACATTATTCGTTAAAATATTAATATTTTATTTTGACTGAAAAATATTAAGCAAATGTCTGAATTGGTTAAAAAATTATGCGCAAATAAAATTTGTTTCTTGCGCAAGTTGACAAATTTCATGATTTATTTATTCCCAAATTTTCAAACGCATTTTTCTCAAAACCACGTATTTCAAATCGGTACCCAAAATCTCTCGAAAACCAATGAACCGATTGCCTTGAGGTTTTTTTTGGTTATTCTGTACACCATTATCTAGTACTTGTAATAGGATTTTTTTCCGTTACTTAGTTTTTATAGGCAAAATAATAACTAATTTTTAGCCCAAAAATCACTATTTATGTTCAAACGTCCGCCATTTTGTCATAAATCGATATTTTCAAAATCGGCTATGACAAGTACTAGATTATAGTATCTAATTTAATAATCTTTTTGGTTTTTTTAGATGATTTTTTAAGAAAAGCCAGTGGGTACAGTACACGCAGATTTTTTTACGACGCTCCAAGGATCATACAATATCTTTGTATATTTTTGATATTTTCAAATAAAGAAAATTAAACACATTTTTGAATGTATATACTTTTAGATAATTAAAACCCCAATCCGAAATTTCAAATAGTTTTCCTTGAAAAAATTCACAAAAATGACCCTTTTCCGGCTCCTAGGTGTATATCCCCCCTTAAAGGATAATGTAGATATTCAGAGAACTGAAGAGATTTTCAAATAAAATAATATTTTATTCGAATCAATCACATTTTCCAATATTTTATAGTATTGTAACAATCTCATATATCAGTGGCACTCCACGATCAGACATTTATTTGAATCAACCAATATATTATCATGATTCAATAGGTTTTTTTTTCTCAGTGCTTGGGATAGCCAGCCCAACCTGGTGAATTTCAACACCAAATTTGTTGTCGTCCAGATGTTCAGCTTGATAATTTCCTTTAGGATGGAATGTCCTCTGTTGGGCTACCGCTGAAGAGTTTGCGCTGGATAAAACAGTCGTCATTCAAGGCAGGCCAATGCGGTCGTAATAGCACAGCACACTCCATACTCCATTAGCAATTTCATCTTCGTTTAATGGCATCTGCGGTACAACCCTTTATCTCCTTTCGTACATAATGGAAAGGCGCGTAATGTCCCCTCGCCATGTGGAAAGCTGCGATGCCCGAAAACGACGAGTACCAGACGAACTCCACTTAGGGTAGTCTCGGGCGACCCATTATCGGACACTTACTCCATTCCACCTGTATCAGAGGTCGAGTACGACAAGTACCGTCTTCCCGACTACCCAATCCATTCGGTTTTCGACTCTAGGTAGTTTGAAGTCTCCATTGTCTCGATTCGTCTGGATTTTCTCCACCGGACCTTAGCAGGGACGCTAAAAGGAACCTTCAATCAGCAGACGGGATAGGAGGAGTTGGCGAGACGGTCCACTGAATGTAAACCTGAGCTGTCGATGTTCCGCATGAATGATACACACGACGCAATTCCTCTGGTCCAGTCTCTCGTGCGTCGGGTTGCTCGATTCACAGAACCAAAGTAATCGGGATGAACCCAAGGCACATCCTCCTCCAAGCGTCCTCCAACCTTCGCCAATCATGTCAATCCTTCGTTGGTACACAGCACCGAATTGACCCAGCGCGCAAATAGTGAAACGATGTCTTCTTTCGCAACTTTACGTCCTCTCGTCGAACCTATTGCCATCTTTGGAAAGCATTGCTTATCAGGCAACATCTACCTAGGTGGGTAAAAAAATTGCATTTTCGGAAAAGATTTTTATTCTTTAGTATCACCTTTTAGCTATATTCCCTGGAAAATTTCGTTGAAATATTCCTAAAATTGAATTACTTCCTTGACACCATACTTCAAACTTCAAACGCGTTTTTCTCGAAATACCGTTTTCAAAGTCGGTGGACATGATATCTCGAGAACCACTTGATGGATTGTTTCCAAAATTACAGGAGATACGGTGAGAAACATTCAAGGCCACTCTAGAGGCCGAAAAAATAGACTTTTTTTTCAGAAAAACTGCAAAATAAATCGAGATTACAAAAAAGAGTGTTTATCATACATATCAGTGACTGTATACAATAATTTTTTTGAAGCGATTCATTTCAAAATGGCGGCTGTGCAGCATTTATCTCAAAACTGCATTTTTAAGTTGGCCGGAAATATAACTCAGGCAATTTTCAACCGATTCACGTCAAATGTTGAATATATCTTGAAAAATACATTGTCTATGGAAGTACGTAGGATTTTTTTTATATTGCATAGTTCATTTGTTATTAACAATTATTTGACGATTTTTTAAGCAAATTTTTGGAATGTGCATAATTTGCCTAAAAAATCGTCAGATAATTGTTAATAACAAATTAACTATGCAAAATGAAAAAAATCCCACGTACTTCCATAGACAATATATTTTTCAAGATATATTCAACATTTCAAGTGAATGGGTTGAAAATTGTCTGAGTTATGTTTCCGGCCAACTTAAAAATGCAGTTTTGAGATAAACGCTGCACACCTGTAGTTTTAAATTAATCGCTTCAAAAAATATATTGTATACAGTCACTGATATGTATGATAAACACCCTTTTTTGTAATCTCGATTTATTTTGTAGTTTTTCTGAACAAAAATCCCCAAATAGCCTATTTTTTCGGCCTCTAGAGTGGCCTAACCCCTTAAAGGTCGCTGACGATCTCAGTTTTTTTAAAATCGATTTTCATTTTTTAATAGTTACGTAAAAATGACGACTTTTTCATAGATTTTGTATGCTCGAGTGTCAATTCGTCGTCAAGTTGCTCAAATGAGTGATTTTAAAAATCGATTATCACCAACGACTCGTATTTATTGTTAACTTGAATAACCCGTTTGGTTTTTAGATTTCAGATGGACAGTACGGTAAAACGGGGCTAGTTTGAACAGGAAGTTTTTTGAAGGTCATTGTTTTTAACATCCTAGATCCCAACTTTTTTTGCTTGAACAGAACAGTGTGCCTTGGGCTATCAAATGTATAAGAAAGTCAAGCTCCATCGACCCCTCACAATTTTATATATACATTTTTTAACAAAATATTACATTTTTTATCAAAATGATTCCGAAGTAGCCCTTAATCTTTGACATAAGTTGCATTTCAATCCCCTGTCAAAGAAGCCCCACACGCGGGGCTACTTCGACAGGCCATTGAAATGCAACTTATGTCAAAGATTAAGGGTTACTTCGGAATCATTTTGATAAAAAAATGTAATATTTTGTGCATTATACATGGAATCAAATGAAAAACGACGATTTTTTCTAACCAAATTGTCATCGTTATTAAGGCAGCAGAACACGAACAATTTTCGTCCAATCGACTTGAAATTTTAACTGTAGCTTCTCAGATTGCTTTAACAGTCAAGAACGAGCGCTTTTTTCGATGAATCAAAAATTGTAAAAAATATATCACTTTGTACTATTAAATACTTAAATTTTTTTCAAACTCGTCTCTCTTTTTCTTTTTATTATTCTCCAATTTCTCCCGTACTTGACTGCTAAAAATAATATAATTAACGAAAATATTTCACTCTTAGTTCCGGGACTAAATTTACGACAGTTCTACTTCGTGCCGCGGAGAGGGTTTGCTGAAAAACCGTAATGCTATAGTGACTCGTACGCCGCCATTTCGTATAATTTTAACAAATATATTTTTTTCACACACTTCGATATATACCTTATAAAACCTAATACCTTGTCCATGTATTTTATTCCTTTCTTAAAAAGAATTTCAAAGAAAACGGTCGAAAATAGGCAGTTACAGTGGTGCCCTCCCTTAAGGAAACATTTTACATAAAAATATCAAGTACCTGGAGTGCTATGATAGGCACATTATACGCATGAGTTTTATAATTGTCATTGAGATCAAAATCAACTTGAGCAACATTACAATCAACTTTAGCAACATTATAATAAACTTCAACAACAAATTGTTGTTCAAGTTTATTCCCCGCACCCGCCGTCCCCACAGAAGGTCAAGCGGGCTCGCTCCGCACACATTTAAAACGTATTTTGGCACTCTGTCGAAGTAGCCCTAAAAACTGTCAAAGTTACCCTGAATATCAAAGTAGCCCGGTTTTACGGTATCGGCTGGAGACAGTCTAGCGCCAAACGTCGCGAAAAAATGTCATCATCTGTCGGCAGCCATGTCTTTGTTGTTTTTCGAGGCTCTCAATATATGTATCTTCGTGTTAAAAAAATGGAAACCCATTTTTTCTTCTTCACCAACCCAGTTTCTTTTTCACCAACCGTTTCCCAGAAAAAAAAATCAGTATTTCGCCATTCGGGCCTCTGAGTAGATGTAGCCCCTTATGTCACACACTTGAAAATCTTCACTTCTTCCAAGATTCTCGTTCTTGCGATCCAACCGATAGTTATAATATTCCATTTGCGTTTGAAAATTGACCAGGTCATTTTAACCCAGTACGACAAACGTGGAATTTTCGGGACGTGTGACAACTAGAAGCGTTCAGTAAGCTGATGACTCGTTGTCACTTTTCATGAGGACATGTTCACCGAGTCAATTGGGAATCAAGTATGACAGACGGTCATCTTCCGTGCTCAGAGTCTCGCAATTCAAAGAACTTGGGTCGAAGCAATTTTATTCGCCAACTATCGCTAAATTGGTCGATTAATTTTGCCACGTGTGCAATCCATTTTCTCGCTCGGCATTCCCAATGAGCTCGTCGCCGTAGTCAATTCGCGTTAGTGATATCGTTACTCGGCGTGTCTACGCTCGTTATACTCTCTTTTCTCATCACAATTCCACTTTGTACACTGCCCTCGTACAGTGTCGGGACCGCGAGGCGAACTTTTCGCAGGAATAATGGAACACAACGCACACGGGGTGAACATATCCTGGCAGAGAGTTGGAGAGAGAGAGCGAGATGAGCGAATCAACCTTTTAAGAGGAGGAGATGATTCCCTGGTGAATTCGAGACAGGCCGCGCCAGTTTGCGAGTGTGCGCTGGCCTAACTCGTAGTCAATCAAGGAGATAATCAGAGATCCAGAGAGAGCGAGAGAGATAAAGAGAGAGAGAGGGAGAGAAAGAAAGAGAAAGACAGGAAGCTCCGTCCCGAATCGTGAAAGAGCTGCCAGAAACTCGACGGGCCGAATCGAACGAAGGACAGGAAACCGAGGGACGACATCCCGCGCGGGTCCGCGAACACATTACGCATCTCAGCAATTTCTACCCTCCTTGCTCTTCCCCCCTTTTCCCACACACTCTCGCCTAATCTTTCCCTCGAAACTAGCGAGTTCGATCACGCGACACAGCCGCTCTCGTTACGTTGGAACGTTGTGTCCCACAGGCACAGAATGATCAACGAGAAACTCAACCAAACGGACTCGTACTTTTCTTTTCTCGTCACTAAGGGCGCGGATACATTGCGAGCTACTAACTAGTAGGTAATAGCGATTTTATAGCTTAAGAACAGCTAAACTGTAAATTGATTTACGAGGTTAGAGCGAAATGGCTATATAATAGTTCACTAGATTTTGGTTCACATTGTGAACTACTGAAAATGCAGCTCAGCTGATTCGATTAGTGTGGTATCGCTTTCAGATTGACGTCCATAGGTATAGCTTCGAGACTAGTAGTCTAGCCTTACTCGCGTACTATTCGACAGTTCAATATTCCACCTCCACAGTGGTCACTGTTTAGTTCGTTGCCTCACGTCACTGTTCATAGCTCAGCGTCAATAGTTCTAGGGGTGTCCCCTTAGACACTGTTTATAGCTCAGCGTCAATAGTTCTAGGTGTGTAATCTAGCCTTACTTGCTTGGTAATATGCGACAGTTCAACATTCCACCTCCTCTGTTTAGTTCGCTGCCTCACATCACTGTTTATAGTTCAGCGTTAGTAGTTCTAGGGGTGTCCCCTTAGACACTGTTTATAGCTCAGCTCTGATAGTTCAAGGTGTGTAGTCTGGCCAAATGCAGCTACTAATTCAGCGTTGATAGTTGTACAATAGTGTAGTCATATAGAGAACAGGGGAATAATATGTACTTTAGGGTATTGTAAAAGTCGCCTTTGATTTAAACGTAAGTAATAAATATGAAAGCAATGTACCAAACAGAGATTCTTCGAAAAAAAATATATATACTACAATGGTACATATTAGTAGTCTAGCCAAATTTAGACTACTAATTCAGCGTTAGTAGTTCTAGGTGTGTGGTCTAGAAATACTTTTAAGTATGTCCCCTTACGTCGCTCTTCATAGTTTAGCGATAATAGTTATAGGTGTGCAGTCTATCCTTCATCGCCTGGTCCTATCAGACAGTTCAACATCCCACCTGCACAGTGTCCACTGCTTAGTCCGCTGCCTCACGTCACTGTTTATAGCTTAACGTTAATAGATTTAGGTGTGTTCCCCTAGTCACTGTTTATAGCTCAGCGTTAATAGTTCTAGATGTTTAGTCTAGCCAAATTCAGCTACTAATTCAGCGTTGATAGTTCTACAATGGTGCAGTCATAGAGACTACATGATGTAGTCATAGAGACTACACCATTGTAGAACAGGGAAATAATATGTACTTTAGGGTATTATAAAAGTCGTCTTTGATTTAAACGTAAATTATAAACATGAAAGTAATGTACCAACCAGAGATTCTTCGAAAAAAATATGTACTACAATGGTATAGTCTCGCCAAATTCAGACTACTAATTCAGCGTTAGTAGTTCTAGGTGTTTAGTCTAGAAATAGTTCCAGGTGTGTCCCCTCACGTCACTGTTTATAGGTCAGCGTTAATAGTTTTAGGTGTGTCCCCCAATCGCTAGATACTAGTTTGCTAGCTCACTGTCCTCTAGTTAGTAGTTCTGAGTATAACCGCTATTGGCTAATACTTTACTAGCACACTATCTACCAGTTAATAGCTCGCCAATGTGACCCGCCCCAATAAGCTGCCTTTTTGACAGGAAGCAGACGGACTTTTTTACGAATTCGAACTGATTGAATTGCAGGCGCCTTCGACATTTGACTTGGTCGATCTATTTGAGTTTGGCTCTATTTGTTCAATCAATTATTCGTTCTACTTAGATACTGAAAATGTCCTTACAGTAACTCAATAACAATGAATTTGGCTGGGCAGGGATTAAAAAAAATAATTTATAGTTTTTGGGAAACCTGGCAGAACTTTGCACTTCAATGGTGGAGTACAGAAAGTATGTTCTAAATAATTTTAGGGGAAATCGGTGAAGCGATGGAGAATTTAAGGGGGCTTACATTTTTTTAAATATGTCATCTTGAGCCGTAACCTTCACAACTTTTCTATCCTCGGTCAAATTTTTGTACGGTAATGTAGTGTCATAGAGGTTATGTTCGAATAAAATTTTGCGGAAATCGGTGAAAGCGTTCAGATTTTAAGGGAGGACACCGCTGTAGCGGAACGTAAAAAGGTTGTTTTTCCGTTTTTTTTGTCTACTAGATTATTTATTTGCGATTTTGAAAAAAAGTATGTTATTCAGCGTACATTGAAATTATTTCGTGTCATTTTTCATTTGAAAAAAATTAAAAATTAACACCGTTATTGAGGCGTAATAGAGCCACTGCAAAAAAATGCGCTGCAACGACCGGACCGTTAACTCGATAATGGTGGGTCTGAAAACTAAAAATAAAAAGGTTTTAGAATCAATAAAAAAAAAGCATTTCTAGTTGTACGTAGACGTTAAAAAAAATGATAAAATGGCGGGTGTTAAAAAAAAGTGCAATTTTGGCAACATTTTTAATTATATTTGGGGGCCAAAAAATACTAAATAATAGAAAACGGCTCGATAGCTACTACGAATACGAAAATATTGGGTTGTTAAAAATTTTAATCGGACAGTTTTAGCTAAAGTTATAATTTCGGCCAGGTCAAGACAAATCATTTCGAGAAAAAACGCGATTGAATGTTTCAGTATACGTAAATCGTTGAGCTACCTGCCCACACTAAATCATCTGTAACTTGGTCAATCTCCAATATTTTACCTTCAACTTTTTTTCACATATTTTTGAATATATAGCCTTCGCAAAGAAAATGCAAAAAAGGACTTTTTTACCCGTCACAGAGGTATCTCGCCTTAAGAGAGTATACATTCTTAATAAAACATTTTACGGTGTACCTTTCTCGAAACTCAAGACACTTGAATATTTCCTTGCATGCAAGTGAAGTACTAAAGAATAAATGTTAGCAATTAAACGAAATTCAACCACAGATTTAATTTTGTCTGAATCGGCGATCAAATTTATTCGTTTAGATTCATTGAAAAATTAAAAATTTTGAAGAAAGACTGGTGGTAAAATAATTATATTAAAAAACTTGTTCAATTTTATGATCCAGTACAAAATTGTGCTCGTCCGAAACCTGCACGTCTCTTCTCCATCAATTGTATTTCCCTTCCAAAACGGACCTCATCAATTTTACTTCGCTCCCAAAGTCTATCCCATTAATTATTGCAATTCACGATAAAAATGCCGTCTTCTAGAAGTAACTTTGGCTAAAAAGAACTTGCTCACCCGACCAGCTTTGGGCGCAGAATAAAATGAATAAGGAAGCAATGTGCAAGTTACCAACTTGTTTTCCAAAGCGACGAGAAAGGCATTTCGAGCGAAGTATCCCTCAGGACTTTCCATCCCTTTTTTTGCTCGTCACGGGAAATACCCGCTCATTCCTTTTTCCCATAAACCTCCACGCTTCTCGCAACAATACTGTTGCTCCGTCATACCTTTTCACGTATATTGTCGAAGTTATTCCATAATAACAGCAGCGAATATGAAATTTTTTGCGCAGACTATTAACGAAAGAAAAAAAAACACCCGGAGCACCTAAAAAGTAGGTACGCGAATCGGAATACAAGACTTTACGAGCGTAATAACGAGGGCGCGTAGCCCTTTTCGATAAACGAACGGCGAGGGTGTAGACGATAGCCAGGGGAGGTGCGCAGTCGAAAAAAAAATGCTCAGTTTTCACGAGAGTTTTAATCCGCAGTCGGAACGGTAGCGACGTTATCGATATACAGATTAGCCCTTTTGAAAAAGTTGAACCCTCTCGTAGGTCTACTCAGCCTCTTTTACATACGTTGGGCCAAATATACATGTGTACAGGGGAAAGAACATTTTGAAGCCGTTATATCCATGTAATGTTGGTTATCAGCATACCCGATATTTTTCAAATGTTTCGTTGATTTTCGGGACAGGGTGGTCCTTGAAATGATATTGATGTAAATATTCCTCCATTTATCGAAAGGGGATTTTGAAGACATTGGGCCTCACGTAACGTTGAGTATGGGAACAAAGTGTCACTTTGAGGACGATCCTCGAAATCGAATGTTTTCAAAATCACCCTTCCTCGTACGTGTATAGACGCGTATAAATTCTCGTAAGCTCGACTTTGCGTAATCTGGAGGTCCAGGGGAGTCGGACAACGCCCTCACCGGATCCTGTCATATTTTGTTTGAACGGACAAGTCTAGCGTGCTTATGACCCTCGGGCAAGGATCATCGATCCTTCGACAAACGATGCTCGCGGAGTTCAATCGAAACCCGATCGTTCGTCGGTCACGATGCTCTTTGTTCGGAGATGGTTCACGGTACTTCGGTCACCGCGTTATTCTCGTTTGGTTCTACCAAACGTTCGATAGCTTGTTGGGATCGACGTACGAGCACGTCTGGTATCTGGGGACTGGGAAAAATAATCGCCAAAAGGTGTAAAAATGCTTGTGTTTTTGTTATCAACGATTCTGATCAAATGGGGGTGGAAAGTAATTTTGCTTTTTAATTTGGGACGCAAATTTGGACAGTGTAATTATTGGATATTTGTTTTTGATGATTGCTGCAGGAGATCATTGACGGTTGGAAAATTTGTAGGCTATGAGTGGGTCAATTGTAAAGAAGTTTGCTCGGTTTTTTTTATCCGTGTGGATGAAGGCTCGGAATCTAAAGCTTGTGATATTTCGGTGAAAAGCGTTTGAAACGAATACGAAGATGCAACAAAAAAATGAAAAATGTAGAGCAGTAAATCAGGTGCGATAGTTCCAATAGCTGAAGTAAATAAAAATGACATTTAATTAATATTTACGGATGTCGGAAATGGATTTCAAGGTGATGTTGATGATTATTGGTCGCTTTAAATCAAGGATATCATCGAAAACACGTTTTCCACACATTTTTTTCAAACTTCCATTTTCAATATAGTTAAGGGGTAAGGCCACAGTAGAATGTTCAAAAAATCGATTTTTTTCTCGCTAAAACGGTGCTTTATTATGGTAAGAATAAGTTACTATTCGATTTATGGCAAGAACATTTTTTTTTCACCGACTTTGAGCGTATAACGCAAGTCCACTTCTGGCACGGCCATAGAGTACCTAAAACTTTTAACGCGTTTTTGGGTTATTTGCCACGCGCAATTGGCGTGGCAAATAACTTCAACCATTTTCACTCGATTTACTTCAAATTTAAAAGTTACACTCCTAATTGCATTTCGCAGAGAAGTACGTACGGAATTTCGGATTGATCGAAAACGTTTCATTTTATGAGCAGTTTTATACGAAATTTTTCACTGAAACTTCATTCAAATACCTACAACTCAATTCAAATACCTACAACTTTTGAATAATACAATATTTTTTAAATTCCGTACGTACTTCTCTAAATATTCTAATGTAGATTGACGAGAATTTTTGTTTGTTGTTCGCGGTCAAAAATTGTGGATGCCAAATGTCACGCCGCGGAGCGCCTAAAAAAAAGATAACAAAAGAAAATACTAGTAGTCGGCTATTTTGTACAACGAAAAAAAAATATATATTTTCTAACAGCTTTATATTCATACTAAATAGATGTGTAATTAGTTTTATGAGAGAATCACTTTTTCATACGAAAAAAAATGTTAAATTCGCACATGATTTCATACCCGTTACTGTGGCCTGACCCTTTAAGAACACAATCGTGACCCATGGTCCGAAGAAAACGCAGGTAATTGAGGCGTTACATCTACGTAGCTCACCGAAAAATGGGACTTTTTTCGGATTTTTTTGTGGGTACTGAAAAAGCCAGCAAAACGACGTTTGGAGGGTTCATTCTACGTGTGTTGGAGTATACAACAAAAAACATGTTTTATGGAAAAAGATGTATCAGGGCAGCTCAGACGTAGCTACAGTGACAGCGTTCTTTTAAATAAACTTCATTTACATTAGTTTTGTTAAAGAACTACACATGATTATTTAAAAATATCGGTTCTTCCCAAAATGGCATCATTTTTAATACATTCTTCTTTTTCGCTATAAAAACGGCCTTAAATTTGTTTATAAAAAAAAAAATTGATGACGAATCATAAAAATCATATGTACTTCTTTAGAAAATCTGTCTAAGAAGCTACAGTTAAAATTTCAAGTCAATCGGACGAACGCTGCCCGAATTATACGTTCTCCCGATTTCAGAAACAGGGTTTCGAAAAAAAATAAAAAACTTCTTTAGGAGCATATTGTCCTCATGAGGGAATTGAAGCTCTCATTTGAGTTCTGAAACTTCATTCAGAAAAACATTTCTTAATATGTCTGCATAATTAAATTTAAAAAAATAAATAAAATTAGAAAAATGAAATAAAATCGAATTGTCGTAAAAAATTATTGAAAACATTCAATAATGGGAAGTGAGCATTTTATTTCGAATTCGTCCGCGTCGAAATGACCCAGTGTGTGAAGGAAGGATTAAGTTAAAAGGTCAACATTTATTTTCCACTTAAATTTAACGCTTTAAGGTACACAATTATTCAAGCTGATAAAACTGCCTTACGTTGGGTATGTACTGAAGAGTATCCACATACATGCTGAAAAGCATCTCTTCGGTGTCCTTTAGAAAAATACAAAGTTCAATCGTCACTGCATAAGTGCTGCGTGAGCCCTCCTGTTTGGAATTCCCAAACCGTGTCGTTTTACTACTCCCACAATATCCAGCACGCACCATCTATCTCCTCGGTGGTGCGACGATGCTGACGCGCCGTCTGGGTTTTCGCTCGCGGTGCGAGACGACCGTCCGAACCAACAACAAAAAAGTCGAAATGGGGGTTGGGCAAGAAACGGAGAGACCGGTGCAAAGAGCGATGGAGAAAGGGACAACGTGGCGGGTCAAACTGGCCAAAAGTTCGTGGGTGCTTGGGACGGGGGATGAAAAGGGTTAGCGCATCAATATTTGATTGCCTAATGTACTTATAATGAATTGCACTCGCGAAAATTTCCGTCGAGTTATACCGCACTTTCTCGCACAATCCATACAGTACCCTGAATCAATATTAATTTTTTTTAAACATGTTTTTCAATAAAATCCCTTATTTCCGAAACCAGTAGCTTCGGAAAAAAATCTCCATTCCAAAAACCGTGACTATGACTTAAGCGACCACTCCACTGTGACTGAAAAAAATCACTTGTGACTGCGAAAAAAATCAAATTCCATAATCAGTCCGATTTTTTTTTCGTTTATTCAAATGACTTATGTTGTACACAAAAATATTTTTGATTATTTTAGTTTTATTTCTTATGTATCATTTTTGGGCCACTCCAAAATGATGCCAAAAAATAACGCCTGACGGAGGAAAGTCCAACTCCTCCAAGAATTGTTAGAAAAAAAAAACGAAAAGATTGTTAATCAGTATGAGAAACTGTAGAAGCGTACGTATGATTTTTTTCTTCGACGAAAATTAACAAAATATTGGTCATTTCAAAAGTAAGTCTCAAATTGGGCCTTTTTCCACAGTTTTTCGTAAAAAAAAATGGAAAATTTGGTAAAATGTGGAATAATTCGAATTTCGCGACCAAAATTCCACAGCATGTTTATAAAAGTCCATATTTTTGGATTATGCAAAAAAAAGCTGATTTTCAAAAAAAAATTACCTCGAAATGGTCCCTTAAATTTCAGACAACGTGACCGAGGACACTTTAATCGAGCAGCAGCCGAGTGCCCGGCCATCGAAGCCACTCGGCCGAACTTTTAATCCGGCTCGATTTTTTTCTTTCCCTACCCTCTTATCAAATTTCCATTTGGCCTTTTTCACTTTCCATCTCGTTCCGACCCTCGGATCCCCAAATACCCGCGGAGTTCGTACGCGCGCGCGGTACTCCAATCACGATTCGCTGCTCCGGACTCTCCTCCTAATTAATTAATAGTAATGATAATAATAACGTCTAATAATAATAGTAATAATAATAATAAGGGTAATACCGTAGATAGGTAAGCCGAGTTAAAAGGTTCCAAGGCCCCAGCAGAATGAGGATCGCTCTATTCACACGCTTGTATACACTTTTGGCCCGCCCCGTCCTATAGGGCTGCTTCCTATATGCCTCTTCCCTTAATACGTACGTAGCCACTGGTGAGTACATCAGGCTCTCTCTCGCAAATTCTCGAATGTGTAATTTAAACGCTGGCAATGCCAATAGAGGAGAATACGCCGGGGAACGAGGGGTTGGGGGCGGCGAAGATAACGAAGGGATGAGTCTATGGTACCGGTACGGATGCGCTGAATTTCGTGTGTACGTACCGCTCGACACGTGCAGCCTCGTATTTCTATCCCTCTCTCTCCCTCTCTCTCTCTCCCTCTCTCTCTATGCTTTTATCACCGTCTCTCTTTTCGAATATCCCTTTTAGCTCGCGGTTCGTGCCTCTCAGCTCTCGCGCCCTTTAGCCGATGCGAAAGCGAAAGCGAGGGTGGTTTCGAAGCTTCCTGGTGGTAGTAGGTGGTGTACACGAATATATATATATATATATATATATATATATATATATATATATATATTGATGTTACCGACGAGACTGGCATTTGTTTAATTGGGAAACGCTATGGCCGCTCATGTTGCTAAACTGTACTGCTTCATATATTTACTGTATATAGTACATAGTAGCACATATAATACATACTGCATAGTATATACTGTATTTATTACATAGTAGTACACATGGCTCTGTACATAGTACATAGTAGTACATGTACTACTATGTAATAAATACAGTATGTACTATATGTCCTACTATATTACATAGTAGTACATATAGCTCTGTACATAGTGCGTACTGCATGTACATATACGTGAATATGTACATAGTATTATAGTACATGCAGTATGGACATGCTGCATAGTATATACATAGTAGTATACACACTACTATGTACTACTATGTATATAGGACATAGTACATACTGTACGATATGTACTGTACTGTATAGTACATAGTAGCACATATAGTACATACTGTATACATAACATAGTAGTACATAGTACTGCATATAGTACGTAGTACTGTATATAGTACATAGTAGCACATATAGTACATACTGTATACAATACATAGTAGTACATATACTTCGTAGTACTGTATATAGTACATAGTAGTACATATAGTTCGTAGTACTGTATATAGTACATAGTAGTGCACACATACATGGAGGGATTCGTTGAAAAATTAAAGGGTCCTCCTCAAAACAGCCACTTGTGTTGATAGCTAACATGACATAGAAATGTATAACGGGTTCAAAATATCCTTTCCCTTCGTACGACGGGTGAGTCACGAGAACCAGAACACCTGAATATCTTTGTTACATTTGAAAATACGAAGTATGTACATATTAGAATTTGAATCGTTTGAAAGGACGCACATGACTATCGTAATGTATTTTTTAAAATAATTTCAATCTTTTCAGTTTTTTCAAGGTCATCGGAGTTTGAAAAAATCGAATCTATATACATATATATATATATATATATATATATATATATATATATATATATATATATATATATATATATATATATGTACATGTGTGTGTGTGTATGTACGTACGGGAAGGATATTTTGAAGCCGTTATACATTTCTATGTAATGTTGGCTATCAGCACAAGGGGCTGTTTTGAGGAGAACCCTTTAATTTTTATTTAGGCGGGATATACACTTGCAACAATAAAAAAATCGATTCCTTTTTTTTTCTTCTTTAAACGATAGAACTATATGTGAAGAATATTTTCTTATAGTTTCAAAGCGAAATTGGCGTGCGGGTTTACTCAAAAACTATTAAGCCGATTGAGTTGAAACTTGGTAGAAATATTGATAATATTGGCACCTTCTACTTGACGAGAATTGTTTTTGAAAAATCGGAAAAAAACTCCTTTTTTAATCCACATCTTACAGAAATGTTGCGTGAAATGTTGATTTTTTTTTGTAAACGCGTGCCATTTCCTTCGATTTGCATTTTTTCATTGTAATTACCGTGACATAGAGACTATACATGTTCTAACTGCAAGAATGTTTGAACTTTTTTGCAAATCAAAGTCTACGGGAAGCTAGACTGCACGCCGATTTGCAACTCCCGCGACGACCTCGCTGTAACACTCTGCCGCCGTTCCGTCATTTTGATGATGAACTAATTTACAAAAATTGTTTTTTGAATACCAGTGTGACACTTGAAAAAAATACATTTTTTTGCCTTTTTCGACAGTTTATATTTTCAAGAATATCCTGTAAAAATTTCTAGGCCGTGTCTCTAATCATTTTATCTTGCAAAAATCGATAAATAAATCTTTAAACGCGTTTTTCTCGAAATGAGATTTTTCAACTTTGCTGACATTGTAACTCAAAGAGCAATTATCCGATTGACTTGAAATTTGAACTGAGTAGTCTTGAATATATTTACGCCACAATGACGGAGGATATTTTTTATTGGATGAAAATAGACGATTTGGCATTGAAAAAAACCACCATTTTATAGGCAAGAAAACAGACTTTTTTCACAACTACGCCATTTTGTTAGATTTTGATATTTTTCGAAAATCCTACGTCATTGTACGGGAAATACCTTCCAGTTTAACGACATTTTTTCCTTTTTTGGTTTTAGCTACTCAATCGGCCGGAATCATGTCGGCAGTGGAGGACCTTTTTTTTGGCGCCTCCGAAGGCAGCGCATACGTCGCTTGGATCTCAATATTTTTCTATGAAAAAATTATGCAATATCGGTCAAATATAGCCAAATATATTCTTAATTTTCCGAAACATTTAATTGAGTAGTTTTCTTCCAAAAAATTCCCGAAAATCACCCAAATTTTCAGCGTTCACACTGATACCACCCCTTAAACATACTATTAAAGTATACGTAAAGTTTGATGATCGTAGAATAATTATTTCTTAGTTTGAAAAATCCCTCAACATTGCTTATTTTTTCCTGTCTAAATGTATGTCCCGCCTTAAAGGGACCTCAAGGGAATATATATATATATATATATATATATTTATATAGGCTCACGAAGCTCCTTATATATGGATATAGGAAGTTTCGTGAACTTATAGGGAGCAAAGCATATATATATATATATATATGTTGGATTTGGTTGCCATCGGCTCACGAAACTCCCTTCGTCCCAGAGCCCTTTACTCGCCAGCGAACAAGCACTTCCTATAAACCCTCCCGTACGTCGAAAATTTCACTGTAGCGAAGTACACACCCCCGACGGCTAATGTATACGCATCCAAGCTCCCTGACTGCGTACTCATGAGAACATACACGAGGGCACACACGATCGTAATGTACCCGTGTATACTGTGATGATCCGGGGAGTTTGCGTATATGTGTGCATACGAATTGGTCACGTGTTCGAAACTTTCTGGGCTACTGCAGCTATCCAATTGCTCAAGGTCGCCCGAAAAATTCGATCGATACGTCGAGGGTGGGCTTTGGCAAAAGTGCAATTTTCAACGGGCTCGTTATATTTTCGGCTCATCGGAGCTTTCATTTTCATTGACTCGGTATGGTCAAATTTCACGGTTGTTTTCCGGCTCTTGGGAAATAATGCGATACGGAGATTTCGATGTGGGCACTTGCGGAGTATAAACATCGATGAGTATTACGTTTTTGGGGGGGATGTAGAATATATGGGTGGGGCGAATGGAATATGATTTTGAATATTTGAGAGGAATTTGTAGGATCCCGTGCAGAAATTGGCAAAGGGATCTAATTGGATTCTTATGCGTGAGTTCCTGATAGGGTCCAATGGGTCCCTATCACGAACGCAAAGCATCCAATGGGCATTGGAGTCTTATACTAAAACGTCACTGACACGGATGGGATTTTAATGGCGATTCCCCATTGGAGTCCAATGTACGAATCCAATTTGAATCCTTGAGGATTCCCACATTATGGAACGGAATCCGATACGATTCTTGGTGGAACTCGTCGAATTCTGTAAGTTGAATTTTCGAAGCAAAATATGTAGATATACGAAATGAGGAGATCTTAAAAAAGTGTCAATAGTTTTAGGGGAGATATACACCTAGGAGCCGGAAAAAGGTCGTTTTTGTGAATTTTTTCAAGGAAAACTATTTGAAATTTCGGATTGGGGTTTTAATTATCTAAAAGTATATACATTCAAAAATTTGTTTAATTTTCTTTATTTAAAAACATCAAAAATATACAAGGATATTGTATGATCCTTGGAGCGTCGTAAAAAAATCTGCGTATACGGTACCCACTGGCGTTTCTTCAAAAATCGTCTGAAAAAAAACCAAAAAGATGATTAAATTAGATACTATAATCTATAACTTGTCATAGCCAATTTTAAAAATATCGATTTATAACAAAATGGCGGACGTTTGAACATAAATAGTGATTTTTGGGCAAAAAATTAGTTATTATTTTGCCTATAAAACAAAAACTAAGTAACGGAAAAAAAATCCTATAACAAGTACTAGATAATGGTGTATAGAATAACCACAAAAAACCTCAAGGCGATCGTTTCATTGGTTTTCAAGAAATTTTGGGTACCGATTTGAAAAACGTGGTTTTAAGAAAAACGCGTTTGAAAATTTGGGAATGAATTAATCATGAAATTTGTCAACTTACATGGAATCATCGATACCAGGCCCATAGTGTAGGTCTTCTACGGTCGACGGAATGTGCATAGCTTCTAAATCCTCGACCTCGACCATCTAGGTGTATATCTCTCCTTAAGGCCTTATATACGCGATTTTCGAAGGTACTTTTCTAGACGTGGTTTAAAAAAATGACGCATATATTGACAACATTTTTTTACAGATCATTTATGCACATGGTTAAGTATATGTAAAAAAAAAAACAGAAATCTTAACAAATGGCGGAGATATAACATAATAAAGCAATGTATTTTTTTTGCGCGCGCGTTGATGGTGAAAGTTGTCGGCATCGATGTGGGAGTCTGAAAAAAAATGAACATATTTATGATTGCACAATGAATGTATCTTCAGTGTGAACCATTCATTCATGTATCTTCAGTGTGAATATTATTCAAAAAACATTATTATATTAAAAATTCGACACTTAAAATTTTTTCACTCAATTTTCTGTCGGTATTTTATTTTTTATATTTTTTTGTGTCATTGAAGTTTTTGTTTCTGTGCTTCACACGATAAGTGATGATACTAAGAATATGTTGTAAAAATTTCAAAGCGATCTGAACCTTCGTTCGGGAGTCAGATCTTTCACAAGGTTCAAAAAAGTGAATCGTGGAAAAACGGCCTTGAAGTTGGCGGTCGGGCGCGCCGTGCGGTATCTATTATAAATGCAATGTTACCTTATTATTGGAATTTTTAAATTCTGTAAAGCTTATTATATTCCTAACCGTTCAGGCTAATGGAATAAAAAATAAATAAAAAAATTTCAATTTTTTCGTGTATATAAGGCCTTAAGGGGGGAGATACCTTTAGGCAAGGAATTAATTTGCTGATTTTCATGTTTTTTTTTTAAAGAAAGGTTTCTTCACCATTTTTGAGACCCAGGGTATGTTTTATGACTACTTCTGGTGGTTAAATGGTATTTTTTTTATCTTTGAAAATGGTGGAGGTATGGCGCGTTATTCTAGACTGCATTTTCAAAACTGGTATGACGTATAGCTAAAAAACTAATCGACCTATTGTGATAAAATTTGGTATAAATCTTTTTAACCTTATTATCTAAAACATGACCCTAGATTTTTTTTAATAAAAAAAAAAAGTGTTTTTTATTGCAAAATATAGCCACTTTTTCGGAATATTCAATCTTTCTGCTTTAAAGCGTACTATTTCGAATCGAATTGGAGCCCAGTGAGGACTATATGCGGTGCCCATAACAAATCCCTGCAAAAATGTAAGTGCGTCTTGGGACTCCCCACCGAATTTTTACACGGGATCACGAAATGATTTTTTTTTTTGGAGATCTAATAAATTCTGGATGATAATTTAAAATAAAAATTCCCAAACGTCAATCGGGAATAGGGTGGAATCCGCTTAGATTCCAATGTGGACTCCCTACGTGCGACGTCCCTTTTAAATCCCCATAGGAATGTTGTAGGATCTGCGAACTCCCCGACGAATTTCTGCATGGGTTATTGCAATGATTGTCAACTTTGATATTCCTGCTTTTATTCCCATTGCTTTATCGTAATGATTCGTTATTGTAATGATTGTGAACTTTGACATTCCTGCTTTCATTCCCATATCTTTATTGTAATGATTCGTTATTGCAATGATTGTCAACTTTGATATTCCTGCTTTTATTCCCATTTCTGATTGCTAATATATATTTATCCATGGACTATTTGTTTATATATAGACACTGGAAATCCAAAGCTGCGCCCCGAGCCGAATGAAAATAATGATAATTCTATTTCTAAAAAATCAAAAACACTCGCCTTTTCCTCTTTTCATTTTTGAGAGCTGTTGGTGTTGAAGTGCACAGGAGTGCGTCACATCTGTGCACTTCTTGCATTCATGTGCGAGGGGAGGCATTGCGCTGCACATAGAGAACTTTCCTCTTCCGGTCGAAGACGCGGGGAATTTTCATTTGACCCACAAGTGGCTCGTTACTCGTGGGACAGGGGTAAAAAGAGGACTAGGCTCGGGTGCGCGGCCTTCCCTTCTAGCTCTCGTCTCACGAATCCAGGCTGCGCAAATCCTCACTATCCTCTTGCCTACAAACAATTAATGTTCTTCGCATCTGAAAATATACAAAATAAGAATTGAAAAAAAAACACATTTTTCACCCGGCAAATACAATTTGCGTAACTTTTTCAACCCTCAAATATTCCCACAAATTATTCGGACGACTCGAGATTTTTCTCCCTAAATT
Source organism: Ophion ellenae (assembly GCA_963210295.1). Classification (NCBI taxonomy): domain Eukaryota; kingdom Metazoa; phylum Arthropoda; class Insecta; order Hymenoptera; family Ichneumonidae; genus Ophion; species Ophion ellenae. The sequence continues at coordinate 41,193,000 of OY723389.1, forward strand.
GTACGACGTGCTAACTCGGAAGAAATCTTCAATCGTGAAGAAAAAAAGAGACGTCCTCAATTGGTCCAAATTGGCCGAAAGTTCTTTGCACAAACTTAGTGGAGGCAGAAAGGAAAAAAAGCGAGAGAGGAAACGCGTGCTGGGAAATCGATTGGAAAAATGATTGGGCGTTCCGAATTTTCGCGTTTGCCCGGAGAGTGTGAGGCCCGACCGTTACGTACCACTCGAATTCTCGTGACAAACGTGGATAACGGGGGCACAACAGCCAGAACGGGAAATACGCGAGTTATAAGCGCGTGTCGAGTATGTATGGGGTTTCCTTTTTGTTGAAAATCGGAACGTATAAAGCGTGAATACGAAGGGTCCGTGAGTATATATATATATATATATATATATATATATATATATATATATATATATATATATATATATATATATATATATATATATATATACTCACTAATATATCCACAGGGTGTCCTGTTATGAATGGATAATCCTGCAACTGTCGATAGGTCAGAACATGTCCTACTATATGCTGGAATTTCAGTATAGTAAAAGTCCCACGGTTTTCGAGATTTTGGGCTCTATGTTATTTTTGAAAAAAAGTCATCTAATTTTGTTTTTTCGCATGCCATTTTTACAAACGATATGAATCAACAATAACTAAGCAACTTTTTCAAGTAATTGGCACGATATGCATAGTACATTTATTTTACACCTCAGGCTATCAAAGTCAGATGTTCGAATTGGTTTGTATGAAAATTCTGCATATTTTCCATAAAGTTTCCTTGAGGGGTTATACACAGTCAGGAGGCCCAAAAAGATCGATTTTTCAAGAACTTTCCTTGGGAAGACTTTTCAAATCCATTAAAATTTTGTACACATATTATGGTAACTTTTAACTGTATTTTAACATTTTTTATTTGTAATGATAATTATTTTCAAAGCTGCTATAGCTAATCTCCGGGAGCACCTCTAAAAAAGGCGTCTCGCGGCGAGCACGGTATCTCTGGACTGGATCATCTAAAATGAAAAATCCACAAATATTTCGTTATTAAAATGGATTATCTTGTAATTGATCGAAGGAATAAGCAAAATAATAATTTTTGAGAAAATAGCGGCTTCTCAAAAGAAAATCGATTCTTGACGAAAATGTAGGCCTTAAATTGTTTATAAAATGGAAAATATTTATCGATGACAAAAAACCTTCGGTTAATTACTAAAAAATATACTTGAAAAGATTGTGTTAAAATTTGAGACTGATCGGTCGAGCCGTTTCCGAAAAATCTTCCTCACCGACTTTAAAAACACAGTTTTGCGAAAAACGCGTTCAAAGTTTAAAAAGCACCGTCGAATGCTCTGACAAGTCATTACAAACGTGTGTGTAACTTTGAGAATATTCGTCGGATTGACAAGAAATTTTCTGTGTGTGTACTTAAATATATGTACATTACGAAAAAAAACCGATTTTTCGAGGATTTCAACTCTATATAACCCCTTAAGATTAATGGTTAAAGAGAAGACTTTTCTAGATAAAACGAACGACCAAGAGTATTTTTTTTTTAAGCGGGTCAGAAAAGTTAGCATTTGTAGAAATGGCATGCGAAAAACCAAAAGCAGATGATTTTTATCTCGAAAACTGTGGGACTTTTAGTAAACTGAATTTCCAGAATGTAGTAGGACACGATCTGAAGTATCGACAGTTGGTGAATTATCCATTTACAACAGGACACCTTGTATATATATAGGTACCTATATGCCTACGTACCTGTAGATATATGCCTGCGAGCTTCGGATCTCGTCAAAGTCCTCGGCTGCTGCATTAACGGATGAAAAACTTCTCGAGAGCATCATCGATTCGAGAACATCGATTATTCTCATTCCGATTTCGATGAATGCCTTTCACTCGACTCTCCATTATTTTCTTTGGCATTTAACGAGCGGGAATATCGAACAAAGATCCTTTTCTTCCGCCTCGTTTCAGCCGGATACTTGTTATTTTGCGGATTAAAAAAAAATATGTGGCCAATTTGCACGAATTACTTTTTTTTTCATTACACTAAAGTAAATTATAAATATTTCCCGAGTAAAATTGAAGGATCGTTTTGTTTCGGCTCGTTAAGCCAGATTCTCCTAATTTTGCGGATTGAAAAATAATTCTCGAGTGAAATCCGATTTAAAGAGATCGTACGAAAAAATAATAGCGAAGTTAATTGAGTTTGACAATGTCTCGATGGATTATAAATATGACGTGAATATTTTTTTTTTATAAAATGGAAAAAGTTTCAGTATAAATTGTGTACTGCGCATTGCTCTGACAATTGTCACCGTGCTGTACTAAATTTTTAAATAAAGTTTCGAAGTATTTTTCATGTATACAGGGTGACTATCATAAGGTGGTTATTTGTTGTTTAAGAATCTTGCGCGGGGATTTCGCGACTGAGAAAAATATGATTTTCAATGGTTTTTCGAGTCCCCTTCGAAAAAAAATACAGCGTTTTTTGTGATAAGTTGTGTTTGCCACACAAAGGTGAGCATTCTTGGGAAAAAATCAAAATTCCATTTTCGGTACAGTACAATGAAAATAATTTAACTCCGAATACGAAACACTTCTGAGAAACTTTTCTTGTGCATCCCCTCATTGAGAGAAAAAAATGTCAAACGCATATTACAGTGAATAAATTAAATCTAAATCCATTTGAAAAAAGCTTTTTTCGGCCTGTTTTCCATTCGGGATTTCGTTATCTCCATTATGCTCAACTCAGCATGGAAATTTAATTTTGTTCCGGAATGCTCAATTTTTTCGGGAAAATACAACTCACCACAACAATGCACTGGGCTTTTTTTTCGAAGAGGGCTTAAAAAACCACTAAGTATCCTATTATTCCCAGGCGCAAATACTCCGCGCCAAGACCCTTAAGGGAAAACACCACCATGACGGGCCAAAAAAGGTAGTTTCTTCTGAATTTTTTCCGTGTACTAGATTTGTTATTTGAGATTTACAAAAAAGTATGCTGTTGAACATACATTGAACCTATTTCATGTAAGTTTTTATTTACAAAAATAAAACATTAATAACGTTTTTGAGATATAAGAGAGCCTCCGTATGAAAAAATGTGGTCCAACGACCGCATCGATTACTTGACAATAGTTGGTGTGAGAAATGAAAATTCAAAAGTTTCATCATCTATTTAAATGTAGTTCTCGTTGTACGTAGCCGTTTTTCACACCAACAAAAAATCACAATATGGCCCGTGTTAAAAAAACAAGGGTAATTTTGGCGAAATTTTTCACATATGCGAAAGCTTGAAAAATACTAAACTTTAAAAGAAACAAAGGATACGTACAACGATAGAAACGATAAGTAAGAAAATTTTGGTTTTTCAAAAAATTCTAACGGACAATTATAGAGTTATGTATCCGGCGAGGTCGAGAAAACTCGTTTCGAGAAAAACTTGATTGAAAATTTCAGTATACAGTGGGTGAAAAACGTATTTGTACACGGCGTCTTTTTCGGAATATCTTTCGAAAAAAATGAAATGCTTTGTTAAGTATCTGTGTTCGATAGCTTATCCTAAATATACATGGTGTCTGTTCAGCGAAATCTTAGGAAAACACAAACAACAAAATTAAGCCAAATTAACAACAGTTTCGTGTGCCATGAACATGTATTTTTGCTACCCTCTGTACGTAAATCGTTGCGCTACCTGCTTTCACTAAATCGTCTGTGACTTGATCAATTTTCCATATTTTGACTTATGAAAAAAAAACTGTGTCCTTTGAGATCATGCAAAAAAAACATTTTGTTTCGACTTATCACAGTGGTGTCTCGCTTTAAGGGGCCAGTCCACTTTGGAGCTACGAATAAAGGCTACTTTCGCGATTTTTTTTTTTGGGGATTTTATAAAAGATATGAATATGAAAGTTGTTGGGCTTGTAAAATAAAGTCTTGAAAGATATTAAATTTTTTTCATTTTTATTCATTTTTAAGTACAAAAACTATAGTTCAACGCCTATAACAACAAACTATAGGTAACGCCTCAAAAATAGGTGGGCAATGTAGGTCCATCACAACTCATGAACGACTTGTCTGAAACAAAAAATCAAAGTCCATTAGATTCAGTATTACACCAGCTACAAAATGACCCTCTGATATAAAGTTTTATCAAAAAATAAAAAATGGCAGATGAAAAAAGTTTTTGAAAAACGCGTTTTTTCGCAGTTTTTAGGAAAAAAAAGAGTAAAAATAAATTTTTTTAAACCATCGAGGGTCATCTTGTTGCGAATCATGCTTACAATATCTGGTTCAAATTTCAAGAGAATCGGTCTATTAGTTTTAGAGATACGATGAAGCTAGATTTTGAAAACGTTGTTTCGAGCAAAACGCGTTTGAAGTTTATACTATGATCGGCTGAGCGCGCTATACGCTCAGGTTGACGGAATGAGGTCTTGACATTCAGGTAAAAAAAAATATTTCGAGAGCTCGGATTTTCATAAAATTTTGACCAATATTTTTGAATGTATGGACTTTCGAAAATAATTTCAAAAAATCGATTTCTGGACATTTTCAAAGAGATCTTCAAAGCCTCACACTTGCCGAGAATCCACACTTACCTACAAATTTTCTAATATATCTTTCAACCCTTCGCTCGATCGTCCAACAATTACGAATATGCCTCGAAAGGAAAATTGAAAAACGCCAACGAAGTCCTGTCGATAAAAAAAAAGCTCGTTAAAATCGTTATTCTTATTCAAAAACAATCGTTTTGAACAAAGAAAATCGGCGGCGCACGTTTCACCGAGGGTTCCCTCCGAACGAATTTAGCTCGCGCCAACCCGGGTGCGCCCCTCTCGGTACTATAAATTGTAATCCCCCTGCATTGTCTCGCACGCGAGCATCAAATCTCTATATATATATATATATACCCACATACATACATATACATATATATATATATATATATATATATATATATATATATATATATATATATATACAGGGTGTCCTGTAATTAATAGATAATCCTGCAACTCTTGATAGGTCAGATCATGTCCTATGTGCTGGAATTTCAGTTCAGTAAAAGTTCCACGGTCTTCGAGATTGTGGGCTCTAAGTATGTTATTTTTTGAAAAAATCATGTCCTTTAGGTTTTTCGCATGCCGTTTCTTTTTTTACCCTTTTTTTTTAAATACTCTTGGTTATTCATTTTATCGAGAAAAGTCTTCTTTTTAACCTCAAATGCTAAGGAAACAATGAAAAAAGATCTTATGCCGAATTTTCATACAAACGAATAGTCCAGTAAAAGAGACGAAAACCCAGCACTTTTTAGCGTAGAATATGAATTTTCGACTGAAGGTAGATGGTTGCATGCTGAAAGTAACCCCAATAAAATGTTGCCCCTCAACTGGTCCCAACCCTAAGAAATAGGGGTTGAAAACTCAAAAATCGCCGTATCTCGATAATTAATAGCTCGATGAAAAAATGTTTCCAACAAAAGTTGCTTGAAATAATAAAATTAGCATAAAGTTACTCAACGTCCAATACTCTATCTTTGAAAATAGCGGCAGAAAAACACCACTCGCACTCGCATCAACCCCGAAATTTCGAATCGTTTTTGTGCCGCTATTATCAAAGATAGGGGCTTGGACGTTGGATAACTTTATGCTAATTTTATTATTTCAAGCAACTTTTGCTTGAAACCTTTCTCGATCGGGCTATTAATTATCGAAATACGGCGATTTTTAAGTTTTCAACCCCTATTTCTTAGGGTTAGGGTGAGTTGAGAGGGAACATTTTATTGGGGTTACTTTCAGTATCTACCTTCGCTCAAAAATTCATATTCTACGCCAAAAAGTGCTGGGTTTTCGTCTTTTTTACTGGACTACAATTCGAACATCTGACTTTGATAGCCTGCGGTGTGAAGAAAACGTAGTTATTGTCGATTCATATCCTTCGTAGAAATGGCACGCGAAAAACGTTTTTGAAAAAGCGGTGATTTTCTTCAAAAAATAACATAAAGCCCAAAATCTCGACAACCGTTGGACTTTTACTAAACTGAAATTCCAGCATATATTAGGACATGATCTGACCTATCGACAGCTGCAGCATTATCCATTAATTACTGGACACCCTGTATATATCGCACGTACACGTTGAACCGTATACGCACCGCCGTCAGATTATTCCTCGGATGCATTGAACGGAAGGGTTGGCAAGAGCGAAACACGCGCAGTCCGCGTATGTTGTTATATACACTACTCTCGGTTGGCTCTGATTTTCGGTAGACCCTCTAGGCATATACGCTGGTATCGCGAGCCCCGCACAGACACCCCCCGTGTGTGCACGTCTCGTGATAACGCGCGCACGAATTTTCATGGGCTCAAAGGGCTGCATCCCTAGGCGCGAGAGGGCCACACGACAATCAAAAGGGTCGAAGAGGATGCAAGGAGGGTAGGGAGAGGGCTTACAGTTTACCGTGTATAAACGTAATGAATCCTGCAGCTCCATGCGTGACGAAATATTTATGCCTATATACGTGTTGTAAATGTTGATTGTACGGGCAAAGTGACGAGGACGTATGTACCATAGAATAAAGGAAATTAATAAACGTCACCGAAATGGATAGATATTTTTGAGCGGGGTCCTACTACATTGTTACAAAAATTCAGGGTAATTTTACACGGAGATATATATATATATATATATATATATATATATATATATATATATATATATATATATATATATATATATATATATATATATATATATATATATATATATATATACTTATTTCAATATGAAAGCTATATATATTTATAGCATTTTACTAAGAAAGTTTTTACGCTAATTTGAAAATTGATTATTTTTGCTCTATGCTATAATGATCGGAAAAACAAGTAGAACAAGATGAGAATGACGAACGATCAACTTCAATACTACAATCATACGTATAAATATATATGTATATATTGATGTAAGTATGATTGCAGTATTAAAGTTAACCGGTTCGTCACTCTCATCTTGTTCCACTTGTTCTTCCTATCATTGTATCATAGAGCAACCAAAATGAATTCCGCACTGCAATTTTCAGATCAACGTAAATACTTTCTTCGCAAAATGCTCCTAAAAAGGCGAAAAAGGCAAAAGATCGAGAAAGCAATTTTAAAAAAATTTTAATATGCTGCGTGCAAAATGAAAATTCAATGCTATTTGTCGGGGCTATAAATACTTATATATGTGATTGCAGCATCAAAGTTGACCAGTTCGTCATTTTCATCTCGTTCTACTTTTTTTTCTGACCATTATATCATAAAGTAATAATAATTAATTGTGCACCGCAGTTTTCAGACCTACGTACGTACTTTCATTTTAAAATGCTCCTAAAAAGCCGAAAAAAGCAAAAACTTTTCGAGAGCAAAATAAAAAATGTCAACATGTGCTACAAACAAAATGAAAATTTGAATATTACGAGCAACGTTATATATGGCATTAACGAATAAACCGAAAGAAAATTGTCTACAGTTTCCAGTATTCTTGTCTCGCACATCGATTTACCGCAATATTCATTAGATCGCATGTAATTTTTTTTTACCTTTTAGTTTAGCAGCACTTTTCCATGGCAAGATGAGAAACTAAATGAAATATCGAATAGCCAAGCCCACTGGATGAAAACACATGCTTGAAATAGAAAAAGCGACTTTTTTGGTTAAATTTCAGGAATTTATCGAGTGAATTTTTCAGCAATCCTAGTCTGAAAAGGAACATCATCTTGAAGGAAGATGAAGGGAAATTGACAGCCAAAATTACTTTAACGTAGAATGTTCCGTGTACAATTATCTACACAATCATTTTCATCTTTTGGCCACCCCAGAGGGACAAAATGGACAATCCTTCGATCCAACGTTCATTAAGCCTTCTCCGTTATACTTTACTGTCTTGTAAGCTCTTTATGAGAAATGTAGACCCGGTCGTAATCCACTGAACAAACGAATGCGACAGGGATCCACGTGCCTCTGACCTGTGACGTGTTTTTCGTCATGTTCTCTTTTCCCTGTCTCATTCATCATAGGATGAAATGTAGCGTCAAAATATAATTTGACGATAACTATACTTGTTCATCGTCTCATACAGGTTTATCTTTAATCGAACCGATTAACTCCCTGTCACATGTTGCAACTGTTTACAGGCAAAATAGCCACCAAAACAATCTAAATAGCCGGAAACCTTGCTTGTCTTTTTAAACACATAAAGAAGATTAAGCAGCGATCCAATAATCAAGAACGTGCTCGTACTCCCTCAAGTATCGTAACGCCATCAGTTTCCAAAAACACGATTATTTTTCCATGCTCTCAAATGCTGAAAAAGTTTCGCTCTCAAACCTCCACGAAGAAAAAAACACCCCAAAAAACGGTTTTTTTGTAAAGGACAGCAAACAGACTCACCAGTCTTCCCTACTCTCAATTGACGACTCCTTTTACGTGAAATACATCCCTCGTATCATTCGTGAAATCGATTTTACGTGGCACCATAAAAAAGATTTCAAAAATCCAAATAAACTGGGGGGAGTTT